>JAUMJK010001764.1:0-400370 GCA_033558105.1 Coccyzus lansbergi
CCTGAAGACCCTTCTAAAGGCCCCCAGACCCTTATAGAGCCCCTCAGGACCCTTCTAAAGTCCCCCAGACCCTGCTAATTCCTTTCAGGTCTATTATAAGGGCACCCAGACCCTTCTAATGCCCCTCAGGACCCTTCTAAAGGCCCCCAGACCCTTCTAATGCCCCTCAGGGCCTTTCTAAAGTACCCCAGACACTTCTAGAACCTCTCAGGCCCTTTCTATATGATCCGAGACCCTTGTAATGCCCCTCAGGGCCTTTCTAAAGACCCCCATACCCTTCTAATGCCCCTCAGGACATTTCTAAAGGCCCCCAGACCCTTCTAGAGCCCCTCAGGACATATCTAAAGGCTCCCAGACCCTTCCAGAGCCCCTCAGGACATTTCTAAAGGCACCCAGACCCTTCTAATGCCACTCAGGGCCTTTCTAAAGGCCGCGAGACCCATATAATCCCCCTGAGGGCCTTTAAAAAGGCCCCCAGACCCTTCTGGACCCCCTCAGGACACTTCTAATAGCCCCCAGACCCTTCTAGAGCTCCTGAGGGCCTTTCTAAAGGCCTCCACACCCTTCTAATGACCCTCAAGACCCATGTAAAGGCCTCTAGAACTTTCTAGATTGCCTCAGGACCCATCTAAAAGCCCCCAGACACATCTAATGCCTTTCAGGACCCTTATGAAGGCCACCAGACCCTTATAATGCCCCTCAGGACCTTTCTAAAGGCCCTCAGACCATTCTAATGCCCCTCAGGGCATTTATAAAGGTTCCCAGACCCTTCTAGAGCCCGTCAGGACCCTTATAAAGGCCCCCAGACCATTCTAGAGCCCCTCAGGACACTTCTAAAGGCCCGCAGACCATTCTAATGCCCGTCAGGGCCTTTATAAAGGTCCCCAGACCCTTCTACTGCCCCTCAGGAGCATTCTAAAGGCACCCAGACCCTTCTAATGCCCCACAGGACCTTTCTAAAGGCCCCCACACCCTTATAGAGCCCCTCAGGACCCTTCTAAAGTCCCCCAGACCCTGCTAATTCCCCTCAGGGCCCTTATAAAGGCACCCAGACCCTTCTAGAGCCTCTCAGGACAGTTTTAAATGCCTCCAGACCCTTCTAGACCCCCTCAGGTCCATTCTAAAGGCCCCCAGACCCTTCTAATGCCCCTCAGGGCCTTTCTAAAGTACCCCAGACACTTCTAGAACCTCTCAGGGCCTTTCTATATGACCCCAGACCCTTCTAATGCCCCTCAGGGCCTTTCTAAAGGCCCCCATACCCTTTGAATGACTCTCAGGACATTTCTAATGGCCCCCAGACCCTTCAAGAGCCCCTCAGGACATTTCTAAAGGCACCCAGAACCTTCTAATGCCACTCAGGGCCTTTCTAAAGGCTGCGAGACCCTTATAATCCCCCTGAGGACCTTTAAAAAGGCCCCCAGACCCTTCTGGACCCCCTCAGGACGCTTCTAATAGACCCCCAGACCCTTCTAGAGCCCCTCAGGGCCTTTCTAAAGGCCTCCACACCCTTCTAATGACCCTCAAGACCCATGTAAAGGCCCCTAGACCCTTCTAGATTGCCTCAGGACCCATCTAAAAGCCTCCAGACCCTTCCAATGACTTTCAGGACCATTATGAAGGCCACAAGACCCTTCTAATGCCCCTCAGGACCTTTCTAAAGGCCCTCAGACCCTTCTAATGCCCCTCAGGGCATTTATGAAGGTTCCCAGACCCTTCTAGAGCCCGTCAGGACCCTTATAAAGGCCCCCAGACCATTCTAGAGCCCCTCAGGACACTTCTAAAGGCCCGCAGACCATTTTAATGCCCGTCAGGGCCTTTATAAAGGTCCCCAGACCCTTCTACTGCCCCTCAGGAGCATTCTAAAGGCCCCCAGACCCTTCTAATGCCCCACAGGG
This sequence comes from Coccyzus lansbergi, assembly GCA_033558105.1. Classification (NCBI taxonomy): domain Eukaryota; kingdom Metazoa; phylum Chordata; class Aves; order Cuculiformes; family Coccyzidae; genus Coccyzus; species Coccyzus lansbergi. The sequence continues at coordinate 1,896 of JAUMJK010001764.1, forward strand.
CCTTTCTAAAGGTCCCCAGACCTTTCTAGAGCCTTTGAAGACCCTTCTAAAGGCCCCCAGACCCTTATAGAGCCCCTCAGGACCCTTCTAAAGTCCCCCAGACCCTGCTAATTCCCCTCAGGGCTTTTATAAGGGCACCCAGACCCTTCTAATGCCCCTCAGGACCCTTATAAAGGCACCAGGACCCTTCTAGAGCCTCTCAGGACAGTTTTAAATGCCTCCAGACCCTCCTAGACTCCCCTCAGGACCATTCTAAAGGCCCCCAGATCCTTCTAATGCCCCTCAGGGCCTTTCTAAAGGCTCCCATACCCTTCTAATGCCCCTCACGTCATTTCTAAAGGCACCCAGACCCTTCTAATGCCACTCAGGGCCTTTCTAAAGGCCGCGAGACCCTTATAATCCCCCTGAGGGCCTGTAAAAAGGCCCCCAGACCCTTCTGGACCACTCAGGACGCTTCTAATAGAACCCAGACCATTCTAGAGCTCCTCAGGGCCTTTCTAAAGGCATCCACACCCTCCTAATGACCCTCAAGACCCATGTAAAGCCCCACAGACCCTTCTAGATTGCCTCAGGACCCATCTAAAAGCCCCCAGACCCTTCTAATGCCTTTCAGGGCCTCTCTAAAGGCCTCCACACCCTTCTAATGACCCTCAAGACCCATGTAAAGGCCCCTAGACCCTTCTAGATTGCCTCAGGACCCATCTAAAAGCCCCCAGACACTTCTAATGCCTTTCAGGACCCTTATGAAGGCCACCAGACCCTTCTAATGCCCCTCAGGACCATTCTAAAGGCCCTCAGACCCTTCTAATGCCCCTCAGGGCATTTATAAAGGTTCCCAGACCCTTCTAGAGCCCGTCAGGACCCTTATAAAGGCCCCCAGACCATTCTAGAGCCCCTCAGGACAATTCTAAAGGCCCGCAGACCATTCTAATACCCGTCAGGGCCTTTATAAAGGTCCCCAGACCCTTCTACTGCCCCTCAGGAGCATTCTAAAGGCACCCAGACCCTTCTAATGCTGCTCAGGACCTTTCTAAAGGCCCCCAGACCCTTATAGAGCCCCTCAGGACCCTTCTAAAGTCCCCCAGACCCTGCTAATTCCCCTCAGGGCCCTTATAAAGGCACCCAGACCCTTCTAGAGCCTCTCAAGACAGTTTTAAATGCATCCAGACCCTTCTAGACCCCCTCAGGTCCATGCTAAAGGCCCCCAGACCCTTCTAATGCCCCTCAGGGCCTTTCTAAAGTACCCCAGACACTTCTAGAACCTCTCAGGGCCTTTCTATATGACCCCAGACCCTTGCAATGCCCCTCAGGGCCTTTCTAAAGGCCCCCATACCCTTCTAATGCCCCTGAAGACCCTTCTAAAAGCCCCCAGACCCTTCTAGAGCCCCTCAGGACATTTCTAAAGGCACCCAGAACCTTCTAATGCCACTCAGGGCATTTATAAAGGTTCCCAGACCCTTCTAGAGCCCGTCAGGACCCTTATAAAGGCCCCCAGACCATTCTAGAGCCCTTCAGGACACTTCTAAAGGCCCGCAGACCATTCTAATGCCCGTCAGGGCCTTTATAAAGGTCCCCAGACCCTTCTACTGCCCCTCAGGAGCATTCTAAAGGCCCCCAGACCCTTCTAATGCCCCACAGGGCCTTTTTAAAGGTCCCCAGACCCTTCTAGAGCCCCTGAAGACCCTTCTAAAGGCCCCCAGACCCTTATAGAGCCCCTCAGGACCCTTCTAAAGTCTCCCAGACCCTGCTAATTCCCCGCAGGGCTTTTATAAGGGCACCCAGACCCTTCTAATGCCCCTCAGGACCCTTATAAATGCACCAGGACCCTTCTAGAGCCTCTCAGGACAGTTTTAAATGCCTCCAGACCCTTCTAGACTCCCCTCAGGACCATTCTAAAGGCCCCCAGATCATTCTAATGCCCCTAAGGGCCTTTCTAAAGGCCCCCATACTTTTGTAATGCCCCTCACGTCATTTCTAAAGGCACCCAGACCCTTCTAATGCCACTCAGGGCCTTTCTAAAGGCCGCGAGACTCTTATAATCCCCCTGAGGGCCTTTAAAAAGGCCCCCAGACCCTTCTGGACCCCCTCAGGACGCTTCTAATAGACCCCAGACCCTTCTAGAGCTCCTCAGGGCCTTTATAAAGGCATCCACACCCTCCTAATGACCCTCAATACCCATGTAAAGGCCCCCAGACCCTTCTAGATTGCCTCAGGACCCATCTAAAAGCCCCCAGACCCTTCTAATGCCTTTCAGGGCCTTTCTAAAGGCCTCCACACCCTTCTAATGACCCTCAAGACCCATGTAAAGGCCCCTAGACCCTTCTAGATTGCCTCAGGACCCATCTAAAAGCCCCCAGACCCTTCTAATGCCTTTCAGGACCCTTATGAAGGCCACAAGACCCTTCTAATGCCCCTCAGGACCTTTCTAAAGGCCCTCAGACCCTTCTAATGCCCCTCAGGGCATTTATAAAGGTACCCAGACCCTTCTAGAGCCCGTCAGGACACTTATAAAGGTCCCCAGACCCTTCTACTGCCCCTCAGGAGCATTCTAAAGGCCCCCAGACCCTTCTAATGCCCCACAGGGCCTTTATAAAGGTCCCCAGACCCTTCTACTGCCCCTCAGGAGCATTCTAAAGGCCCCCAGACTCTTCTAATGCCCCACAGGGCCTTTCTAAAGGTCCCCAGACCCTTCTAGAGTCCCTGAAGACCCTTCTAAAGGCCCCCAGACCCTTATAGAGCCCCTCAGGACCCTTCTAAAGTCCCCCAGACCCTGCTAATTCCCCTCCGGGCTTTTATAAGGGCACCCAGACCCTTCTAATGCCCCTCAGGACCCTTATAAAGGCTCCAGGACCCTTCTAGAGCATCTCAGGACAGTTTTAAATGCCTCCAGACCCTTCTAGACTCCCCTCAGGACCATTCTAAAGGCCCCCAGATCCTTCTAATGCCCCTCAGGGCCTTTCTAAAGGCCCCCATACTTTTGTAATGCCCATCACGTCATTTCTAAAGGCACCCAGACCCTTCTAATGCCACTCAGGGCCTTTCTAAAGGCCGCGAGACCCTTATAATCCCCCTGAGGGCCTTTAAAAAGGACCCAGGCCCTTCTGGACCCCCTCAGGACGCTTCTAATAGCCCCCAGACCCTTCTAGAGCTCCTCAGGGCCTTTCTAAAGGCATCCACACCCTCCTAATGACCCTCAAGACCCATGTAAAGCCCCCCAGACCCTTCTAGATTGCCTCAGGACCCATCTAAAAGCCCCCAGACCCTTCTAATGCCATTCAGGGCCTTTCTAAAGGCCTCCACACCCTTCTAATGACCCTCAAGACCCATGTAAAGGCCCCTAGACCCTTCTAGATTGCCTCAGGACCCATCTAAAAGCCCCCAGACCCTTCTAATGCCTTTCAGGACCCTTATCAATGCAACAAGACCCTTCTAATGCCCCTCAGGACCTTTCTAAAGGCCCTCAGACCATTCTAATGCCCCTCAGGGCATTTATAAAGGTTCCCAGACCCTTCTAGAGCCCGTCAGGACACTTATAAAGGTCCCCAGACCCTTCTACTGCCCCTCAGGAGCATTCTAAAGTCCCCCAGACCCTTCTAATGCCCCACAGGGCCTTTCTAAAGGTCCCCAGACCCTTCTAGAGCCGCTGAAGACCCTTCAAAAGGCTCCCAGACCATTATAGAGACCCTCAGGACCCTTCTAAAGTCCCCCAGACCCTGCTAATTCCTCTCAGGGCTTTTATAAGGGCACCCAGACACTTCTAATGCCCGTCAGGACCCTTATAAAGGCACCCAGATCCTTCTAGAGCCTCTCAGGACAGTTTTAAATGCCTCCAGACCCTTCTAGACCCCCTCAGGACCATTCTAAAGGCCCCCAGACCCTTCTAATGCCCCTCAGGGCCTTTCTAAAGGCCCCCAGACCCTTCTAATGCCCCTCAGGGCCTTTCTAAAGTACCCCAGACATTTCTAGAACCTCTCAGGGCCTTTCTATATGACCCCAGACCCTTGTAATGCCCCTCAGGGCCTTTTTAAAGGCCCCCAGACACTTCTAATGCCCCTCAGGACATTTCTAAAGGCCCCCAGACCCTTCTAGACCCGCTCAGGACATTTCTAAAGGCACCCAGACCCTTCTAATGCCACTCAGGGCCTTTCTAAAGGCCGCGAGACCCTTATAATCCCCCTGAGGGCCTTTAAAAAGGCCACCAGACCCTCCGGGACCCCCTCAGGATGCTTCTAATAGCCCCCAGACCCTTCTAATGCATTTCAGGGCCTTTCTAAAGGCCTCCACACCCTTCTAATGACCCTCAAGACCCATGTAAAGGCCCCCAGACCCTTCTAGATTGCCTCAGGACCCATCTAAAAGCCCCCAGACCCTTCTAATGCCTTTCAGGACCCTTATGAAGGCCACAAGACCCTTCTAATTCCCCTCAGGACCTTTCTAGAGGCCCTCAGACCCTTCTAATGCCCCTCAGGGCATTTATAAAGGTTCCCAGACCCTTCTAGAGCCCGTCAGGACCCTTATAAAGGCCCCCAGACCATTCTAGAGCCCCTCAGGACACTTCTAAAGGCCCGCAGACCATTCTAATGCCCGTCAGGGCCTTTATAAAGGTCCCCAGACCCTTCTACTGCCCCTCAGGAGCATTCTAAAGGACCCCAGACCCTTCTAATGCCCCACAGGGCCTTTCTAAAGGTCCCCAGACCCTTCTAGAGCCTTTGAAGACCCTTCTAAAGGCCCCCAGACCCTTATAGAGCCCCTCAGGACCCTTCTAAAGTCCCCCAGACCCTGCTAATTCCCCGCAGGGCTTTTATAAGGGCACCCAGACCCTTCTAATGCCCCTCAGGACCCTTATAAAGGCACCAGGACCCTTCTAGAGCCTCTCAAGACAGTTTTAAATGCCTCCAGACCCTTCTAGACTCCCCTCAGGACCATTCTAAAGGCCCCCAGATCCTTCTAATGCCCCTCAGGGCCTTTCTAAAGGCCGCGAGACCCTTATAATCCCCCTGAGGGCCTTTAAAAAGGCCCCCAGACCCTTCTGGACCACTCAGGACGCTTCTAATAGAACCCAGACCCTTCTAGAGCTCCTCAGGGCCTTTCTAAAGGCATCCACACCCTCCTAATGACCCTCAAGACCCATGTAAAGCCCCACAGACCCTTCTAGATTGCCTCAGGACCCATCTAAAAGCCCCCAGACCCTTCTAATGCCTTTCAGGGCCTCTCTAAAGGCCTCCACACCCTTCTAATGACCCTCAAGACCCATGTAAAGTCCCCTAGACCCTTCTAGATTGCCTCAGGACCCATCTAAAAGCCCCCAGACCCTTCTAATGCCTTTCAGGACCCTTATGAAGGCCACCAGACCCTTCTAATGCCCCTCAGGACCATTCTAAAGGCCCTCAGACCCTTCTAATGCCCCTCAGGGCATTTATAAAGGTTCCCAGACCCTTCTAGAGCCCGTCAGGACCCTTATAAAGGCCCCCAGACCATTCTAGAGCCCCTCAGGACAATTCTAAAGGACGGCAGACCATTCTAATACCCGTCAGGGCCTTTATAAAGGTCCCCAGACCCTTCTACTGCCCCTCAGGAGCATTCTAAAGGCACCCAGACCCTTCTAATGCTGCTCAGGACCTTTCTAAAGGCCCCCAGACCCTTATAGAGCCCCTCAGGACCCTTCTAAAGTCCCTCAGACCCTGCTAATTCCCCTCAGGGCCCTTATAAAGGCACCCAGACCCTTCTAGAGCCTCTCAAGACAGTTTTAAATGCATCCAGACCCTTCTAGACCCCCTCAGGTCCATGCTAAAGGCCCCCAGACTCTTCTAATGCCCCTCAGGGCCTTTCTAAAGTACCCCAGACACTTCTAGAACCTCTCAGGGCCTTTCTATATGACCACAGACCCTTGTAATGCCCCTCAGGACATTTCTAAAGGCACCCAGACCCTTCTAATGCCACTCAGGGCCTTTCTAAAGGTCGCGAGACCCTTATAATCCCCCTGAGGGCCTTTAAAAAGGCCCCCAGACCCTCCGGGACCCCCTCAGGATGCTTCTAATAGCCCCCAGACCCTTCTAGTGCATTTCAGGGCCTTTCTAAAGTCCTCCACACCCTTCTAATGACCCTCAAGACCCATGTAAAGGCCCCCAGACACTTCTAGATTGCCTCAGGACCCATCTAAAAGCCCCCAGACCCTTCTACTGCCCCTCAGGAGCATTCTAAAGGCCCCCAGACCCTTCTAATGCCACACAGGGCCTTTCTAAAGGTCCCCAGACCCTTCTAGAGCCCCTGAAGACCCTTCTAAAGGCCCGCAGACCCTTATAGAGCCCCTCAGGACCCTTCTAAAGTCCCCCAGACCCTGCTAATTCCTTTCAGGTCTTTTATAATGGCACCCAGACCCTTCTAATGCCCCGCAGGACCCTTCTATAGGCCCCCAGACCCTTCTAATGCCCCTCAGGGCCTTTCTAAAGTACCCCAGACACTTCTAGAACCTCTCAGGCCCTTTCTATATGATCCGAGACCCTTGTAATGCCCCTCAGGGCCTTTCTAAAGACCCCCATACCCTTCAAATGCCCCTCAGGACATTTCTAAAGGCCCCCAGACCCTTCTAGAGCCCCTCAGGACATATCTAAAGGCGCCCAGACCCTTCTAGAGCCCCTCAAGACATTTCTAAAGGCACCCAGACCCTTCTAATGCCACTCAGGGCCTTTCTAAAGGCCGCGAGACCCATATAATCCCCCTGAGGGCCTTTAAAAAGGCCCCCAGACCCTTCTGGACCCCCTCAGGACACTTCTAATAGCCCCCAGACCCCTCTAGAGCCCCTCAGGTCCTTTCTAAAGGCCTCCACACCCTTCTAATGACCCTCAAGACCCATGTAAAGCCCCCCAGACCCTTCTAGATTGCCTCAGGACCCATCTAAAAGCCCCCAGACCCTTCTAATGCCATTCAGGGCCTTTCTAAAGGCCTCCACACCCTTCTAATGACCCTCAAGACCCATGTAAAGGCCCCTAGACCCTTCTAGATTGCCTCAGGACCCATCTAAAAGCCCCCAGACCCTTCTAATGCCTTTCAGGACCCTTATCAATGCAACAAGACCCTTCTAATGCCCCTCAGGACCTTTCTAAAGGCCCTCAGACCATTCTAATGCCCCTCAGGGCATTTATAAAGGTTCCCAGACCCTTCTAGAGCCCGTCAGGACACTTATAAAGGTCCCCAGACCCTTCTACTGCCCCTCAGGAGCATTCTAAAGTCCCCCAGACCCTTCTAATGCCCCACAGGGCCTTTCTAAAGGTCCCCAGACCCTTCTAGAGCCGCTGAAGACCCTTCAAAAGGCTCCCAGACCATTATAGAGACCCTCAGGACCCTTCTAAAGTCCCCCAGACCCTGCTAATTCCTCTCAGGGCTTTTATAAGGGCACCCAGACACTTCTAATGCCCGTCAGGACCCTTATAAAGGCACCCAGATCCTTCTAGAGCCTCTCAGGACAGTTTTAAATGCCTCCAGACCCTTCTAGACCCCCTCAGGACCATTCTAAAGGCCCCCAGACCCTTCTAATGCCCCTCAGGGCCTTTCTAAAGGCCCCCAGACCCTTCTAATGCCCCTCAGGGCCTTTCTAAAGTACCCCAGACATTTCTAGAACCTCTCAGGGCCTTTCTATATGACCCCAGACCCTTGTAATGCCCCTCAGGGCCTTTTTAAAGGCCCCCAGACACTTCTAATGCCCCTCAGGACATTTCTAAAGGCCCCCAGACCCTTCTAGACCCGCTCAGGACATTTCTAAAGGCACCCAGACCCTTCTAATGCCACTCAGGGCCTTTCTAAAGGCCGCGAGACCCTTATAATCCCCCTGAGGGCCTTTAAAAAGGCCACCAGACCCTCCGGGACCCCCTCAGGATGCTTCTAATAGCCCCCAGACCCTTCTAATGCATTTCAGGGCCTTTCTAAAGGCCTCCACACCCTTCTAATGACCCTCAAGACCCATGTAAAGGCCCCCAGACCCTTCTAGATTGCCTCAGGACCCATCTAAAAGCCCCCAGACCCTTCTAATGCCTTTCAGGACCCTTATGAAGGCCACAAGACCCTTCTAATTCCCCTCAGGACCTTTCTAGAGGCCCTCAGACCCTTCTAATGCCCCTCAGGGCATTTATAAAGGTTCCCAGACCCTTCTAGAGCCCGTCAGGACCCTTATAAAGGCCCCCAGACCATTCTAGAGCCCCTCAGGACACTTCTAAAGGCCCGCAGACCATTCTAATGCCCGTCAGGGCCTTTATAAAGGTCCCCAGACCCTTCTACTGCCCCTCAGGAGCATTCTAAAGGACCCCAGACCCTTCTAATGCCCCACAGGGCCTTTCTAAAGGTCCCCAGACCCTTCTAGAGCCTTTGAAGACCCTTCTAAAGGCCCCCAGACCCTTATAGAGCCCCTCAGGACCCTTCTAAAGTCCCCCAGACCCTGCTAATTCCCCGCAGGGCTTTTATAAGGGCACCCAGACCCTTCTAATGCCCCTCAGGACCCTTATAAAGGCACCAGGACCCTTCTAGAGCCTCTCAAGACAGTTTTAAATGCCTCCAGACCCTTCTAGACTCCCCTCAGGACCATTCTAAAGGCCCCCAGATCCTTCTAATGCCCCTCAGGGCCTTTCTAAAGGCCGCGAGACCCTTATAATCCCCCTGAGGGCCTTTAAAAAGGCCCCCAGACCCTTCTGGACCACTCAGGACGCTTCTAATAGAACCCAGACCCTTCTAGAGCTCCTCAGGGCCTTTCTAAAGGCATCCACACCCTCCTAATGACCCTCAAGACCCATGTAAAGCCCCACAGACCCTTCTAGATTGCCTCAGGACCCATCTAAAAGCCCCCAGACCCTTCTAATGCCTTTCAGGGCCTCTCTAAAGGCCTCCACACCCTTCTAATGACCCTCAAGACCCATGTAAAGTCCCCTAGACCCTTCTAGATTGCCTCAGGACCCATCTAAAAGCCCCCAGACCCTTCTAATGCCTTTCAGGACCCTTATGAAGGCCACCAGACCCTTCTAATGCCCCTCAGGACCATTCTAAAGGCCCTCAGACCCTTCTAATGCCCCTCAGGGCATTTATAAAGGTTCCCAGACCCTTCTAGAGCCCGTCAGGACCCTTATAAAGGCCCCCAGACCATTCTAGAGCCCCTCAGGACAATTCTAAAGGACGGCAGACCATTCTAATACCCGTCAGGGCCTTTATAAAGGTCCCCAGACCCTTCTACTGCCCCTCAGGAGCATTCTAAAGGCACCCAGACCCTTCTAATGCTGCTCAGGACCTTTCTAAAGGCCCCCAGACCCTTATAGAGCCCCTCAGGACCCTTCTAAAGTCCCTCAGACCCTGCTAATTCCCCTCAGGGCCCTTATAAAGGCACCCAGACCCTTCTAGAGCCTCTCAAGACAGTTTTAAATGCATCCAGACCCTTCTAGACCCCCTCAGGTCCATGCTAAAGGCCCCCAGACTCTTCTAATGCCCCTCAGGGCCTTTCTAAAGTACCCCAGACACTTCTAGAACCTCTCAGGGCCTTTCTATATGACCACAGACCCTTGTAATGCCCCTCAGGACATTTCTAAAGGCACCCAGACCCTTCTAATGCCACTCAGGGCCTTTCTAAAGGTCGCGAGACCCTTATAATCCCCCTGAGGGCCTTTAAAAAGGCCCCCAGACCCTCCGGGACCCCCTCAGGATGCTTCTAATAGCCCCCAGACCCTTCTAGTGCATTTCAGGGCCTTTCTAAAGTCCTCCACACCCTTCTAATGACCCTCAAGACCCATGTAAAGGCCCCCAGACACTTCTAGATTGCCTCAGGACCCATCTAAAAGCCCCCAGACCCTTCTACTGCCCCTCAGGAGCATTCTAAAGGCCCCCAGACCCTTCTAATGCCACACAGGGCCTTTCTAAAGGTCCCCAGACCCTTCTAGAGCCCCTGAAGACCCTTCTAAAGGCCCGCAGACCCTTATAGAGCCCCTCAGGACCCTTCTAAAGTCCCCCAGACCCTGCTAATTCCTTTCAGGTCTTTTATAATGGCACCCAGACCCTTCTAATGCCCCGCAGGACCCTTCTATAGGCCCCCAGACCCTTCTAATGCCCCTCAGGGCCTTTCTAAAGTACCCCAGACACTTCTAGAACCTCTCAGGCCCTTTCTATATGATCCGAGACCCTTGTAATGCCCCTCAGGGCCTTTCTAAAGACCCCCATACCCTTCAAATGCCCCTCAGGACATTTCTAAAGGCCCCCAGACCCTTCTAGAGCCCCTCAGGACATATCTAAAGGCGCCCAGACCCTTCTAGAGCCCCTCAAGACATTTCTAAAGGCACCCAGACCCTTCTAATGCCACTCAGGGCCTTTCTAAAGGCCGCGAGACCCATATAATCCCCCTGAGGGCCTTTAAAAAGGCCCCCAGACCCTTCTGGACCCCCTCAGGACACTTCTAATAGCCCCCAGACCCCTCTAGAGCCCCTCAGGTCCTTTCTAAAGGCCTCCACACCCTTCTAATGACCCTCAAGACCCATGTAAAGGCCCCTAGACCCTTCTAGATTGCCTCAGGACCCATCTAAAAGCCCCCAGACCCTTCTAATGCCTTTCAGGACCCTTATGAAGGCCACCAGACCCTTCTAATGCCCCTCAGGACCTTTCTAAAGGCCCTCAGACCTTTCTAATGCCCCTCAGGGCATTTATAAAGGTTCCCAGACCCTTCTAGAGCCCGTCAGGACCCTTATAAAGGCCCCCAGACCATTCTAGAGCCCCTCAGGACACTTCTAAAGGCCCGCAGACTATTCTAATGCCCGTCAGGGCCTTTATAAAGGTCCCCAGACCCTTCTACTGCCCCTCAGGAGCATTCTAAAGGCACCCAGACCCTTCTAATGCCGCTCAGGACCTTTCTAAAGGCCCCCAGACCCTTATAGAGCCCCTCAGGACCCTTCTAATGTCCCCCAGACCCTGCTAATTCCCCTCAGGGCCCTTATAAAGGCACCCAGATCCTTCTAGAGCCTCTCAGGACAGTTTTAAATGCCTCCAGACCCTTCTAGACCCCCTCAGGTCCATTCTAAAGGCCCCCAGACCCTTCTAATGCCCCTCAGGGCCTTTCTAAAGTACCCCAGACACTTCTAGAACCTCTCAGGGCCTTTCTATATGACCCCAGACCCTTGTAATGCCCCTCAGGGCCTTTCTAAAGGCCCACATACCCTTCTAATGCCCCTGAAGACCCTTCTAAAGGCCCCCAGACCCTTCTAGAGCCCCTCAGGACATTTCTAAAGGCACCCAGAACCTTCTAATGCCACTCAGGGCCTTTCTAAAGGCTGCGAGACCCTTATAATCCCCCTAAGGACCTTTAAAAAGGTCCCCAGACCCTTCTGGACCCACTCAGGACGCTTCTAATAGCCCCCAGACCATTCTACAGCCCCTCAGGGCCTTTCTAAAGGCCTCCACACCCTTCTAATGACCCTCAAGACCCATGTAAAGGCCCCCAGACCCTTCTAGATTGCGCAGGACCCATCTAAAAGCCCCCAGACCCTTCTAATGCCCCTCAGGACCCTTCTAAAGGCGCCCAGACCATTCTAATGCCCCTCAGGACCCTTCTAAAGTCCCCCAGACCATGCTAATTCCACTCAGGGCTATTATAAGGGCCACAAGACCCTTCAAATGCCCCTCAGGACCCTTATAAAGCCACCCAGACCCTTCTAGAGCCTCTCAGGACAGTTTTAAATGCCTCCAGACCCTTCTAGACCCCCTCAGGACCATTCTAAAGGCCCCCAGACCCTTCTAATGCACCTCAGGACCCTTCTAAAGGCCCCCAGACCCTTCTAATGCCACTCAGGGCCTTTCTAAAGTACCCCAGACACTTCTAGAACCTCTCAGGGCCTTTCTATATGACCCCAGTCCCTTGTAATGCCCCTCAGGGCCTTTCTAAAGGCCCCCATACCCTTCGAATGACCCTCAGGACATTTCTAATGGCCCCCAGACCCTTCAAGAGCCCCTCAGGACATTTCTAAAGGCACCCAGAACCTTCTAATGCCACTCAGGGCCTTTCTAAAGGCTGCGAGACCCTTATAATCCCCCTGAGGGCCTTTAAAAAGGCCCCCAGACCCTTCTGGACCCTTTCAGGACGCTTCTAATAGACCCCAGACCCTTCTAGAGCCCCTCAGGGCCTTTCTAAAGGCCTCCACACCCTTCTAATGACCCTCAAGACCCATGTAAAGGCCCCTAGACCCTTCTAGATTGCATCAGGACCCATCTAAAAGCCTCCAGACCCTTCCAATGCCTTTCAGGACCCTTATGAAGGCCGCAAGACCCTTCTAATGCCCCTCAGGACCTTTCTAAAGGCCCTCAGACCCTTCTAATGCCCCTCAGGGCATTTATAAAGGTTCCCAGACCCTTCTAGAGCCCGTCAGGACCCTTATAAAGGCCCCCAGACCATTCTAGAGCCCCTCAGGACACTTCTAAAGGCCCGCAGACCATTCTAATGCCCGTCAGGGCCTTTATAAAGGTCCCCAGACCCTTCTACTGCCCCTCAGGAGCATTCTAAAGGCCCCCAGACCCTTCTAATGCCCCACAGGGCCTTTGTAAAGGTCCCTAGACCCTTCTAGACCCCCTGAAGACCCTTCTAAAGGTTCCCAGACCCTTATAGAGCCCCTCAGGACCCTTCTAAAGTCCCCCAGACCCTGCTAATTCCCCGCAGGGCTTTTATAAGGGCACCCAGACCCTTCTAATGCCCCTCAGGACCCTTATAAAGGCACCAGGACCCTTCTAGAGCCTCTCAGGACAGTTTTAAATGCCTCCAGACCCTTCTAGACTCCCCTCAGGACCATTCTAAAGGCCCCCAGATCCTTCTAATGCCCCTCAGGGCCTTTCTAAAGGCCCCCCTACTGTTGTAATGCCCCTCACGTCATTTCTAAAGGCACCCAGACCCTTCTAATGCGACTCAGGGCCTTTCTAAAGGCCGCGAGACCCTTATAATCCCCCTGAGGGCCTTTAAAAAGGCCCCCAGACCCTTCTGGACCCCCTCAGGACGCTTCTAATAGACCCCAGACCCTTCTAGAGCTCCTCAGGGCCTTCCTAAAGGCATCCACACCCTTCTAATGACCCTCAAGACCCATGTAAAGCCCCCCAGACCCTTCTAGATTGCCTCAGGACCCATCTAAAAGCCCCCAGACCCTTCTAATGCCTTTCAGGGCCTTTCTAAAGGCCTCTACACCCTTCTAATGACCCTCAAGACCCATGTAAAGGCCCCTAGACCCTTCTAGATTGCCTCAGGACCCATCTAAAAGACCCCAGACCCTTCTAATGCCTTTCAGGACCCTTATCAAGGCAACAAGACCCTTCTAATTCCCCTCAGGACCATTCTAAAGGCCCTCAGACCCTTCTAATGCCCCTCAGGGCATTTATAAAGGTCCCCAGACCATTCTACTGCCCCTCAGAAGCATTCTAAAGGCCCCCAGACCCTTCTAATGCCCCACAGGGCCTTTCTAAAGGTCCCCAGACCCTTCTAGAGCCCCTGAAGACCCTTCAAAAGGCCCCCAGACCATTATAGAGTCCCTCAGGACCCTTCTAAAGTCCCCCAGACCCTGCTAATTCCTCTCAGGGCTTTTATAAGGGCACCCAGACCCTTCTAATGCCCGTCAGGACCCTTATAAAGGCACCCAGATCCTTCTAGAGCCTCTCAGGACAGTTTTAAATGCCTCCAGACCCTTCTAGACTCCCTCAGGACCATTCTAAAGGCCCCCAGACCCTTCTAATGCCCCTCAGGGCCTTTCTAAAGTACCCCAGACACTTCTAGAACCTCTCAGGGCCTTTCTATATGACCCCAGACCCTTGTAATGCCCCTCAGGGCCTTTTTAAAGGCCCCCAGACCCTTCTAATGCCCCTCAGGACATTTCTAAAGGCCCTCAGACCCTTCTAGAGCCCCTCAGGACATTTCTAAAGGCACCCAGACCCTTCTAATGCCACTCAGGGCCTTTCTAAAGGCCGCGAGACCCTTATAATCCCCCTGAGGGCCTTTAAAAAGGCACCCAGACCCTCCGGGACCCCCTCAGGATGCTTCTAATAGCCCACAGACCCTTCTAATGCATTTCAGGGCCTTTCTAAAGGCCTCCACACCCTTCTAATGACCCTCAAGACCCATGTAAAGCCCCCCAGACCCTTCTAGATTGCCTCAGGACCCATCTAAAAGCCCCCAGACCCTTCTAATGCCTTCTAGGACCATTATGAAGGCCACAAGACCCTTCTAATGCCCCTCAGGACCTTTCTAAAGGCCCTCAGACGCTTCTAATGCCCCTCAGGGCATTTATAAAGGTTCCCAGACCCTTCTAGAGCCCGTCAGGACCCTTATAAAGTCCCCCAGACCATTCTAGAGCCCCTCAGGACACTTCTAAAGGCCCACAGACCATTCTAATGCCCGTCAGGGCCTTTCTAAAGGTCCCCAGACCCTTCTACTGCCCCTCAGGAGCATTCTAAAGGCCCCCAGACCCTTCTAATGCCCCACAGGGCCTTTCTAAAGGTCCCCAGACCCTTCTAATGCCCCTCAGGACATTTCTAAAGGCCCCCAGACCCTTCTAATGCCCCTCAGGACATTTCTAAAGGCCCCCAGACCCTTCTAGAGCCCCTCAGGACATATCTAAAGGCTCCCAGACCCTTCTAGAGCCCCTCAGGACATTTCTAAAGGCACCCAGACCCTTCTAATGCCACTCAGGGCCTTTCTAAAGGCCGCGAGACCCATATAATCCCCCTGAGGGCCTTTAAAAAGGCCCGCAGACCCTTCTGGACCCCATCAGGACACTTCTAATAGCCCCCAGACCGTTCTAGAGCCCCTCAGGGCCTTTCTAAAGGCCTCCACACCCTTCTAATGACCCTCAAGACCCATGTAAAGGCCCCTAGACCCTTCTAGATTGCCTCAGGACCCATCTAAAAGCCCCCAGACCCTTCTAATGCCTTTCAGGACCCTTATGAAGGCCACCAGACCCTTATAATGCCCCTCAGGACCTTTCTAAAGGCCCTCAGACCCTTCTAATGCCCCTCAGGGCATTTATAAAGGTTCCCAAACCCTTCTAGAGCCCATCAGGACCCTTATAAAGGCCCCCAGACCATTCTAGAGCCGCTCAGGACACTTCTAAAGGCCCGCAGACCATTCTAATGCCCGTCAGGGCCTTTATAAAGGTCCCCAGACCCTTCTACTGCCCCTCAGGAGCATTCTAAAGGCACCCAGACCCTTCTAATGCCGCTCAGGACCTTTCTAAAGGCCCCCAAACCCTTATAGAGCCCCTCAGGACCCTTCTAAAGTCCCCCAGACCCTGCTAATTCCCCTCAGGGCCGTTATAAAGGCCCCCAGACCCTTCTAGAGCCCCTCAGGACATTTCTAAAGGAACCCAGAACCTTCTAATGCCACTCAGGGCCTTTCTAAAGGCTGCGAGACCCTTATAATCCCCCTAAGGACCTTTAAAAAGGTCCCCAGACCCTTCTGGACCCACTCAGGACGCTTCTAATAGCCCCCAGACCATTCTACAGCCCCTCAGGGCCTTTCTAAAGGCCTCCACACCCTTCTAATGACCCTCAAGACCCATGTAAAGGCCCGCAGACCCTTCTAGATTGCGCAGGACCCATCTAAAACCCCCAGACCCTTCTAATGCCCCTCAGGACCCTTCTAAAGGCGCCCAGACCATTCTAATGCCCCTCAGGACCCTTCTAAAGTCCCCCAGACCATGCTAATTCCACTCAGGGCTATTATATGGGCCACAATACCCTTCAAATGCCCCTCAGGACCCTTATAAAGGCACCCAGACCCTTCTAGAGCCTCTCAGGACAGTTTTAAATGCCTCCAGACCCTTCTAGACCCCCTCAGGACCATTCTAAAGGCCCCCAGACCCTTCTAATGCACCTCAGGACCCTTCTAAAGGCCCCCAGACCCTTCTAATGCACCTCAGGGCCTTTCTAAAGTACCCCAGACACTTCTAGAACCTCTCAGGGCCTTTCGATATGACACCAGACCCTTGTAATGCCCCTCAGGGCCTTTCTAAAGGCCCCCATACCCTTCCAATGACCCTGAGGACATTTCTAAAGGCCCCCAGACCCTTCAAGAGCCCCTCAGGACATTTCTAAAGGCACCCAGAACCTTCTAGAGCATCTCAGGACAGTTTTAAATGCCTCCAGACCCTTCTAGACCCCCTCAGGACCATTCTAAAGGCCCCCAGACCCTTCTAATGCCCCTCAGGACCCTTCTAAAGGCCCCCAGACCCTACTAATGCACCTCATGGCCTTTCTAAAGTACCCCAGACACTTCTAGAACCTCTCAGGGCCTTTCTATATGACCCCAGACCCTTGTAATGACCCTAAGGGCCTTTCTAAAGGCCCCCATACACTTCTAATGCCCCTCAGGACCCTTCTAAAGGCCCCCATACCCTTCTAATGACCCTCAGGACATTTCTAATGGCCCCCAGACCCTTCAAGAGCCCCTGAGGACATTACTAAAGGCACCCAGAACCTTCTAATGCCACTCAGGGCCTTTCTAAAGGCTGCGAGACCCTTATAATCCCGCTGAGGACCTTTAAAAAGGCCCCCAGACCCTTCTGGACCCCCTCAGGACGCTTCTAATAGACCCCAGACCCTTCTAGAGCCCCTCAGGGCCTTTCTAAAGGCCTCCACACCCTTCTAATGACCCTCAAGACCCATGTAAAGGCCCCCAGACCATTCTAGATTGCCTCAGGACCCATCTAAAAGCCTCCAGACCCTTCCAATGCCTTTCAGGACCATTATGAAGACCACAAGACCCTTCTAATGCCCCTCAGGACCTTTCTAAAGGCCCTCAGACCCTTCTAATGCCCCTCAGGGCATTTATAAAGCTTCCAGGACCATTCTAGAGCCAGTCAGGACCCTTATAAAGGCCCCCAGATCATTCTAGAGCCCCTCAGGACACTTCTAAAGGCCCGCAGACCATTCTAATGCACGTCAGGGCCTTTATAAAGGACCCCAGACCCTTCTACTGCCCCTCAGGAGCATTCTAAAGGCCCCCAGACCATTCTAATGCCCCTCAGGGCCTTTCTAAAGGTCCCGAGACCCTTCTAGAGCCCCTGAAGACCCTTCTAAAGGCCCCCAGACCCTTCTAATGCCCCTCAGGGCCTTTCTAAAGTACCCCAGACATTCTAGAACCTCTCAGGGCCTTTCTATATGACCCCAGACCCTTGTAATGCCCCTCAGGGCCTTTCTAAAGGCCCCCAGACCCTTCTAATTCCCCTCAGGACATTTCTAAAGGCCCCCAGACCCTTCAAGAGCCCCTCAGGACATTTCTAAAGGCACCCAGAACCTTCTAATGCCACTCAGGGCCTTTCTAAATTCTGCGAGACCCTTATAATCCCCCTGAGGACCTTTATAAAGGCACCCAGACCCTTCTGGACCCCCTCAGGACGCTTCTAATAGACCCCAGACACTTCTAGAGCCCCTCAGGGCCTTTCTAAAGGCCTCCACACCCTTCTAATGACCCTCAAGACCCATGTAAAGGCCCCCAGACCCTTCTAGATTGCCTCAGGACCCATCTAAAAGCCCCCAGACCCTTCTAATGCCTTTCAGGGCCTTTCTAAAGGCCTCCACACCCTTCTAATGACCCTCAAGACCCATGTAAAGGCCCCTAGACCCTTCTACATTGCCTCAGGACCCATCTAAAAGCCCCCAGACCCTTCTAATGCCTTTCAGGACCCTTATGAAGGCCACAAGACCCTTCTAATGCCCCTCAGGACCTTTCTAAAGGCCCTCAGACCCTTCTAATGCACCTCAGGGCATTTATAAAGGTTCCCAGACCCTTCTAGAGCCCGTCAGGACCCTTATAAAGGCCCCCAGACCCTTATAGAGCCCCTCAGGACACTTCTAAATCCCGCAGACCATTCTAATGCCCGTCAGGGCCTTTCTAAAGGTCCCCAGACCCTTCTACTGCCCCTCAGGAGCATTCTAAAGGCCCCCAGACCCTTCTAATGCCCCACAGGGCCTTTCTAAAGGTACCCAGACCCTTCTAGAGCCCCTGAAGACCCTTCTAAAGGCCCCCAGACCCTTATAGAGCCTCTCAGGACCCTTCTAAAGTCCCCCAGACCCTGCTAATTCCCCTCAGGGCTTTTATAAGGGCACCCAGACCCTTCTAATGCCCCTCAGGACCCTTATAAAGGCCCCCAGACCCTTCTAATGCCCCTCAGGGCCTTTCTAAAGTACCCCAGACACTTCTAGAACGTCTCAGGGCCTTTCTATATGACCCCAGACCCTTGTAATGCCCCTCAGGGCCATTCTAAAGGCCCCCAGACCCTTCTAATTCCCCTCAGGACATTTCTAAAGGCCCCCAGACCCTTCTAGAGCCCCTCAGGACATTTCTAAAGGCTCCCAGACCCTTCTAATGCCACTCAGGGCCTTTCTAAAGGCCGCGAGACCCTTATAATCCCCCTGAGGGCCTTTAAAAAGGCCCCCAGACCCTTCTGGACCCCCTCATGACGCTTCTAATAGCCCCCAGACCCTTCTAGAGCCCCTCAGGGCCTTTCTAAAGGCCTCCACACCCTTCTAATTACCCTCAAGACCCTTGTAAAGGCACCCAGACCCTTCTAGATTGCCTCAGGACCCATCTAAAAGCCCCCAGACCCTTCTAATGCCTTTCAGGGCCTTTCTAAAGGCCTCCACACCCTTCTAATGACTTTCAAGACACATGTAAAGGCCCCTAGACCCTTCTAGATTGCCTCAGGACCCATCTAAAAGCCCCCAGACCCTTCTAATGCCTTTCAGGACCCTTATGAAGGCCACCAGACCCTTCTAATGCCCCTCAGGACCTTTCTAAAGGTCCTCAGACCCTTCTAATGCCCCTCAGTGCATTTATAAAGGTTCCCAGACCCTTCTAGAGCCCGTCAGGACCCTTATAAAGGCCCCCAGACCCTTATAGAGCCCCTCAGGACACTTCTAAATCCCGCAGACCATTCTAATGCCCGTCAGGGCCTTTCTAAAGGTCCCCAGACCCTTCTCCTGCCCCTCAGGAGCATTCTAAAGGCCCCCAGACCCTTCTAATGCCCCACAGGGCCTTTCTAAAGGTCCCCAGACCCTTCTAGAGCCCCTGAAGACCCTTCTAAAGGCCCCCAGACCCTTATAGAACCCCTCAGGACCCTTCTAAAGTCCCCCAGACCCTGCTAATTCCCCTCAGGGCTTTTATAAGGGCACCCAGACCCTTATAATGACCCTCAGGACCCTTATAAAGGCACCCAGACCCTTCTAGAGCCCCTCAGGACAGTTTTAAATGCCTCCAGACCCTTCTAGACCCCCTCAGGACCATTTTAAAGGCCCCCAGACCCTTCTAATGCCCCTCAGGACCCTTCTAAAGGCCCCCAGACCCTTCTAATGCCCCTCAGGGCCTTTCTAAAGTACCCCAGACACTTCTAGAACCTCTCAGGGCCTTTCTATATGACCCCAGACCCTTGTAATGCCACTCAGGGCCTTTCTAAAAGCCACGAGACGCTTATAATGCCCCTCAGGACATTTCTAAAGGCCCCCAGACCCTTCAAGAGCCCCTCAGGACATTTCTAAAGGCACCCAGAACCTTCTAATGCCACTCAGGGCCTTTCTAAAGTCTGCGAGACCCTTATAATCCCCCTGAGGACCTTTAAAAAGGCCCCCAGACCCTTCTGGACCCCCTCAGGACGCTTCTAATAGCCCCCAGACCCTTCTAGAGCCCCTCAGGGCCTTTCTAAAGGACTCCACACCCTTCTAATGACCCTCAAGACCCATGTAAAGGCCCCTAGACCCTTCTAGATTGCCTCAGGACCCATCTAAAAGCCCCCAGACCCTTCTAATGCCTTTCAGGACCCTTATGAAGGCCCCCAGACCCTTCTAATGCCCCTCAGGGTCTTTCTAAAGTACCCCAGACACTTCTAGAACCTCTGAGGGCCTTTCTATATGAACCCAGACCTTTGTAATGCCTCTCAGGGCCTTTCTAAAGGCCCCCACACCCTTCTAATGACCCTCAGGACATTTCTAAAGGCCCCCAGACCATTCAAGAGCCCCTCAGGACATTTCTAAAGGCACCCAGACCCTTCTAATGCCACTCAGTGCCTTTCTAAAGGCTGCGAGACCCTTATAATCCCCCTGAAGACCTTTAAAAAGGCCCCCAGACCCTTCTGGACCCCCTCAGGACGCTTCTAATAGCCCCCAGACCCTTCTAGAGCCCCTCAGGGCCTTTCTAAAGGCCTCCACACCCTTCTAATGACCCTCAAGACCCATGTAAAGGCCCCCAGACCCTTCTAGATTGCCTCAGGACCCATCTAAAAGCCCCCAGACTCTTCTAATGCCATTCAGGGCCTTTCTAAAGGCCTCCACACCCTTCTAATGACCCTCAAGACCCATGTAAAGGCCCCCAGACCCTTCTAGATTGCCTCAGGACCCATCTAAAAGACCCCAGACCCTTCTAATGCCTTTCAGGACCCTTATGAAGGCCACAAGACCCTTGTAATGCCCCTCAGGACCTTTCTAAAGGCCCTCAGACCCTTTTAATGCCCCTCAGGGCATTTAGAAAGGTTCCCAGACCCTTCTAGAGCCCGTCAGGACCCTTATAAAGGCCCCCAGACCCTTATAGAGCCCCTCAGGACACTTCTAAATCCCGCAGACCATTCTAATGCCCGTCAGGGCCTTTCTAAAGGTCCCCAGACCCTTCTCCTGCCCCTCAGGAGCATTCTAAAGGCCCCCAGACCCTTCTAATGCCCCACAGGGCCTTTCTAAAGGTCCCCAGACCCTTCTAGAGCCCCTGAAGACCCTTCTAAAGGCCCCCAGACCCTTATAGAACCCCTCAGGACCCTTCTAAAGTCCCCCAGACCCTGCTAATTCCCCTCAGGGCTTTTATAAGGGAACCCAGACCCTTATAATGACCCTCAGGACCCTTATAATGGCACCCAGACCCTTCTAGAGCCCCTCAGGACAGTTTTAAATGCCTCCAGACCCTTCTAGACCCCCTCAGGACCATTCTAAAGGCCCCCAGACCCTTCTAATGCCCCTCAGGACCCTTCTAAAGGCCCCCAGACCCTTCTAATGCCCCTCAGGGCCTTTCTAAAGTACCCCAGACACTTCTAGAACCTCTCAGGGCCTTTCTATATGACCCCAGACCCTTGTAATGCCACTCAGGGCCTTTCTAAAAGCCACGAGACGCTTATAATGCCCCTCAGGACATTTCTAAAGGCCCCCAGACCCTTCAAGAGCCCCTCAGGACATTTCTAAAGGCACCCAGACCCTTCTAATGCCACTCAGGGCCTTTCTAAAGTCTGCGAGACCCTTATAATCCCCCTGACGACCTTTAAAAAGGCCCCCAGACCCTTCTGGACCCCCTCAGGACGCTTCTAATAGCCCCCAGACCCTTCTAGAGCCCCTCAGGGCCTTTCTAAAGGCCTCCACACCCTTCTAATGACCCTCAAGACCCATGTAAAGGCCCCTAGACCCTTCTAGATTGCCTCAGGACCCATCTAAAAGCCCCCAGACCCTTCTAATGCCTTTCAGGACCCTTATGAAGGCCACAAGACCCTTCTAATGCCCCTCAGGACCTTTCTAAAGGCCCTCAGACCCTTCTAATGCCCCTCAGGGCATTTATAAAGGTTCCCAGACCCTTCTAGAGCCCGTCAGGACAATTATAAATGCCCCCAGACCATTCTAGAGCCCCTCAGGACATTTCTAAAGGCCCGCAGACCATTCTAATGCCCATCAGTGCCATTCTAAAGGTCCCCAGACCCTTCTACTGCCACTCAGGAGCATTCTAAAGGCACCCAGACCCTTCTAATGCCACACAGGGCCTTTCTAAAGGTCCCCAGACCCTTCTAGAGCCCCTGAAGACCCTTCTAAAGGCCCCCAGACCCTTATAGAGCCCCTCAGGACCCATCTAAAGTCCCCCAGACCCTGCTAATTCCCCTCAGGGCTTTTATAAGGGCCACAAGACCCTTCTAATGCCCCTCAGGACCCTTATAAAGGCACCCAGACCCTTCTAGAGCCTCTCAGGACAGTTTTAAAAGCCTCCAGACCCTTCTAGACCCCCTCAGGACCATTCTAAAGGCCCCCAGACCCTTCTAATGCCCCTCAGGACCATTCTAAAGGCCCCCAGACCCTTCTAATGCCCTTCAGGACCCTTATAAAGGCCCCCAGACCCTTCTAATGCCCCGCAGGGCCTTTCTAAAGTACCCCAGACACTTCTAGAACCTCTGAGGGCCTTTCTATATGAACCCAGACCTTTGTAATGCCTCTCAGGGCCTTTCTAAAGGCCCCCACACCCTTCTAATGACCCTCAGGACATTTCTAAAGGCCCCCAGACCATTCAAGAGCCCCTCAGGACATTTCTAAAGGCTCCCAGACCCTTCTAATGCCACTCAGTGCCTTTCTAAAGGCTGCGAGACCCTTATAATCCCCCTGAGGACCTTTAAAAAGGCCCCCAGACCCCTCTGGACCCCCTCAGGACGCTTCTAATAGCCCCCAGACCCTTCTAGAGCCCCTCAGGGCCTTTCTAAAGGCCTCCACACCCTTCTAATGACCCTCAAGACCCATGTAAAGGCACCCAGACCCTTCTAGATTGCATCAGGACCATCTAAAAGCCCCCAGACTCTTCTAATGCCATTCAGGGCCTTTCTAAAGGCCTCCACACCCTTCTAATGACCCTCAAGACCCATGTAAAGGCCCCCAGACCCTTCTAGATTGCCTCAGGACCTATCTAAAAGACCCCAGACCCTTCTAATGCCTTTCAGGACCCTTATGAAGGCCACAAGACCCTTGTAATGCCCCTCAGGACCTTTCTAAAGGCCCTCAGACCCTTTTAATGCCCCTCAGGGCATTTAGAAAGGTTCCCAGACCCTTCTAGAGCCCGTCAGGACCCTTATAAAGGCCCCCAGACCATTCTAGAGCCCCTCAGGACACTTCTAAAGGCCCGCAGACCATTCTAATGCCCGTCAGGGCCTTTATAAAGGTCCCCAGACCCTTCTACTGCCGCTCAGGAACATTCTAAAGGCCCCCAGACCCTTCTAATGCCCCACACGGCCTTTCTAAAGGTCCCCAGACCCTTCTAGAGCCCCTGAAGACCCTTCTAAAGGCCCCCAGACCCTTATAGAGCCCCTCAGGACCCTTCTAAAGTCCCCCAGACCCTGCTAATTCCCCTCAGGGCTTTTATAAGGGCACCCAGAATCTTCTAATGCCCCTCAGGACCCTTATAAAGGCACCCAGACCCTTCTAGAGCCTCTCAGGACAGTTTTAAATGCCTCCAGACCATTCTAGACCCGCTCAGGACCATTCTAAAGGCCCCCAGACCCTTCTAATGCCCCTAAGGGCCTTTCTAAAGGCCGCCATACCCTTCTAATGCCCCTCAGGTCATTTCTAAAGGCACCCAGACCCTTCTAATGCCACTCAGGGCCTTTCTAAAGGCCGCGAGACCCTTCTAATGCACCTCAGGACCCTTATAAAGGCCCCCAGACCCTTCTAATGCACCTCAGGACCCTTATAAAGGCCCCCAGACCCTTCTAATGCGACGCAGGGCCTTTCTAAATTACCCCAGACACTTCTAGAACCTCTCAGGCCCTTTCTATATGACCCCAGACCCTTGTAATGCCCCTCAGGGCCTTTCTAAAGGCCCCCACACCCTTCTAATGACCCTCAGGACATTTCTAAAGGCCCCCAGACCATTCAAGAGCCCCTCAGGACATTTCTAAATGCACCCAGACCCTTCTAATGCCACTCAGGGCCTTTCTAATGGCTGCGAGACCCTTATAATCCCCCTGAGGACCTTTAAAAAGGCCCCCAGACCCTTCTGGACGCCCTCAGGACGCTTCTAATAGATCCCAGACCCTTCTAGAACCCCTCAGGGCCTTTCTAAAGGCCTCCACACCCTTCTAATGACCCTCAAAACCCATGTAAAGGCCCCCAGACACTTCTAGATTGCCTCAGGACCCATCTAAAAGCCCCCAGACCCTTCTAATGCCTTTCAGGGCCTTTCTAAAGGCCTCCACACCCTTCTAATGACCCTCAAGACCCATGTAAAGGCCCCCAGACCCTTCTAGATTGCCTCAGGACCCATCTAAAAGACCCCAGACCCTTCTAATGCCTTTCAGGACCCTTATGAAGGCCACAAGACCCTTCTAATGCCCCTCAGGACCTTTCTAAAGGCCCTCAGACCCTTCTAATGCCCCTCAGGGCATTTATAAAGGTTCCCAGACCCTTCTAGAGCCCGTCAGGACCCTTATAAAGGCCCCCAGACCATTCTAGAGCTCCTCAGGACACTTCTAAAGGCCCGCAGACCATTCTAATGCCCGTCAGTGCCATTCTAAAGGTCCCCAGACCCTTCTACTGCCACTCAGGAGCATTCTAAAGGCACCCAGACCCTTCTAATGCCCCACAGGTCCTTTCTAAAGGTCCCCCAGACCTATATAGTGCCCCTCAGGACCCTACTAAAGTCCCCCAGACCCTGCTAATTCCCCTTAGGGCTTTTATAAGGGCCACAAGACCCTTCTAATGCCCCTCAGGACCCTTATAAAGGCACCCAGACCCCTCTAGAGCCTCTCAGGACAGTTTTAAATGCCTCCAGACCCTTCTAGACCCCCTCAGGACCATTCTAAAAGCCCCCAGACCCTTCTAATGCCGCTCAGGACCCTTCTAAAGGCCCCCAGACCCTTCTAATGCCCCTCAGGGCCTTTCTAAAGTACCCCAGACACTTCTAGAACCTCTCAGGGCCTTTCTATATGACCCCAGACCCTTGTAATGCCCCTCAGGGCCTTTCTAAAGGCCCCCATACCCTTCTAATGCCCCTCAGGACATTTCTAAAGGCCCCCAGACCCTTCAAGAGCCCCTCAGGACATTTCTAAAGGCACCCAGAACCTTCTAATGCCACTCAAGACCTTTCTAAAGGCTGCGAGACCATTATAATCCCCCTGAGGACCTTTAAAAAGGCCCCCAGACCCTTCTGGACCCCCTCAGGACGCTTCTAATAGATCCCAGACCCTTCTAGAACCCCTCAGGGCCTTTCTAAAGGCCTCCACACCCTTCTAATGACCCTCAAAACCCATGTAAAGGCCCCCAGACCCTTCTAGATTGCCTCAGGACCCATCTAAAAGACCCCAGACCCTTCTAATGCCTTTCAGGACCCTTATGAAGGCCACAAGACCCTTCTAATGCCCCTCAGGACCTTTCTAAAGGCCCTCAGACCCTTCTAATGCCCCTCAGGGCATTTATAAAGGTTCCCAGACCCTTCTAGAGCCCGTCAGGACCCTTATAAAGGCCCCCAGACCATTCTAGAGCTCCTCAGGACACTTCTAAAGGCCCGCAGACCATTCTAATGCCCGTCAGTGCCATTCTAAAGGTCCCCAGACCCTTCTACTGCCACTCAGGAGCATTCTAAAGGCACCCAGACCCTTCTAATGCCCCACAGGTCCTTTCTAAAGGTCCCCCAGACCTATATAGTGCCCCTCAGGACCCTTCTAAAGTCCCCCAGACCCTGCTAATTCCCCTTAGGGCTTTTATAAGGGCCACAAGACCCTTCTAATGCCCCTCAGGACCCTTATAAAGGCACCCAGACCCCTCTAGAGCCTCTCAGGACAGTTTTAAATGCCTCCAGACCCTTCTAGACCCACTCAGGACCATTCTAAAAGCCCCCAGACCCTTCTAATCCCGCTCAGGACCCTTCTAAAGGCCCCCAGACCCTTCTAATGCCCCTCAGGGCCTTTCTAAAGTACCCCAGACACTTCTAGAACCTCTCAGGGCCTTTCTATATGACCCCAGACCCTTGTAATGCCCCTCAGGGCCTTTCTAAAGGCCCCCATACCCTTCTAATGCCCCTCAGGACATTTCTAAAGGCCCCCAGACCCTTCAAGAGCCCCTCAGGACATTTCTAAATGCACCCAGACCCTTCTAATGCCACTCAGGGCCTTTCTAATGGCTGCGAGACCCTTATAATCCCCCTGAGGACCTTTAAAAAGGCCCCCAGACCCTTCTGGACGCCCTCAGGACGCTTCTAATAGATCCCAGACCCTTCTAGAACCCCTCAGGGCCTTTCTAAAGGCCTCCACACCCTTCTAATGACCCTCAAAACCCATGTAAAGGCCCCCAGACACTTCTAGATTGCATCAGGACCCATCTAAAAGCCCCCAGACCCTTCTAATGCCTTTCAGGGCCTTTCTAAAGGCCTCCACACCCTTCTAATGACCCTCAAGACCCATGTAAAGGCCCCCAGACCCTTCTAGATTGCCTCAGGACCCATCTAAAAGACCCCAGACCCTTCTAATGCCTTTCAGGACCCTTATGAAGGCCACAAGACCCTTCTAATGCCCCTCAGGACCTTTCTAAAGGCCCTCAGACCCTTCTAATGCCCCTCAGGGCATTTATAAAGGTTCCCAGACCCTTCTAGAGCCCGTCAGGACCCTTATAAAGGCCCCCAGACCATTCTAGAGCTCCTCAGGACACTTCTAAAGGCCCGCAGACCATTCTAATGCCCGTCAGTGCCATTCTAAAGGTCCCCAGACCCTTCTACTGCCACTCAGGAGCATTCTAAAGGCACCCAGACCCTTCTAATGCCCCACAGGTCCTTTCTAAAGGTCCCCCAGACCTATATAGTGCCCCTCAGGACCCTACTAAAGTCCCCCAGACCCTGCTAATTCCCCTTAGGGCTTTTATAAGGGCCACAAGACCCTTCTAATGCCCCTCAGGACCCTTATAAAGGCACCCAGACCCCTCTAGAGCCTCTCAGGACAGTTTTAAATGCCTCCAGACCCTTCTAGACCCCCTCAGGACCATTCTAAAAGCCCCCAGACCCTTCTAATGCCGCTCAGGACCCTTCTAAAGGCCCCCAGACCCTTCTAATGCCCCTCAGGGCCTTTCTAAAGTACCCCAGACACTTCTAGAACCTCTCAGGGCCTTTCTATATGACCCCAGACCCTTGTAATGCCCCTCAGGGCCTTTCTAAAGGCCCCCATACCCTTCTAATGCCCCTCAGGACATTTCTAAAGGCCCCCAGACCCTTCAAGAGCCCCTCAGGACATTTCTAAATGCACCCAGACCCTTCTAATGCCACTCAGGGCCTTTCTAATGGCTGCGAGACCCTTATAATCCCCCTGAGGACCTTTAAAAAGGCCCCCAGACCCTTCTGGACGCCCTCAGGACGCTTCTAATAGATCCCAGACCCTTCTAGAACCCCTCAGGGCCTTTCTAAAGGCCTCCACACCCTTCTAATGACCCTCAAAACCCATGTAAAGGCCCCCAGACACTTCTAGATTGCATCAGGACCCATCTAAAAGCCCCCAGACCCTTCTAATGCCTTTCAGGGCCTTTCTAAAGGCCTCCACACCCTTCTAATGACCCTCAAGACCCATGTAAAGGCCCCCAGACCCTTCTAGATTGCCTCAGGACCCATCTAAAAGACCCCAGACCCTTCTAATGCCTTTCAGGACCCTTATGAAGGCCACAAGACCCTTCTAATGCCCCTCAGGACCTTTCTAAAGGCCCTCAGACCCTTCTAATGCCCCTCAGGGCATTTATAAAGGTTCCCAGACCCTTCTAGAGCCCGTCAGGACCCTTATAAAGGCCCCCAGACCATTCTAGAGCTCCTCAGGACACTTCTAAAGGCCCGCAGACCATTCTAATGCCCGTCAGTGCCATTCTAAAGGTCCCCAGACCCTTCTACTGCCACTCAGGAGCATTCTAAAGGCACCCAGACCCTTCTAATGCCCCACAGGTCCTTTCTAAAGGTCCCCCAGACCTATATAGTGCCCCTCAGGACCCTACTAAAGTCCCCCAGACCCTGCTAATTCCCCTTAGGGCTTTTATAAGGGCCACAAGACCCTTCTAATGCCCCTCAGGACCCTTATAAAGGCACCCAGACCCCTCTAGAGCCTCTCAGGACAGTTTTAAATGCCTCCAGACCCTTCTAGACCCCCTCAGGACCATTCTAAAAGCCCCCAGACCCTTCTAATGCCGCTCAGGACCCTTCTAAAGGCCCCCAGACCCTTCTAATGCCCCTCAGGGCCTTTCTAAAGTACCCCAGACACTTCTAGAACCTCTCAGGGCCTTTCTATATGACCCCAGACCCTTGTAATGCCCCTCAGGGCCTTTCTAAAGGCCCCCATACCCTTCTAATGCCCCTCAGGACATTTCTAAAGGCCCCCAGACCCTTCAAGAGCCCCTCAGGACATTTCTAAAGGCACCCAGAACCTTCTAATGCCACTCAAGACCTTTCTAAAGGCTGCGAGACCATTATAATCCCCCTGAGGACCTTTAAAAAGGCCCCCAGACCCTTCTGGACCCCCTCAGGACGCTTCTAATAGATCCCAGACCCTTCTAGAACCCCTCAGGGCCTTTCTAAAGGCCTCCACACCCTTCTAATGACCCTCAAAACCCATGTAAAGGCCCCCAGACCCTTCTAGATTGCCTCAGGACCCATCTAAAAGACCCCAGACCCTTCTAATGCCTTTCAGGACCCTTATGAAGGCCACAAGACCCTTCTAATGCCCCTCAGGACCTTTCTAAAGGCCCTCAGACCCTTCTAATGCCCCTCAGGGCATTTATAAAGGTTCCCAGACCCTTCTAGAGCCCGTCAGGACCCTTATAAAGGCCCCCAGACCATTCTAGAGCTCCTCAGGACACTTCTAAAGGCCCGCAGACCATTCTAATGCCCGTCAGTGCCATTCTAAAGGTCCCCAGACCCTTCTACTGCCACTCAGGAGCATTCTAAAGGCACCCAGACCCTTCTAATGCCCCACAGGTCCTTTCTAAAGGTCCCCCAGACCTATATAGTGCCCCTCAGGACCCTTCTAAAGTCCCCCAGACCCTGCTAATTCCCCTTAGGGCTTTTATAAGGGCCACAAGACCCTTCTAATGCCCCTCAGGACCCTTATAAAGGCACCCAGACCCCTCTAGAGCCTCTCAGGACAGTTTTAAATGCCTCCAGACCCTTCTAGACCCACTCAGGACCATTCTAAAAGCCCCCAGACCCTTCTAATCCCGCTCAGGACCCTTCTAAAGGCCCCCAGACCCTTCTAATGCCCCTCAGGGCCTTTCTAAAGTACCCCAGACACTTCTAGAACCTCTCAGGGCCTTTCTATATGACCCCAGACCCTTGTAATGCCCCTCAGGGCCTTTCTAAAGGCCCCCATACCCTTCTAATGCCCCTCAGGACATTTCTAAAGGCCCCCAGACCCTTCAAGAGCCCCTCAGGACATTTCTAAAGGCACCCAGAACCTTCTAATGCCACTCAAGACCTTTCTAAAGGCTGCGAGACCATTATAATCCCCCTGAGGACCTTTAAAAAGGCCCCCAGACCCTTCTGGACCCCCTCAGGACGCTTCTAATAGACCCCAG
The DNA here is from genome assembly GCA_033558105.1 of Coccyzus lansbergi. Classification (NCBI taxonomy): domain Eukaryota; kingdom Metazoa; phylum Chordata; class Aves; order Cuculiformes; family Coccyzidae; genus Coccyzus; species Coccyzus lansbergi. Next base: position 31,188 of record JAUMJK010001764.1, read on the forward strand.
ACCCTTCTAGAGCCCCTCAGGGCCTTTCTAAAGGCCTCCACACCCATCTAATGACCCTCAAGACCCATGTAAAGGCCCCCAGACCCTTCTAGATTGCCTCAGGACCCATCCAAAAGCCCCCAGACCCTTCTAATGCCTTTCAGGGCCTTTCTAAAGGCCTCCACACCCTTCTAATGATTCTCAAGACCCATGTAAAGGCCCCTAGACCCTTCTAGATTGCCTCAGGACCCATCTGAAAGCCCTCAGACCCTTCTAATGCCTTTCAGGACCCTTATGAAGGACACAAGACCCTTCTAATGCCCCTCAGGACCTTTCTAAAGGCCCTCAGACCCTTCTAATGCCCCTCAGGGCATTTATAAAGGTTCCCAGACCCTTCTAGAGCCCGTCAGGACCCTTATAAAGGCCCCCAGACCATTCTAGAGCCCCTCAGGACACTTCTAAATCCCGCAGACCATTCTAATGCCCGTCAGGGCCTTTATAAAGGTCCCCAGACCCTTCTACTGCCCCTCAGGAGCATTCTAAAGGCCCCCAGACCCTTCTAATATCCCACACGGCCTTTCTAAAGGTCCCCAGACCCTTGTAATGCCCCTCAGGGCCTTTCTAAAGGCCCCCAGACCCTTATAGAGCCCCTCAGGACCCTTCTAAAGGCCCCCAGACCCTGCTAATTCCCCTCAGGGCTTTTATAAGGGCCACAAGACCCTTCTAATGCCCCTCAGGACCCTTATAAAGGCACCCAGACCCTTCTAGAGCCTCTCAGGACAGTTTTAAAAGCCTCCAGACCCTTCTAGACCCGCTCAGGACCATTCTAAAGGTCCCCAGACCCTTCTAATGCCCCTCAGGACCCTTCTAAAAGCCCCCGGACCCTTCTAATGCCCCGCAGGGCCTTTCTAAATTACCCCAGACACTTCTAGAACTTCTCAGGGCCTTTCTATATGACCCCAGACCCTTGTCATGCCCCTCAGGGCCTTTCTAAAGGCCCCCACACCCTTCTAATGACCCTCAGGACATTTCTAAAGGCCCCCAGACCATTGAAGAGCCCCTCAGGACATTTCTAAAGGCACCCAGACCCTTCTAATGCCACTCAGGTCCTTTCTAAAGGCTGTGAGACCCTTATAATCCCCCTGAGGACGTTTAAAAATGCCCCCAGACCCTTCTAGAGCCCCTGAAGACCATTCTAAAGGCCCCCAGACCCTTATAGAGCCCCTCAGGACCCTTCTAAAGTCCCCCAGACCCTGCTAGTTCCCCTCAGGTCTTTTATAAGGGCACCCAGAATCTTCTAATGCCCCTCAGGACCCTTATAAAGGCACCGAGACCCTTCTAGAGCCTCTGAGGACAGTTTTAAATGCCTCCAGACCCTTCTAGACCCGCTCAGGACCATTCTAAAGGCCCCCAGACCCTTCTAATGCCCCTCAGGGCCTTTCTAAAGGCCCCCATACCCTTCTAATGCCCCTCAGGTCATTTCTAAAGGCACCCAGACCCTTCTAATGCCACTCAGGGCCTTTCTAAAGGCCGCGAGACCCTTATAATCCCCCTGAGGGCCTTTAAAAAGGCCCCCAGACCCTTCTGGACCCCCTCAGGACGCTTCTAATAGACCCCAGACCCTTCTAGAGCCCCTCAGGGCCTTTCTAAAGGCCTCCACACCCTTCTAATGACCCTCAAGACCCATGTAAAGGCCCCCAGACCCTTCTAGATTGCCTCAGGACCCATCCAAAAGCACCCAGACCCTTCTAATGCCTTTCAGGGCCTTTCTAAAGGCCTCCACACCCTTCTAATGACTCTCAAGACCCATGTAAAGGCCCCTAGACCCTTCTAGATTGCCTCAGGACCCATCTAAAAGCCCTCAGACCCTTCTAATGCCTTTCAGGACCCTTATGAAGGCCACAAGACCCTTCTAATGCCCCTCAGGACCTTTCTAAAGGCCCTCAGACCCTTCTAATGCCCCTCAGGGCATTTATAAAGGTTCCCAGACCCTTCTAGAGCCCGTCAGGACCCTTATAAAGGCCCCCAGACCATTCTAGAGCCCCTCAGGACACTTCTAAATCCCGCAGACCATTCTAATGCCCGTCAGGGCCTTTCTAAAGGTCCCCAGACCCTTCTACTGCCCCTCAGGAGCATTCTAAAGGCCCCCAGACCCTTCTAATGCCCCACAGGGCCTTTCTAAAGGTCCCCAGACCCTTCTAGAGCCCCTGAAGACCCTTCTAAAGGCCCCCAGACCCTTATAGAGCCCCTCAGGACCCTTCTAAAGTCCCCCAGACCCTGCTAGTTCCCCTCAGGTCTTTTATAAGGGCACCCAGAATCTTCTAATGCCCCTCAGGACCCTTATAAACGCACCCAGACCCTTCTAGAGCCTCTCAGGACAGTTTTAAATGCCTCCAGACCATTCTAGACCCGCTCAGGACCATTCTAAAGGCCCCCAGACCCTTCTAATGCCCCTAATGGCCTTTCTAAAGGCCGCCATACCCTTCTAATGCCCCTCAGGTCATTTCTAAAGGCACCCAGACCCTTCTAATGCCACTCAGGGCCTTTCTAAAGGCCGCGAGACCCTTATAATCCCCCTGAGGGCCTTTAAAAAGGCCCCCAGACCCTTCTGGACCCCCTAAGGACGCCTCTAATAGCCCCCAGACCATTCTAGAGCCCTTCAGGGCCTTTCTAAAGGCCTCCACACCCTTCTAATGACCCTCAAGACCCATGTAAAGGCCCCCAGACCCTTCTAGAATGCCTCAGGACCCATCTAAAAGCCCCCAGACCCTTCTAATGCCTTTCAGGGCCTTTCTAAAGGCCTCCACACCCTTCTAATGACCCTCAAGACCCATGTAAAGGCCCCTAGACCCTTCTAGATTGCCTCAGGACCCATCTAAAAGCCCCAAGACCCTTCTAATGCCTTTCAAGGACCCTTATGAAGGCCACAAGACCCTTCTACTGCCCCTCAGGACCTTTCTAAAGGCACTCAGACCCTTCTAATGCCCCTCAGGGCATTTATAAAGGTTCCCAGACCATTCTAGAGCCCGTCAGGACACTTATAAAGGTTTCCAGACCCTTCTACTGCCCCTCAGGAGCATTATAAAGGCCCCAAGACCCTTCTAATGCCCCTCAGGTCATTTCTAAAGGCACCCAGACCCTTCTAATGCCACTCAGGGCCTTTCTAAAGGCCACGAGACCCTTATAATCCACCTGTGGGCCTTTAAAAAGGCACCCAGACCCTTCTGGACCCCCTCAGGACGCTTCTAATAGCCCCCAGACCCTTCTAGAGCCCCTCAGGGCCTTTCTAAAGGCCTCCACACACTTCTAATGACCCTCAAGACCCATGTAAAGCCCCCAGACCCTTCTAGATTGCATAAGGACCCATCTAAAAGCCCCCAGACCCTTCTAATGCCCCTCAGGACCTTTCTAAAGGCCCCCAGACCATTCTAATTCCCCTCAGGACCTTTCTAAAGGCCCTCAGAACCTTCTAATACCCCTCAGGGCATTTATAAAGGTTCCCAGACCCTTCTAGAGCCCGTCAGGACCCTTATAAAGGCCCCCAGACCATTCTAGAGCCCCTCAGGACACTTCTAAAGGCCCGCAGACCATTCTAATGCCCGTCAGGGCCTTTATAAAGGTCCCCAGACCCTTCTCCTGCCCCTCAGGAGCATTCTAAAGGCCCCCAGACCTTTCTAATGCCCCTCAGGGCCTTTCTAAAGGTCCCCAGACCCTTCTAGAGCCCCTCAAGACCCTTCTAAAGGCCCCCAGACCCTTATAGAGCCCCTGAGGACCCTTCTAAAGTCCCCCAGACCCTGCTAGTTCCCCTCAGGGCTTTTATAAGGGCACCCAGAATCTTCTAATGCCCCTCAGGACCCTTATAAAGGCACCCAGACCCTTCTAGAGCCTCTCAGGACAGTTTTAAATGCCTCCAGACCCTTCTAGACCCCCTCAGGACCATTCTAAAGGCACCCATACCCTTCTAATGCCCCTCAGGGCCTTTCTAAAGTAAACCAGACGCTTCTAGAACCTCTTAGGGCCTTTCTATATGAACCCAGACCGCTGTAAAGCCACTCAGGGCCTTTCTAAAGGCCGCGAGACCCTTATAATCCCCCTGAGAGCCTTTAAAAAGGCCCCCAGACCCTTCTGGATCCCCTCTGGACACTTCTAATAGCCCCCAGACCCTTCTAGAGCCCCTCAGGTCCTTTCTAAAGGCCTCCACACCCTTCTAATGACCCTCAAGACCCATGTAAAGGCCCCTAGACCCTTCTAGATTGCCTCAGGACCCATCTAAAAGCCCCCAGACCCATCTAATGCCTTTCAGGACCCTTATGAAGGCCACAAGACCCTTCTAATGCCCCTCAGGGCATTTATAAAGGCCCTCAGACCCTTCTAATGCCCCTCAGGGCATTTATAAAGGTTCCCAGACCCTTCTAGAGCCCGTCAGGACCCTTATAAAGGCACCCAGACCATTCTAGAGCCCCTCAGGACACTTCTAAAGGCCCGCAGACCATTCTAATGCCCGTCAGGGCCTTTATAAAGGTCCCCAGACCCTTCTACTGCCCCTCAGGAGCATTCTAAAGGCCCCCAGACCCTTCTAATGCCTTTCAGGACCCTTATGAAGGCCACAAGACCCTTCTAATGCCCCTCAGGACCATTCTGAAGGCCTTCAGACCCTTCTAATGCCCCTCAGGGCATTTATAAAGGTTCCCAGACCCTTCTAGAGCCCGTCAGGAAACATATAAAGGTCCCCAGACCCTAATACTGCCCCTCAGGAGCATTATAAAGGCCCACAGACCCTTCTAATGCCCCTCAGGTCATTTCTAAAGGCACCAAGACCCTTCTAATGCCCCTCAGGACCTTTCTAAAGGCCTTCAGTCCCTTCTAATGCCCTTCAGGGCATTTATAAAGGTTCCCAGACCCTTCTAGAGCCCGTCAGGACCCTTAAAAAGGCCCCCAGACCATTCTAGAGCCCCTCAGGACACTTCTAAAGGCCCGCAGACCATTCTAATGCCCGTCAGGGCCTTTCTAAAGGTCCCCAGACCCTTCTACTGCCCCTGAGGAGCCTTCTAAAGGCCCCCAGACCCTTCTAATGCCCCACAGGGCCTTTCTAAAGGTCCCCAGACCCTTCTAGATCCCCTGAAGACCCTTCTAAAGGCCCCTAGACCCATATAGAGCCCTTCAGGACCCCTCTAAAGGCCCCCAGACCCTGCTAATTCCCCTCCGGGCTTTTATAAGGGCACCCAGACCCTTCTAATGCCCCTCAGGACCCTTATAAAGGCACCCAGACCCTTCTAGAGCCTCTCAGGACAGTTTTAAATGCCTCCAGACCCTTCTAGACCCGCTCAGGACCATTCCAAAGGCCCCCAGACCCTTCTAATGCCCCTCAGGACATTTCTAAAGTAAACCAGACCCTTCTAATAACCCTCAGGTCATTTCTAAAGGCACCCACACCCTTCTAATGCCACTCAGGGTCATTCTAAAGGCCGCGAGACCCTTATAATCCCCCAGAGGGCCTTTAAAAAGGCCCCCAGACCATTCTGGACCCACTCAGGATGCTTCTAATAGCCCCCAGACCCTTCTAGAGCCCCTCAGGGCCTTTCTAAAGGCCTCCACACCCTCCTAATGACCCTGAAGACCCATGTAAAGGCCCCCAGACCCTTCTAGATTGCCTCAGGACCCATCTAAAAGCCCCCAGACCCTTCTAATGCCTTTCAGGACCCTTATGAAGGCCACAAGACCATTCTAATGCCCCTCAGGACCTTTCTAAAGGCACTCAGACCCTTCTAATGCCCCTCAGGGCATTTATAAAGGTCCCCAGACCCTTCTACTGCCCCTCAGGACCATTCTAAAGGCCCACAGACCCTTCTAATGCCCCTCAGGTCATTTCTAAAGGCACCCAGACCCTTCTAATGCCACTCAGGGCCTTTCTAAAGGCCACGAGACCGTTATAATCCCCCTGAGGGCCTTTAAAAAGGCCCCCAGACCCTTCTGGACCCCCTCAGGACGCTTCTAATAGACCACAGACCCTTCTAGAGCCCCTAAGCTCCTTTCTAAAGGCCTCCACACCCTTCTAATGACCATCAAGACCCATGTAAAGGCCCCTAGACCTTTCTAGATTGCCTCAGGACCCATCTAAAAGCACCCAGACCCTTCTAATGCCTTTCTGGACCCTTATGAAGGCCACAAGACCCTTCTAATGCCCCTCAGGACCTTTCTAAAGGCCCTCAGAGCCTTCTAATGCCCCTCAGGGCATTTATAAAGGTTCCCAGACCCTTCTAGAGCCCGTCAGGACCCTTATAAAGGCCCCCAGACCATTCTAGAGCCCCTCAGGACACTTCTAAAGGCCCGCAGACCATTCTAATGCCCGTCAGGGCCTTTCTAAAGGTCCCCAGACCCTTCTACTGCCCCTGAGGAGCCTTCTAAAGGCCCCCAGACCCTTCTAATGCCCTACAGGGCCTTTCTAAAGGTCCCCAGACCCTTCTAGATCCCCTGAAGACCCTTCTAAAGGCCCCTAGACCCTTATAGAGCCCTTCAGGACCCCTCTAAAGGCCCCCAGACCCTGCTAATTCCCCTCCGGGCTTTTATAAGGGCACCCAGACCCTTCTAATGCCCCTCAGGACCCTTATAAAGGCACCCAGACCCTTCTAGAGCCTCTCAGGACAGTTTTAAATGCCTCCAAACACTTCTAGACCCCCTCAGGACCATTCTAAAGGCCCCCAGACCCTTCTAATGCCCCTCAGGACATTTCTAAAGTAAACCAGACCCTTCTAATGACCCTCAGGTCATTTCTAAAGGCACCCACACCCTTCTAATGCCACTCAGGGTCATTCTAAAGGCCGCGAGACCCTTATAATCCCCCTGAGGGCCTTTAAAAAGGCCCCCAGACCATTCTGGACTCCCTCAGGATGCTTCTAATAGCCCCCAGACCCTTCTAGAGGCCCTCAGGCCCATTCTAAAGGCCTCCACACCCTTCTAATGACCCTCAAGACCCATGTAAAGGCCCCTAGACCCTTCTAGATTGCCTCAGGACCCATCTAAAAGCCCTAAGAGCCTTCTAATGCCTTTCAGGACCCTTAGGAAGGCCACAAGACCCTTCTAATGCCCCTCAGGACCTTTCTAAAGGCCCTCCGACCCTTCTAATGCCCCTCAGGGCATTTATAAAGGTTCCCAGACCCTTCTAGAGCCCGTCAGGACCCTTATAAAGGCCCCCAGACCATTCTAGAGCCCCTCAGGACACTTCTAAAGGCCCGCAGACTATTCTAATGCACGTCAGGGCCTTTCTAAAGGTCCCCAGACCCTTCTACTGCCCCTCAGGAGCCTTCTAAAGGCCCCCAGACCCTTCTAATGCCCTACAGGGCCTTTCTAAAGGTCCCCAGACCCTTCTAGATCCCCTGAAGACCCTTCTAAAGGCCCCTAGACCCTTATAGAGCCCTTCAGGACCCCTCTAAAGGCCCCCAGACCCTGCTAATTCCCCTCCGGGCTTTTATAAGGGCACCCAGACCCTTCTAATGCCCCTCAGGACCCTTATAAAGGCACCCAGACCCTTCTAGAGCCTCTCAGGACAGTTTTAAATGCCTCCAGACCCTTCTAGACCCCCTCAGGACCATTCTAGAGGCCCCCAGACCCTTCTAATGCCCCTCAGGACATTTCTAAAGTAAACCAGACCCTTCTAATGACCCTCAGGTCATTTCTAAAGGCACCCACACCCTTCTAATGCCACTCAGGGTCATTCTAAAGGCCGCGAGACCCTTATAATCCCCCTGAGGGCCTTTAAAAAGGCCCCCAGACCATTCTGGACTCCCTCAGGATGCTTCTAATAGCCCCCAGACCCTTCTAGAGCCCCTCAGGGCCTTTCTAAAGGCCTCCACACCCTTCTAATGACCCTCAAGACCCATGTAAAGGCCCCTAGACCCTTCTAGATTGCCTCAGGACCCATCTAAAAGCCCCCAGACCCTTCTAATGCCTTTCAGGACCCTTATGAAGGCCACAAGACCCTTCTAATGCCCCTCAGGACCTTTCTAAAGGTCCTCAGACCCTTCTAATGCCCCTCAGGGCATTTATAAAGGTTCCCAGACCCTTCTAGAGCCCGTCAGGACCCTTATAAAGGCCCCCAGACCATTCTAGAGCCCCTCAGGACACTTCTAAAGGCCCGCAGACCATTCTAATGCACGTCAGGGCCTTTCTAAAGGTCCCCAGACCCTTCTACTGCCCCTGAGGAGCCTTCTAAAGGCCCCCAGACCCTTCTAATGCCCCACAGGGCCTTTCTAAAGGTCCCCAGACCCTTCTAGATCCCCTGAAGACCCTTCTAAAGGCCCCTAGACCCTTATAGAGCACTTCAGGACCCCTCTAAAGGCCCCCAGACCCTGCTAATTCCCCTCCGGGCTTTTATAAGGGCACCCAGACCCTTCTAATGCCCCTCAGGACCCATATAAAGGCACCCAGACCCTTCTAGAGCCTCTCAGGACAGTTTTAAATGCCTCCAAACCCTTCTAGACCCCCTCAGGACCATTCTAAAGGCCCCCAGACCCTTCTAATGCCCCTCAAGACATTTCTAAAGTAAACCAGACCCTTCTAATGCCCCTCAGGTCATTTCTAAAGGCAGCCACACCCTTCTAATGCCACTCAGGGCCTTTCTAAAGGCCACGAGACCCTTATAATCCCCCTGAGGGCCTTTAAAAAGGCCCCCAGACCCTTCTGGACCCCCTCTGGACGCTTCTAATAGACCCCAGACCCTTCTAGAGCCCCTCAGGACCTTTCTAAAGGCCTCCACACCCTTCTAATGACCCTCAAGACCCATGTAAAGGACCCCAGACCCTTGTAGAATGCCTGAGGACCCATCTAAAAGCCCCCAGACCCTTCTAATGCCTTTCAGGGCCTTTCTAAAGGCCTCCACACCCTTCTAATGACCCTCAAGACCCATGTAAAGGCCCCTAGACCCTTCTAGATTGCCTCAGGACCCATCTAAAAGCCCCCAGACCCTTCTAATGCCTTCAAGGACCCTTATGAAGGCCACAAGACCCTTCTAATGCCCCTCAGGACCATTCTAAAGGCCCTCAGACCCTTCTAATGCCCCTCAGGGCATTTATAAAGGTTCCCAGACCCTTCTAGAGCCCGTCAGGACCCTTATAAAGGCCCCCGGACCATTCTAGAGCCCCTAAGGACACTTCTAAAGGCCCACAGACCATTCTAATGCCCGTCAGGGCCTTTATAAAGGTCCCCAGACCCTTCTCCTGCCCCTCAGGAGCATTCTAAAGGCCCCCAGACCCTTCTAATGCCACACAGGGCCTTTCTAAAGGTCCCCAGACCCTTCTAGAGCCCCTCAAGACCCTTCTAAAGGCCCCCAGACCATTATTGAGCCCCTCAGGACCCTTCTAAAGTCCCCCAGACCCTGCTAGTTCCCCTCAGGGCTTTTATAAGGGCACCCAGAATTTTCTAATGCCCCTCAGGACCCTTATAAAGGCACCCAGACCCTTCTAGAGCCTCTCAGGACAGTTTTAAATGCCTCCAGACCCTTCTAGACCCCCTCAGGACCATTCTAAAGGCACCCATACCCTTCTAATGCCCCTCAGGGCCTTTCTAAAGTAAACCAGACGCTTCTAGAACCTCTTAGGGCCTTTCTATATGAACCCAGACCCCTGTAAAGCCACTCAGGGCCTTTCTAAAGGCCGCGAGACCCTTATAATCCCCCTGAGAGCCTTTAAAAAGGCCCCCAGACCCTTCTGGACCCCCTCTGGACACTTCTAATAGCCCCCAGACATTTCTAGAGCCCCTCAGGGCCTTTCTAAAGGCCTCCACACCCTTCTAATGACCCTCAAGACCCATGTAAAGGCCCCCAGACCCTTCTAGATTGCCTCAGGACCCATCTAAAAGCCCCCAGACCCTTCTAATGCATTTCAGGACCCTTATGAAGGCCACAAGACCCTTCTAAAGCCCCTCAGGACCTTTCTAAAGGCCCTCAGACCCTTCTAATGCCCCTCAGGGCATTTATAAAGGTTCCCAGACCCTTCTAGAGCACGTCAGGACCCTTATAAAGGCCCCCAGACCATTCTAGAGCCCCTCAGGACACTTCTAAATTCCGCAGACCATTCTAATGCCCGTCAGGGCCTTTCTAAAGGTCCCCAGACTCTTCTACTGCCCCTCAGGAGCATTCTAAAGGCCCCCAGACCCTTCTAATGCCCCACAGGGCCTTTCTAAAGGACCCCAGACCCTTCTAGAGCCCCTGAAGACCCTTCTAAAGGCCCCCAGACCCTTATAGAGCCCCTCAGGACACTTCTAAAGTCCCCCAGACCCTGCTAATTCCCCTTAGGGCTTTTATAAGGGCATTCAGACCCTTCTAATGCCCCTCAGGGCCTTTCTAAATTACCCAAGACACGTCTAGAACCTCTCAGGGCCTTTCTATATGACCCCAGGCCCTTGTAATGCCACTCAGGGCCTTTCTAAAGGCAGCGAGACCCTTATAATCCCCCTGAGGGCCTTTAAAAAGGCCCCCAGACCTTTCTGGACCCCCTAAGGACGCTTCTAATAGCCCCCAGACCCTTCTAGAGCCCCTCAGGGCCTTTCTAAAGGCCTCCACACCCTTCTAATGACCCTCAAGACCCATGTAAAGGCCCCCAGACCCTTCTAGATTGCCTCAGGACCCATCTAAAAGCACCCAGACCATTCTAATGCCTTTCAGGGCCTTTCTAAAGGCCTCCACACCCTTCTAATGACCCTCAAGACCCATGTAAAGCCCCTAGAACCTTCTAGATTGCCTCAGGACCCATCTAAAAACGCCCAGACCCTTCTAATGCCTTTCAGGACCCTTATGAAGGCCACAAGACCCTTCTAATGCCCCTCAGGACCTTTCTAAAGGCCCTCAGACCCTTCTAATGCCCCTCAGGACCTTTCTAAAGGCCCTCAGACCATTCTAATGCCACTCAGGACCTTTCTAATGGCCCTCAGACCCTTCTAATGCCCCTCAGGGCATTTATAAAGGTTCCCAGACCCTTCTAGAGCACGTCAGGACCCTTATAAAGGCCCCCAGACCATTCTAGAGCCCCTCAGGACATTTCTAAAGGCCCGCAGACCATTCTAATGCCCGTCAGGGCCTTTATAAAGGTCCCCAGACCCTTCTCCTGCCACTCAGGAGCATTCTAAAGGCCCCCAGACCCTTCTAATGCCCCACAGGGCCTTTCTAAAGGTCCCCAGACCCTTCTAGAGCCCCTCAAGACCCTTCTAAAGGCCCCCAGACCCTTATAGAGCCTTTGAGGACCCTTCTAAAGTCCCCCAGACCCTGCTAGTTCCCCTCAGGGCTTTTATAAGGGCACCCAGAATCTTCTAATGCCCCTCAGGACCCTTATAAAGGCACCCAGACCCTTCTAGAGCCTCTCAGGACAGTTTTAAATGCTTCCAGACCCTTCTAGACCCCCTCAGGACCATTCTAAAGGCACCCATACCCTTCTAATGCCCCTCAGGGCCTTTCTAAAGTAAACCAGACGCTTCTAGAACCTCTTAGGGCCTTTCTATATGAACCCAGACCCCTGTAAAGCCACTCAGGGCCTTTCTAAAGGCCGCGAGACCCTTATAATCCCCCTGAGAGCCTTTAAAAAGGCCCCCAGACCCTTCTGGATCCCCTCTGGACACTTCTAATAGCCCCCAGACCCTTCTAGAGCCCCTCAGGGCCTTTCTAAAGGCCTCCACACCCTTCTAATGACCCTCAAGACCCATGTAAAGGCCCCTAGACCCATCTAGATTGCCTCAGGACCCATCTAAAAGCCCCCAGACCCATCTAATGCCTTTAAGGACCCTTATGAAGGCCACAAGACCCTTCTAATGCCCCTCAGGACCTTTCTAAAGGCCCTCAGACCCTTCTAATGCCCCTCAGGGCATTTATAAAGGTTCCCAGACCATTCTAGAGCCCGTCAGGACACTTATAAAGGTCCTCAGACCGTTCTACTGCCCCTCAGGAGCATTCTAAAGGCCCCCAGACCCTTCTAATGCCCCTCAGGTCATTTCTAAAGGCACCCAGACCCTTCTAATGCAACTCAGGGCCTTTCTAAAGGCCGCGAGACCCTTATAATCCACCTGAGGGCCTTTAAAAAGGCCCCCAGACCCTTCTGGACCCCCTCAGGACGCATCTAAGAGCCCCCAGACCCTTCTAGAGCCCCTCAGGGCCTTTCTAAAGGCCTCCACACCCTTCTAATGACCCTCAAGACCCATGTAAAGCCCCCAGACCATTCTAGATTGCCTCAGGACCCATCCAAAAGCCCCCAGACCATTCTAATGCCTTTCAGGGCCTTTCTAAAGGCCTCCACACCCTTCTAATGACCCTCAAGACCCATGTAAAGGCCCCTAGATCTTTCTAGATTGCCTCAGGACCCATCTAAAAGCACCCAGACTCTTCTAATGCCTTTCTGGACCCTTATGAAGGCCACAAGACCCTTCTAATGCCCCTCAGGACCTTTCTAAAGGCACTCAGACCCTTCTAATGCCCCCCAGGGCATTTATAAAGGTTCCCAGACCCTTCTAGAGCCCGTCAGGACCCTTATAAAGGCCCCCAGACCATTCTAGAGCCCCTCAGGACACTTCTAAATCCCGCAGACCATTCTAATGCACGTCAGGGCCTTTATAAAGGTCCCCAGACCCTTCTACTGCCCCTCAGGAGCATTCTAAAGGCCCCCATACCCTTCTAATGCCCCACAGGGCCATTCTAAAGGTCCCCAGACCATTCTAGAGCCCCTGAAGACCATTCTAAAGGCCCCCAGACCCTTATAGAGCCCCTCAGGACCCTTCTAAAGTCCCCCAGACCCTGCTAATTCCCCTCAGGGCTTTTATAAGGGCACCCAGAATCTTCTAATGCCCCTCAGGACCCTTATAAAGTCACCCAGACCCTTCTAGAGCCTCTCAGGACAGTTTTAAATGCCTCCAGACCATTCTAGACCCCCTCAGGACCATTCTAAAGGCACCCAGACCCTTCTAATGCCCCTCAGGGCCTTTCTAAAGGCCCCCATACCCTTCTAATGCCCCTCAGGTCATTTCTAAAGGCACCCAGACCCTTCTAATGCCACTCAGGGCCTTTCTAAAGGCCGCAAGACCCTTATAATCCCCCTGAGGGCCTTTAAAATGCCCCCGGACCCTTCTGGACCCCCTCAGGATGCTTCTAATAGCCCCCAGACCCTTCTAGAGCCCCTCAGCGCCCTTCTAAAGGCCTCCACACCCTTCTAATGACCCTCAAGACCCATGTAAAGGCCCCCAGACCCATCTAGAATGCCTCAGGACCCATCTAAAAGCCCCCAGACCATTCTAATGCCTTTCAGGGCCTTTCTAAAGGCCTCCACACCCTTCTAATGACCCTCAAGACCCATGTAAAGGCCCCTAGATCCTTCTAGATTGCCTCAGGACCCATCTAAAAGCCCCCAGACCCTTCTAATGCCTTTCAGGACCCTTATGAAGGCCACAAGACCCTTCTAATGCCCCTCAGGACCTTTCTAAAGGCCCTCAGACCCTTCTAATGCCCCTCAGTGCATTTATAAAGGTTCCCAGACCCTTCTAGAGCCCGTCAGGACCCTTATAAAGGCCCCCAGACCATTCTAGAGCCCCTCAGGACACTTCTAAAGGCCCGCAGACCATTCTAATGCCGGTCAGGGCCTTTATAAAGGTCCCCAGACCCTTCTCCTGCCCCTCAGGAGCATTCTAAAGGCCCCCAGACCCTTCTAATGCCTTTCAGGACCCTTATGAAGGCCACAAGACCCTTCTAATGCACCTCAGGACCATTCTGAAGGCCTTCAGATCCTTCTAATGCCCCTCAGGGCATTTATAAAGGTTCCCAGACCCTTCTAGAGCCCGTCAGGAAACATATAAAGGTCCCCAGACCCTTCTACTGCCCCTCAGGAGCATTATAAAGGCCCACAGACCCTTCTAATGCCCCTCAGGTAATTTCTAAAGGCACCAAGACCCTTCTAATGCCCCTCAGGACCTTTCTAAAGGCCTTCAGACCCTTCTAATGCCTTTCAGGTCATTTATAAAGGTTCCCAGACCCTTCTAGAGCCCGTCAGGACCCTTAAAAAGGCCCCCAGACCATTCTAGAGCCCCTCAGGACACTTCTAAAGGCCCGCAGACCATTCTAATGCCCGTCAGGGCCTTTCTAAAGGTCCCCAGACCCTTCTACTGCCCCTGAGGAGCCTTCTAAAGGCCCCCAGACCCTTCTAATGCCCCACAGGGCCTTTCTAAAGGTCCCCAGACCCTTCCTGATCCCCTGAAGACCCTTCTAAAGGCCCCTTGACCCTTATAGAGCCCTTCAGGACCCCTCTAAAGGCCCCCAGACCCTGCTATAATTCCCCTCCGGGCTTTTATAAGGGCACCCAGACCCTTCTAATGCCCCTAAGGACCCTTATAAAGGCACGCAGACCCTTCTAGAGCCTCTCAGGACAGTTTTAAATGCCTCCAGACCCTTCTAGACCCGCTCAGGACCATTCCAAAGGCCCCCAGACCCTTCTAATGCCCCTCAGGACATTTCTAAAGTAAACCAGACCCTTCTAATACCCCTCAGGTCATTTCTAAAGGCACCCACACCCTTCTAATGCCACTCAGGGTCATTCTAAAGGCCGCGAGACCCTTATAATCCCCCTGAGGGCCTTTAAAAAGGCCCCCAGACCATTCTGGACCCACTCAGGATGCTTCTAATAGCCCCCAGACCCTTCTAGAGCCCCTCAGGGCCTTTCTAAAGGCCTCCACACCCTTCTAATGACCCTCAAGACCCATGTAAAGGCCCCCAGACCCTTCTAGATTGCCTCAGGACCCATCTAAAAGCCCCCAGACCCTTCTAATGCCTTTCAGGACCTTTATGAAGGCCACAAGACCCTTCTAATGCCCCTCAGGACCTTTCTAAAGGCCCTCAGACCCTTCTAATGCCCCTCAGGGCATTTATAAAGGTTCCCAGACCATTCTAGAGCCCGTCAGGACACTTATAAAGGTCCCCAGACCCTTCTACTGCCCCTCAGGAGCATTATAAAGGCCCACAGACCCTTCTAACGCCCCTCAGGTCATTTCTAAAGGCACCGAGACCCTTCTAATGCCACTCAGGGCCTTTCTAAAGGCCGCGAGACCGTTATAATCACCCTGAGGGCCTTTAAAAAGGCCCCCAGACCCTTCTGGACCCCCTCAGGACGCTTCTAATAGACCCCAGACCCTTCTAGAGCCCCTAAGGGCCTTTCTAAAGGCCTCCACACCTTTCTAATGACCCTCAAGACCCATGTAAAGGCCCCTAGACCTTTCTAGATTGCCTCAGGACCCATCTAAAAGCACCCAGACCCTTCTAATGCCTTTCTGGACCCTTATGAAGGCCACAAGACCCTTCTAATGCCCCTCAGGACCTTTCTAAAGGCCCTCAGAGCCTTCTAATGCCCCTCAGGGCATTTATAAAGGTTCCCAGACCCTTCTAGAGCCCGTCAGGACCCTTATAAAGGCCCCCAGACCATTCTAGAGCCCCTCAGGACACTTCTAAAGGCCCGCAGACCATTCTAATGCACGTCAGGGCCTTTCTAAAGGTCCCCAGACCCTTCTACTGCCCCTGAGGAGCCTTCTAAAGTCCCCCACACCCTTCTAATGCCCTACAGGGCCTTTCTAAAGGTCCCCAGACCCTGCTAGATCCCCTGAAGACCCTTCTAAAGGCCCCTAGACCCTTATAGAGCCCTTCAGGACCCCTCTAAAGGCCCCCAGACCCTGCTAATTCCCCTCCGGGCTTTTATAAGGGCACCCAGACCCTTCTAATGCCCCTCAGGACCCTTATAAAGGCACCCAGACCCTTCTAGAGCCTCTCAGGACAGTTTTAAATGCCTCCAAACCCTTCTAGACCCCCTCAGGACCATTCTAAAGGCCCCCAGACCCTTCAAATGCCCCTCAGGACATTTCTAAAGTAAACCAGACCCTTCTAATGACCCTCAGGTCATTTCTAAAGGCACCCACACCCTTCTAATGCCACTCAGGGTCATTCTAAAGGCCGCGAGACCCTTATAATCCCCCTGAGGGCCTTTAAAAAGGCCCCCAGACCATTCTGGACTCCCTCAGGATGCTTCTAATAGCCCCCAGACCCTTCTAGAGCCCCTCAGGGCCTTTCTAAAGGCCTCCACACCCTTCTAATGACCCTCAAGACCCATGTAAAGGCCCCTAGACCCTTCTAGATTGCCTCAGGACCCATCTAAAAGCCCCCAGACCCTTCTAATGCCTTTCAGGACCCTTATGAAGGCCACAAGACCCTTCTAATGCCCCTCAGGACCTTTCTAAAGGCCCTCAGACCCTTCTAATGCCCCTCAGGGCATTTATAAAGGTTCCCAGACCCTTCTAGAGCCCGTCAGGACCCTTATAAAGGCCCCCAGACCATTCTAGAGCCCCTCAGGACACTTCTAAAGGCCCGCAGACCATTCTAATGCCCGTCAGGGCCTTTCTAAAGGTCCCCAGACCCTTCTCCTGCCCCTCAGGAGCCTTCTAAAGGCCCCCAGACCCTTCTAATGCCCCACAGGGCCTTTCTAAAGGTCCCCAGACCCTTCTAGATCCCCTGAAGACCCTTCTAAAGGCCCCTAGACCCTTATAGAGCCCTTCAGGACCCCTCTAAAGGCCCCCAGACCCTGCTAATTCCCCTCCGGGCTTTTATAAGGGCACCCAGACCCTTCTAATGCCCCTCAGGACCCATATAAAGGCACCCAGACCCTTCTAGAGCCTCTCAGGACAGTTTTAAATGCCTCCAAACCCTTCTAGACCCCCTCAGGACCATTCTAAAGGCCCCCAGACCATTCTAATGCCCCTCAGGACATTTCTAAAGTAAACCAGACCCTTCTAATGCCCCTCAGGTCATTTCTAAAGGCACCCACACCCTTCTAATGCCACTCAGGGCCTTTCTAAAGGCCACGAGACCCTTAGAATCCCCCTGAGGGCCTTTAAAAAGGCCCCCAGACCCTTCTGGACACCCTCAGGACGCTTCTAATAGACCCCAGACCCTTCCAGAGCCCCTCAGGACCTTTCTAAAGGCCTCCACACCATTCTAATGACACTCAAGACCCATGTAAAGGACCCCAGACCCTTGTAGAATGCCTGAGGACCCATCTAAAAGCCCCCAGACCCTTCTAATGCCTTTCAGGGCCTTTCTAAAGGCCTCCACACCCTTCTAATGACCCTCAAGACCCATGTAAAGGCCCCTAGACCCTTCTAGATTGCCTCAGGACCCATCTAAAAGCCCCCAGACCCTTCTAATGCCTTTCAGGACCCTTATGAAGGCCACAAGACCCTTCTAATGCCCCTCAGGACCATTCTAAAGGCCCTCAGACCCTTCTAATGCCCCTCAGGGCATTTATAAAGGTTCCCAGACCCTTCTAGAGCCCGTCAGGACCCTTATAAAGGCCCCCAGACCATTCTAGAGCCCCTAAGGACACTTCTAAAGGCCCGCAGACCATTCTAATGCCCATCAGGGCCTTTATAAAGGTCCCCAGACCCTTCTCCTGCCCCTCAGGAGCATTCTAAAGGCCCCCAGACCCTTCTAATGCCACACAGGGCCTTTCTAAAGGTCCCCAGACCCTTCTAGAGCCCCTCAAGACCCTTCTAAAGGCCCCCAGACCATTATAGAGCCCCTCAGGACCCTTCTAAAGTCCCCCAGACCCTGCTAGTTCCCCTCAGGGCTTTTATAAGGGCACCCAGAATCTTCTAATGCCCCTCAGGACCCTTATAAAGGCACCCAGACCCTTCTAGAGCCTCTCAGGACAGTTTTAAATGCCTCCAGACCCTTCTAGACCCCCTCAGGACCATTCTAAAGGCACCCATACCCTTCTAATGCCCCTCAGGGCCTTTCTAAAGTAAACCAGACGCTTCTAGAACCTCTTAGGGCCTTTCTATATGAACCCAGACCCCTGTAAAGCCACTCAGGGCCTTTCTAAAGGCCGCGAGACCCTTATAATCCCCCTGAGAGCCTTTAAAAAGGCCCCCAGACCCTTCTGGACCCCCTCTGGACACTTCTAATAGCCCCCAGACATTTCTAGAGCCCCTCAGGGCCTTTCTAAAGGCCTCCACACCCTTCTAATGACCCTCAAGACCCATGTAAAGGCCCCCAGACCCTTCTAGATTGCCTCAGGACCCATCTAAAAGCCCCCAGACCCTTCTAATGCCTTTCAGGACCCTTATGAAGGCCACAAGACCCTTCTAAAGCCCCTCAGGACCTTTCTAAAGGCCCTCAGACCCTTCTAATGCCCCTCAGGGCATTTATAAAGGTTCCCAGACCCTTCTAGAGCACGTCAGGACCCTTATAAAGGCCCCCAGACCATTCTAGAGCCCCTCAGGACACTTCTAAAGGCCCGCAGACCATTCTAATGCCCGTCAGGGCCTTTCTAAAGGTCCCCAGACCCTTCTACTGCCCCTGAGGAGCCTTCTAAAGGCCCCCAGACCCTTCTAATGCCCTACAGGGCCTTTCTAAAGGTCCCCAGACCCTTCTAGATCCCCTGAAGACCCTTCTAAAGGCCCCTAGACCCTTATAGAGCCCTTCAGGACCCCTCTAAAGGCCCCCAGACCCTGCTAATTCCCCTCCGGGCTTTTATAAGGGCACCCAGACCCTTCTAATGCCCCTCAGGACCCTTATAAAGGCACCCAGACCCTTCTAGAGCCTCTCAGGACAGTTTTAAATGCCTCCAAACACTTCTAGACCCCCTCAGGACCATTCTAAAGGCCCCCAGACCCTTCTAATGCCCCTCAGGACATTTCTAAAGTAAACCAGACCCTTCTAATGACCCTCAGGTCATTTCTAAAGGCACCCACACCCTTCTAATGCCACTCAGGGTCATTCTAAAGGCCGCGAGACCCTTATAATCCCCCTGAGGGCCTTTAAAAAGGCCCCCAGACCATTCTGGACTCCCTCAGGATGCTTCTAATAGCCCCCAGACCCTTCTAGAGGCCCTCAGGCCCATTCTAAAGGCCTCCACACCCTTCTAATGACCCTCAAGACCCATGTAAAGGCCCCTAGACCCTTCTAGATTGCCTCAGGACCCATCTAAAAGCCCTAAGAGCCTTCTAATGCCTTTCAGGACCCTTAGGAAGGCCACAAGACCCTTCTAATGCCCCTCAGGACCTTTCTAAAGGCCCTCCGACCCTTCTAATGCCCCTCAGGGCATTTATAAAGGTTCCCAGACCCTTCTAGAGCCCGTCAGGACCCTTATAAAGGCCCCCAGACCATTCTAGAGCCCCTCAGGACACTTCTAAAGGCCCGCAGACTATTCTAATGCACGTCAGGGCCTTTCTAAAGGTCCCCAGACCCTTCTACTGCCCCTCAGGAGCCTTCTAAAGGCCCCCAGACCCTTCTAATGCCCTACAGGGCCTTTCTAAAGGTCCCCAGACCCTTCTAGATCCCCTGAAGACCCTTCTAAAGGCCCCTAGACCCTTATAGAGCCCTTCAGGACCCCTCTAAAGGCCCCCAGACCCTGCTAATTCCCCTCCGGGCTTTTATAAGGGCACCCAGACCCTTCTAATGCCCCTCAGGACCCTTATAAAGGCACCCAGACCCTTCTAGAGCCTCTCAGGACAGTTTTAAATGCCTCCAGACCCTTCTAGACCCCCTCAGGACCATTCTAAAGGCCCCCAGACCCTTCTAATGCCCCTCAGGACATTTCTAAAGTAAACCAGACCCTTCTAATGACCCTCAGGTCATTTCTAAAGGCACCCACACCCTTCTAATGCCACTCAGGGTCATTCTAAAGGCCGCGAGACCCTTATAATCCCCCTGAGGGCCTTTAAAAAGGCCCCCAGACCATTCTGGACTCCCTCAGGATGCTTCTAATAGCCCCCAGACCCTTCTAGAGCCCCTCAGGGCCTTTCTAAAGGCCTCCACACCCTTCTAATGACCCTCAAGACCCATGTAAAGGCCCCTAGACCCTTCTAGATTGCCTCAGGACCCATCTAAAAGCCCCCAGACCCTTCTAATGCCTTTCAGGACCCTTATGAAGGCCACAAGACCCTTCTAATGCCCCTCAGGACCTTTCTAAAGGTCCTCAGACCCTTCTAATGCCCCTCAGGGCATTTATAAAGGTTCCCAGACCCTTCTAGAGCCCGTCAGGACCCTTATAAAGGCCCCCAGACCATTCTAGAGCCCCTCAGGACACTTCTAAAGGCCCGCAGACCATTCTAATGCACGTCAGGGCCTTTCTAAAGGTCCCCAGACCCTTCTACTGCCCCTGAGGAGCCTTCTAAAGGCCCCCAGACCCTTCTAATGCCCCACAGGGCCTTTCTAAAGGTCCCCAGACCCTTCTAGATCCCCTGAAGACCCTTCTAAAGGCCCCTAGACCCTTATAGAGCACTTCAGGACCCCTCTAAAGGCCCCCAGACCCTGCTAATTCCCCTCCGGGCTTTTATAAGGGCACCCAGACCCTTCTAATGCCCCTCAGGACCCATATAAAGGCACCCAGACCCTTCTAGAGCCTCTCAGGACAGTTTTAAATGCCTCCAAACCCTTCTAGACCCCCTCAGGACCATTCTAAAGGCCCCCAGACCCTTCTAATGCCCCTCAAGACATTTCTAAAGTAAACCAGACCCTTCTAATGCCCCTCAGGTCATTTCTAAAGGCAGCCACACCCTTCTAATGCCACTCAGGGCCTTTCTAAAGGCCACGAGACCCTTATAATCCCCCTGAGGGCCTTTAAAAAGGCCCCCAGACCCTTCTGGACCCCCTCTGGACGCTTCTAATAGACCCCAGACCCTTCTAGAGCCCCTCAGGACCTTTCTAAAGGCCTCCACACCCTTCTAATGACCCTCAAGACCCATGTAAAGGACCCCAGACCCTTGTAGAATGCCTGAGGACCCATCTAAAAGCCCCCAGACCCTTCTAATGCCTTTCAGGGCCTTTCTAAAGGCCTCCACACCCTTCTAATGACCCTCAAGACCCATGTAAAGGCCCCTAGACCCTTCTAGATTGCCTCAGGACCCATCTAAAAGCCCCCAGACCCTTCTAATGCCTTCAAGGACCCTTATGAAGGCCACAAGACCCTTCTAATGCCCCTCAGGACCATTCTAAAGGCCCTCAGACCCTTCTAATGCCCCTCAGGGCATTTATAAAGGTTCCCAGACCCTTCTAGAGCCCGTCAGGACCCTTATAAAGGCCCCCGGACCATTCTAGAGCCCCTAAGGACACTTCTAAAGGCCCACAGACCATTCTAATGCCCGTCAGGGCCTTTATAAAGGTCCCCAGACCCTTCTCCTGCCCCTCAGGAGCATTCTAAAGGCCCCCAGACCCTTCTAATGCCACACAGGGCCTTTCTAAAGGTCCCAAGACCCTTCTAGAGCCCCTCAAGACCCTTCTAAAGGCCCCCAGACCATTATTGAGCCCCTCAGGACCCTTCTAAAGTCCCCCAGACCCTGCTAGTTCCCCTCAGGGCTTTTATAAGGGCACCCAGAATTTTCTAATGCCCCTCAGGACCCTTATAAAGGCACCCAGACCCTTCTAGAGCCTCTCAGGACAGTTTTAAATGCCTCCAGACCCTTCTAGACCCCCTCAGGACCATTCTAAAGGCACCCATACCCTTCTAATGCCCCTCAGGGCCTTTCTAAAGTAAACCAGACGCTTCTAGAACCTCTTAGGGCCTTTCTATATGAACCCAGACCCCTGTAAAGCCACTCAGGGCCTTTCTAAAGGCCGCGAGACCCTTATAATCCCCCTGAGAGCCTTTAAAAAGGCCCCCAGACCCTTCTGGACCCCCTCTGGACACTTCTAATAGCCCCCAGACATTTCTAGAGCCCCTCAGGGCCTTTCTAAAGGCCTCCACACCCTTCTAATGACCCTCAAGACCCATGTAAAGGCCCCCAGACCCTTCTAGATTGCCTCAGGACCCATCTAAAAGCCCCCAGACCCTTCTAATGCATTTCAGGACCCTTATGAAGGCCACAAGACCCTTCTAAAGCCCCTCAGGACCTTTCTAAAGGCCCTCAGACCCTTCTAATGCCCCTCAGGGCATTTATAAAGGTTCCCAGACCCTTCTAGAGCACGTCAGGACCCTTATAAAGGCCCCCAGACCATTCTAGAGCCCCTCAGGACACTTCTAAATTCCGCAGACCATTCTAATGCCCGTCAGGGCCTTTCTAAAGGTCCCCAGACTCTTCTACTGCCCCTCAGGAGCATTCTAAAGGCCCCCAGACCCTTCTAATGCCCCACAGGGCCTTTCTAAAGGACCCCAGACCCTTCTAGAGCCCCTGAAGACCCTTCTAAAGGCCCCCAGACCCTTATAGAGCCCCTCAGGACACTTCTAAAGTCCCCCAGACCCTGCTAATTCCCCTTAGGGCTTTTATAAGGGCATTCAGACCCTTCTAATGCCCCTCAGGGCCTTTCTAAATTACCCAAGACACGTCTAGAACCTCTCAGGGCCTTTCTATATGACCCCAGGCCCTTGTAATGCCACTCAGGGCCTTTCTAAAGGCAGCGAGACCCTTATAATCCCCCTGAGGGCCTTTAAAAAGGCCCCCAGACCTTTCTGGACCCCCTAAGGACGCTTCTAATAGCCCCCAGACCCTTCTAGAGCCCCTCAGGGCCTTTCTAAAGGCCTCCACACCCTTCTAATGACCCTCAAGACCCATGTAAAGGCCCCCAGACCCTTCTAGATTGCCTCAGGACCCATCTAAAAGCACCCAGACCATTCTAATGCCTTTCAGGGCCTTTCTAAAGGCCTCCACACCCTTCTAATGACCCTCAAGACCCATGTAAAGCCCCTAGAACCTTCTAGATTGCCTCAGGACCCATCTAAAAACGCCCAGACCCTTCTAATGCCTTTCAGGACCCTTATGAAGGCCACAAGACCCTTCTAATGCCCCTCAGGACCTTTCTAAAGGCCCTCAGACCCTTCTAATGCCCCTCAGGACCTTTCTAAAGGCCCTCAGACCATTCTAATGCCACTCAGGACCTTTCTAATGGCCCTCAGACCCTTCTAATGCCCCTCAGGGCATTTATAAAGGTTCCCAGACCCTTCTAGAGCCCGTCAGGACCCTTATAAAGGCCCCCAGACCATTCTAGAGCCCCTCAGGACATTTCTAAAGGCCCGCAGACCATTCTAATGCCCGTCAGGGCCTTTATAAAGGTCCCCAGACCCTTCTCCTGCCACTCAGGAGCATTCTAAAGGCCCCCAGACCCTTCTAATGCCCCACAGGGCCTTTCTAAAGGTCCCCAGACCCTTCTAGAGCCCCTCAAGACCCTTCTAAAGGCCCCCAGACCCTTATAGAGCCTTTGAGGACCCTTCTAAAGTCCCCCAGACCCTGCTAGTTCCCCTCAGGGCTTTTATAAGGGCACCCAGAATCTTCTAATGCCCCTCAGGACCCTTATAAAGGCACCCAGACCCTTCTAGAGCCTCTCAGGACAGTTTTAAATGCTTCCAGACCCTTCTAGACCCCCTCAGGACCATTCTAAAGGCACCCATACCCTTCTAATGCCCCTCAGGGCCTTTCTAAAGTAAACCAGACGCTTCTAGAACCTCTTAGGGCCTTTCTATATGAACCCAGACCCCTGTAAAGCCACTCAGGGCCTTTCTAAAGGCCGCGAGACCCTTATAATCCCCCTGAGAGCCTTTAAAAAGGCCCCCAGACCCTTCTGGATCCCCTCTGGACACTTCTAATAGCCCCCAGACCCTTCTAGAGCCCCTCAGGGCCTTTCTAAAGGCCTCCACACCCTTCTAATGACCCTCAAGACCCATGTAAAGGCCCCTAGACCCATCTAGATTGCCTCAGGACCCATCTAAAAGCCCCCAGACCCATCTAATGCCTTTAAGGACCCTTATGAAGGCCACAAGACCCTTCTAATGCCCCTCAGGACCTTTCTAAAGGCCCTCAGACCCTTCTAATGCCCCTCAGGGCATTTATAAAGGTTCCCAGACCATTCTAGAGCCCGTCAGGACACTTATAAAGGTCCTCAGACCGTTCTACTGCCCCTCAGGAGCATTTTAAAGGCCCCCAGACCCTTCTAATGCCCCTCAGGTCATTTCTAAAGGCACCCAGACCCTTCTAATGCAACTCAGGGCCTTTCTAAAGGCCGCGAGACCCTTATAATCCACCTGAGGGCCTTTAAAAAGGCCCCCAGACCCTTCTGGACCCCCTCAGGACGCATCTAAGAGCCCCCAGACCCTTCTAGAGCCCCTCAGGGCCTTTCTAAAGGCCTCCACACCCTTCTAATGACCCTCAAGACCCATGTAAAGCCCCCAGACCATTCTAGATTGCCTCAGGACCCATCCAAAAGCCCCCAGACCATTCTAATGCCTTTCAGGGCCTTTCTAAAGGCCTCCACACCCTTCTAATGACCCTCAAGACCCATGTAAAGGCCCCTAGATCTTTCTAGATTGCCTCAGGACCCATCTAAAAGCACCCAGACTCTTCTAATGCCTTTCTGGACCCTTATGAAGGCCACAAGACCCTTCTAATGCCCCTCAGGACCTTTCTAAAGGCACTCAGACCCTTCTAATGCCCCCCAGGGCATTTATAAAGGTTCCCAGACCCTTCTAGAGCCCGTCAGGACCCTTATAAAGGCCCCCAGACCATTCTAGAGCCCCTCAGGACACTTCTAAATCCCGCAGACCATTCTAATGCACGTCAGGGCCTTTATAAAGGTCCCCAGACCCTTCTACTGCCCCTCAGGAGCATTCTAAAGGCCCCCATACCCTTCTAATGCCCCACAGGGCCATTCTAAAGGTCCCCAGACCATTCTAGAGCCCCTGAAGACCATTCTAAAGGCCCCCAGACCCTTATAGAGCCCCTCAGGACCCTTCTAAAGTCCCCCAGACCCTGCTAATTCCCCTCAGGGCTTTTATAAGGGCACCCAGAATCTTCTAATGCCCCTCAGGACCCTTATAAAGTCACCCAGACCCTTCTAGAGCCTCTCAGGACAGTTTTAAATGCCTCCAGACCATTCTAGACCCCCTCAGGACCATTCTAAAGGCACCCAGACCCTTCTAATGCCCCTCAGGGCCTTTCTAAAGGCCCCCATACCCTTCTAATGCCCCTCAGGTCATTTCTAAAGGCACCCAGACCCTTCTAATGCCACTCAGGGCCTTTCTAAAGGCCGCAAGACCCTTATAATCCCCCTGAGGGCCTTTAAAATGCCCCCGGACCCTTCTGGACCCCCTCAGGATGCTTCTAATAGCCCCCAGACCCTTCTAGAGCCCCTCAGCGCCCTTCTAAAGGCCTCCACACCCTTCTAATGACCCTCAAGACCCATGTAAAGGCCCCCAGACCCATCTAGAATGCCTCAGGACCCATCTAAAAGCCCCCAGACCATTCTAATGCCTTTCAGGGCCTTTCTAAAGGCCTCCACACCCTTCTAATGACCCTCAAGACCCATGTAAAGGCCCCTAGATCCTTCTAGATTGCCTCAGGACCCATCTAAAAGCCCCCAGACCCTTCTAATGCCTTTCAGGACCCTTATGAAGGCCACAAGACCCTTCTAATGCCCCTCAGGACCTTTCTAAAGGCCCTCAGACCCTTCTAATGCCCCTGAGTGCATTTATAAAGGTTCCCAGACCCTTCTAGAGCCCGTCAGGACCCTTATAAAGGCCCCCAGACCATTCTAGAGCCCCTCAGGACACTTCTAAAGGCCCGCAGACCATTCTAATGCCGGTCAGGGCCTTTATAAAGGTCCCCAGACCCTTCTCCTGCCCCTCAGGAGCATTCTAAAGGCCCCCAGACCCTTCTAATGCCTTTCAGGACCCTTATGAAGGCCACAAGACCCTTCTAATGCACCTCAGGACCATTCTGAAGGCCTTCAGATCCTTCTAATGCCCCTCAGGGCATTTATAAAGGTTCCCAGACCCTTCTAGAGCCCGTCAGGAAACATATAAAGGTCCCCAGACCCTTCTACTGCCCCTCAGGAGCATTATAAAGGCCCACAGACCCTTCTAATGCCCCTCAGGTAATTTCTAAAGGCACCAAGACCCTTCTAATGCCCCTCAGGACCTTTCTAAAGGCCTTCAGACCCTTCTAATGCCTTTCAGGTCATTTATAAAGGTTCCCAGACCCTTCTAGAGCCCGTCAGGACCCTTAAAAAGGCCCCCAGACCATTCTAGAGCCCCTCAGGACACTTCTAAAGGCCCGCAGACCATTCTAATGCCCGTCAGGGCCTTTCTAAAGGTCCCCAGACCCTTCTACTGCCCCTGAGGAGCCTTCTAAAGGCCCCCAGACCCTTCTAATGCCCCACAGGGCCTTTCTAAAGGTCCCCAGACCCTTCCTGATCCCCTGAAGACCCTTCTAAAGGCCCCTTGACCCTTATAGAGCCCTTCAGGACCCCTCTAAAGGCCCCCAGACCCTGCTATAATTCCCCTCCGGGCTTTTATAAGGGCACCCAGACCCTTCTAATGCCCCTAAGGACCCTTATAAAGGCACGCAGACCCTTCTAGAGCCTCTCAGGACAGTTTTAAATGCCTCCAGACCCTTCTAGACCCGCTCAGGACCATTCCAAAGGCCCCCAGACCCTTCTAATGCCCCTCAGGACATTTCTAAAGTAAACCAGACCCTTCTAATACCCCTCAGGTCATTTCTAAAGGCACCCACACCCTTCTAATGCCACTCAGGGTCATTCTAAAGGCCGCGAGACCCTTATAATCCCCCTGAGGGCCTTTAAAAAGGCCCCCAGACCATTCTGGACCCACTCAGGATGCTTCTAATAGCCCCCAGACCCTTCTAGAGCCCCTCAGGGCCTTTCTAAAGGCCTCCACACCCTTCTAATGACCCTCAAGACCCATGTAAAGGCCCCCAGACCCTTCTAGATTGCCTCAGGACCCATCTAAAAGCCCCCAGACCCTTCTAATGCCTTTCAGGACCTTTATGAAGGCCACAAGACCCTTCTAATGCCCCTCAGGACCTTTCTAAAGGCCCTCAGACCCTTCTAATGCCCCTCAGGGCATTTATAAAGGTTCCCAGACCATTCTAGAGCCCGTCAGGACACTTATAAAGGTCCCCAGACCCTTCTACTGCCCCTCAGGAGCATTATAAAGGCCCACAGACCCTTCTAACGCCCCTCAGGTCATTTCTAAAGGCACCGAGACCCTTCTAATGCCACTCAGGGCCTTTCTAAAGGCCGCGAGACCGTTATAATCCCCCTGAGGGCCTTTAAAAAGGCCCCCAGACCCTTCTGGACCCCCTCAGGACGCTTCTAATAGACCCCAGACCCTTCTAGAGCCCCTAAGGGCCTTTCTAAAGGCCTCCACACCTTTCTAATGACCCTCAAGACCCATGTAAAGGCCCCTAGACCTTTCTAGATTGCCTCAGGACCCATCTAAAAGCACCCAGACCCTTCTAATGCCTTTCTGGACCCTTATGAAGGCCACAAGACCCTTCTAATGCCCCTCAGGACCTTTCTAAAGGCCCTCAGAGCCTTCTAATGCCCCTCAGGGCATTTATAAAGGTTCCCAGACCCTTCTAGAGCCCGTCAGGACCCTTATAAAGGCCCCCAGACCATTCTAGAGCCCCTCAGGACACTTCTAAAGGCCCGCAGACCATTCTAATGCACGTCAGGGCCTTTCTAAAGGTCCCCAGACCCTTCTACTGCCCCTGAGGAGCCTTCTAAAGTCCCCCACACCCTTCTAATGCCCTACAGGGCCTTTCTAAAGGTCCCCAGACCCTGCTAGATCCCCTGAAGACCCTTCTAAAGGCCCCTAGACCCTTATAGAGCCCTTCAGGACCCCTCTAAAGGCCCCCAGACCCTGCTAATTCCCCTCCGGGCTTTTATAAGGGCACCCAGACCCTTCTAATGCCCCTCAGGACCCTTATAAAGGCACCCAGACCCTTCTAGAGCCTCTCAGGACAGTTTTAAATGCCTCCAAACCCTTCTAGACCCCCTCAGGACCATTCTAAAGGCCCCCAGACCCTTCAAATGCCCCTCAGGACATTTCTAAAGTAAACCAGACCCTTCTAATGACCCTCAGGTCATTTCTAAAGGCACCCACACCCTTCTAATGCCACTCAGGGTCATTCTAAAGGCCGCGAGACCCTTATAATCCCCCTGAGGGCCTTTAAAAAGGCCCCCAGACCATTCTGGACTCCCTCAGGATGCTTCTAATAGCCCCCAGACCCTTCTAGAGCCCCTCAGGGCCTTTCTAAAGGCCTCCACACCCTTCTAATGACCCTCAAGACCCATGTAAAGGCCCCTAGACCCTTCTAGATTGCCTCAGGACCCATCTAAAAGCCCCCAGACCCTTCTAATGCCTTTCAGGACCCTTATGAAGGCCACAAGACCCTTCTAATGCCCCTCAGGACCTTTCTAAAGGCCCTCAGACCCTTCTAATGCCCCTCAGGGCATTTATAAAGGTTCCCAGACCCTTCTAGAGCCCGTCAGGACCCTTATAAAGGCCCCCAGACCATTCTAGAGCCCCTCAGGACACTTCTAAAGGCCCGCAGACCATTCTAATGCCCGTCAGGGCCTTTCTAAAGGTCCCCAGACCCTTCTCCTGCCCCTCAGGAGCCTTCTAAAGGCCCCCAGACCCTTCTAATGCCCCACAGGGCCTTTCTAAAGGTCCCCAGACCCTTCTAGATCCCCTGAAGACCCTTCTAAAGGCCCCTAGACCCTTATAGAGCCCTTCAGGACCCCTCTAAAGGCCCCCAGACCCTGCTAATTCCCCTCCGGGCTTTTATAAGGGCACCCAGACCCTTCTAATGCCCCTCAGGACCCATATAAAGGCACCCAGACCCTTCTAGAGCCTCTCAGGACAGTTTTAAATGCCTCCAAACCCTTCTAGACCCCCTCAGGACCATTCTAAAGGCCCCCAGACCATTCTAATGCCCCTCAGGACATTTCTAAAGTAAACCAGACCCTTCTAATGCCCCTCAGGTCATTTCTAAAGGCACCCACACCCTTCTAATGCCACTCAGGGCCTTTCTAAAGGCCACGAGACCCTTAGAATCCCCCTGAGGGCCTTTAAAAAGGCCCCCAGACCCTTCTGGACACCCTCAGGACGCTTCTAATAGACCCCAGACCCTTCCAGAGCCCCTCAGGACCTTTCTAAAGGCATCCACACCATTCTAATGACACT
Organism: Coccyzus lansbergi; assembly: GCA_033558105.1. Taxonomy (NCBI): domain Eukaryota; kingdom Metazoa; phylum Chordata; class Aves; order Cuculiformes; family Coccyzidae; genus Coccyzus; species Coccyzus lansbergi. The sequence goes on from JAUMJK010001764.1 coordinate 60,143, forward strand.
CAAGACCCATGTAAAGGACCCCAGACCCTTGTAGAATGCCTGAGGACCCATCTAAAAGCCCCCAGACCCTTCTAATGCCTTTCAGGGCCTTTCTAAAGGCCTCCACACCCTTCTAATGACCCTCAAGACCCATGTAAAGGCCCCTAGACCCTTCTAGATTGCCTCAGGACCCATCTAAAAGCCCCCAGACCCTTCTAATGCCTTTCAGGACCCTTATGAAGGCCACAAGACCCTTCTAATGCCCCTCAGGACCATTCTAAAGGCCCTCAGACCCTTCTAATGCCCCTCAGGGCATTTATAAAGGTTCCCAGACCCTTCTAGAGCCCGTCAGGACCCTTATAAAGGCCCCCAGACCATTCTAGAGCCCCTAAGGACACTTCTAAAGGCCCGCAGACCATTCTAATGCCCATCAGGGCCTTTATAAAGGTCCCCAGACCCTTCTCCTGCCCCTCAGGAGCATTCTAAAGGCCCCCAGACCCTTCTAATGCCACACAGGGCCTTTCTAAAGGTCCCCAGACCCTTCTAGAGCCCCTCAAGACCCTTCTAAAGGCCCCCAGACCATTATAGAGCCCCTCAGGACCCTTCTAAAGTCCCCCAGACCCTGCTAGTTCCCCTCAGGGCTTTTATAAGGGCACCCAGAATCTTCTAATGCCCCTCAGGACCCTTATAAAGGCACCCAGACCCTTCTAGAGCCTCTCAGGACAGTTTTAAATGCCTCCAGACCCTTCTAGACCCCCTCAGGACCATTCTAAAGGCACCCATACCCTTCTAATGCCCCTCAGGGCCTTTCTAAAGTAAACCAGACGCTTCTAGAACCTCTTAGGGCCTTTCTATATGAACCCAGACCCCTGTAAAGCCACTCAGGGCCTTTCTAAAGGCCGCGAGACCCTTATAATCCCCCTGAGAGCCTTTAAAAAGGCCCCCAGACCCTTCTGGACCCCCTCTGGACACTTCTAATAGCCCCCAGACATTTCTAGAGCCCCTCAGGGCCTTTCTAAAGGCCTCCACACCCTTCTAATGACCCTCAAGACCCATGTAAAGGCCCCCAGACCCTTCTAGATTGCCTCAGGACCCATCTAAAAGCCCCCAGACCCTTCTAATGCCTTTCAGGACCCTTATGAAGGCCACAAGACCCTTCTAAAGCCCCTCAGGACCTTTCTAAAGGCCCTCAGACCCTTCTAATGCCCCTCAGGGCATTTATAAAGGTTCCCAGACCCTTCTAGAGCACGTCAGGACCCTTATAAAGGCCCCCAGACCATTCTAGAGCCCCTCAGGACACTTCTAAATTCCGCAGACCATTCTAATGCCCGTCAGGGCCTTTCTAAAGGTCCCCAGACTCTTCTACTGCCCCTCAGGAGCATTCTAAAGGCCCCCAGACCCTTCTAATGCCCCACAGGGCCTTTCTAAAGGACCCCAGACCCTTCTAGAGCCCCTGAAGACCCTTCTAAAGGCCCCCAGACCCTTATAGAGCCCCTCAGGACACTTCTAAAGTCCCCCAGACCCTGCTAATTCCCCTTAGGGCTTTTATAAGGGCATTCAGACCCTTCTAATGCCCCTAAAGGCCTTTCTAAATTACCCAAGACACGTCTAGAACCTCTCAGGGCCTTTCTATATGACCCCAGGCCCTTGTAATGCCACTCAGGGCCTTTCTAAAGGCAGCGAGACCCTTATAATCCCCCTGAGGGCCTTTAAAAAGGCCCCCAGACCCTTCTGGACCCCCTCAGGACGCTTCTAATAGCCCCCAGACCCTTCTAGAGCCCCTCAGGGCCTTTCTAAAGGCCTCCACACCCTTCTAATGACCCTCAAGACCCATGTAAAGGCCCCCAGACCCTTCTAGATTGCCTCAGGACCCATCTAAAAGCACCCAGACCATTCTAATGCCTTTCAGGGCCTTTCTAAAGGCCTCCACACCCTTCTAATGACCCTCAAGACCCATGTAAAGGCCCCTAGAACCTTCTAGATTGCCTCAGGACCCATCTAAAAACCCCCAGACCCTTCTAATGCCTTTCAGGACCCTTATGAAGGCCACAAGACCCTTCTAATGCCCCTCAGGACCTTTCTAAAGGCCCTCAGACCCTTCTAATGCCCCTCAGGACCTTTCTAAAGGCCCTCAGACCATTCTAATGCAACTCAGGACCTTTCTAATGGCCCTCAGACCATTCTAATGCCCCTCAGGGCATTTATAAAGGTTCCCAGACCCTTCTAGAGCCCGTCAGGACCCTTATAAAGGCCCCCAGACCATTCTAGAGCCCCTCAGGACATTTCTAAAGGCCCGCAGACCATTCTAATGCCCGTCAGGGCCTTTATAAAGGTCCCCAGACCCTTCTCCTGCCCCTCAGGAGCATTCTAAAGGCCCCCAGACCTTTCTAATGCCCCTCAGGGCCTTTCTAAAGGTCCCCAGACCCTTCTAGAGCCCCTCAAGACCCTTCTAAAGGCCCCCAGACCCTTATAGAGCCCCTGAGGACCCTTCTAAAGTCCCCCAGACCCTGCTAGTTCCCCTCAGGGCTTTTATAAGGGCACCCAGAATCTTCTAATGCCCCTCAGGACCCTTATAAAGGCACCCAGACCCTTCTAGAGCCTCTCAGGACAGTTTTAAATGCCTCCAAACCCTTCTAGACCCCCTCAGGACCATTCTAAAGGCACCCATACCCTTCTAATGCCCCTCAGGGCCTTTCTAAAGTAAACCAGACGCTTCTAGAACCTCTTAGGGCCTTTCTATATGAACCCAGACCCCTGTAAAGCCACTCAGGGCCTTTCTAAAGGCCGCGAGACCCTTATAATCCCTCTGAGAGCCTTTAAAAAGGCCCCCAGACCCTTCTGGATCCCCTCTGGACACTTCTAATAGCCCCCAGACCCTTCTAGAGCCCCTCAGGGCCTTTCTAAAGGCCTCCACACCCTTCTAATGACCCTCAAGACCCATGTAAAGGCCCCTAGACCCTTCTAGATTGCCTCAGGACCCATCTAAAAGCCCCCAGACCCATCTAATGCCTTTAAGGACCCTTATGAAGGCCACAAGACCCTTCTAATGCCCCTCAGGACCTTTCTAAAGGCCCTCAGACCCTTCTAATGCCCCTCAGGGCATTTATAAAGGTTCCCAGACCATTCTAGAGCCCGTCAGGACACTTATAAAGGTCCTCAGACCGTTCTACTGCCCCTCAGGATCATTCTAAAGGCCCCCAGACCCTTCTAATGCCCCTCAGGTCATTTCTAAAGGCACCCAGACCCTTCTAATGCAACTCAGGGCCTTTCTAAAGGCCGCAAGACCCTTATAATCCACCTGAGAGCCTTTAAAAAGGCCCCCAGACCCTTCTGGACCCCCTCAGGACGCATCTAATAGCCCCCAGACCCTTCTAGAGCCCCTCAGGGCCTTTCTAAAGGCCTCCACACCCTTCTAATGACCCTCAAGACCCATGTAAAGCCCCCAGACCATTCTAGATTGCCTCAGGACCCATCCAAAAGCCCCCAGACCATTCTAATGCCTTTCAGGGCCTTTCTAAAGGCCTCCACACCCTTCTAATGACCCTCAAGACCCATGTAAAGGCCCCTAGACCTTTCTAGATTGCCTCAGGACCCATCTAAAAGCACCCAGACTCTTCTAATGCCTTTCTGGACCCTTATGAAGGCCACAAGACCCTTCTAATGCCCCTCAGGACCTTTCTAAAGGCACTCAGACCCTTCTAATGCCCCTCAGGGCATTTATAAAGGTTCCCAGACCCTTCTAGAGCCCGTCAGGACCCTTATAAAGGCCCCCAGACCATTCTAGAGCCCCTCAGGACACTTCTAAATCCCGCAGACCCTTCTAATGCCTTCTAGGACCATTATGAAGGCCACAAGACCCTTCTACTGCCCCTCAGGAGCATTCTAAAGGCCCCCAGACCCTTCTAATGCCCCACAGGGCCATTCTAAAGGTCCCCAGACCATTGTAGAGCCCCTGAAGACCATTCTAAAGGCCCCCAGACCCTTATAGAGCCCGTCAGGACCCTTCTAAAGTCCCCCAGACCCTGCTAATTCCCCTCAGGGCTTTTATAAGGGCACCCAGAATCTTCTAATGCCCCTCAGGACCCTTATAAAGTCACCCAGACCTTTCTAGAGCCTCTCAGGACAGTTTTAAATGCCTCCAGACCATTCTAGACCCCCTCAGGACCATTCTAAAGGCACCCAGACCCTTCTAATGCCCCTCAGGGCCTTTCTAAAGGCCCCCATACCCTTCTAATGCCCCTCAGGTCATTTCTAAAGGCACCCAGACCCTTCTAATGCCACTCAGGGCCTTTCTAAAGGCCGCAAGACCCTTATAATCCCCCTGAGGGCCTTTAAATTGCCCCCGGACCCTTCTGGACCCCCTCAGGATGCTTCTAATAGCCCCCAGACCCTTCTAGAGCCCCTCAGCGCCCTTCTAAAGGCATCCACACCCTTCTAATGACCCTCAAGACCCATGTAAAGGCCCACAGACCCATCTAGAATGCCTCAGGACCCATCTAAAAGCCCCCAGACCTTTCTAATGCCTTTCAGGGCCTTTCTAAAGGCCTCCACACCCTTCTAATGACCCTCAAGACCCTTGTAAAGGCCCCTAGATCCTTCTAGATTGCCTCAGGACCCATCTAAAAGCCCCCAGACCCTTCTAATGCCTTTCAGGACCCTTATGAAGGCCACAAGACCCTTCTAATGCCCTCAGGACCATTCTGAAGGCCTTCAGATCCTTCTAATGCCCCTCAGCGCATTTATAAAGGTTCCCAGACCCTTCTAGAGCCCGTCAGGAAACATATAAAGGTCCCCAGACCCTTCTACTGCCCCTCAGGAGCATTATAAAGGCCCACAGACCCTTCTAATGCCCCTCAGGTAATTTCTAAAGGCACCAAGACCCTTCTAATGCCCCTCAGGACCTTTCTAAAGGCCTTCAGACCCTTCTAATGCCCTTCAGGGCATTTATAAAGGTTCCCAGACCCTTCTAGAGCCCGTCAGGACCCTTAAAAAGGCCCCCAGACCATTCTAGAGCCCCTCAGGACACTTCTAAAGGCCCGCAGACCATTCTAATGCCCATCAGGGCCTTTCTAAAGGTCCCCAGACCCTTCTACTGCCCCTGAGGAGCCTTCTAAAGGCCCCCAGACCCTTCTAATGCCCCACAGGGCCTTTCTAAAGGTCCCCAGACCCTTCTAGATCCCCTGAAGACCCTTCTAAAGGCCCCTAGACCCTTATAGAGCCCTTCAGGACCCCTCTAAAGGCCCCCAGACCCTGCTAATTCCCCTCCGGGCTTTTATAAGGGCACCCAGACCCTTCTAATGCCCCTAAGGACCCTTATAAAGGCACCCAGACCCTTCTAGAGCCTCTCAGGACAGTTTTAAATGCCTCCAGACCCTTCTAGACCCGCTCAGGACCATTCCAAAGGCCCCCAGACCCTTCTAATGCCCCTCAGGACATTTCTAAAGTAAACCAGACCCTTCTAATACCCCTCAGGTCATTTCTAAAGGCACCCACACCCTTCTAATGCCACTCAGGGTCATTCTAAAGGCCGCGAGACCCTTATAATCCCCCTGAGGGCCTTTAAAAAGGCCCCCAGACCATTCTGGACCCACTCAGGATGCTTCTAATAGCCCCCAGACCCTTCTAGAGCCCCTCAGGGCCTTTCTAAAGGCCTCCACACCCTTCTAATGACACTCAAGACCCATGTAAAGGCCCCCAGACCCTTCTAGATTGCCTCAGGACCCATCTAAAAGCCCCCAGACCCTTCTAATGCCTTTCAGGACCCTTATGAAGACCACAAGACCCTTCTAAAGCCCCTCAGGACCTTTCTAAAGGCCCTCAGACCATTCTAATGCCCCTCAGGGCATTTATAAAGGTTCCCAGACCCTTCTAGAGCACGTCAGGACCCTTATAAAGGCCCCCAGACCATTCTAGAGCCCCTCAGGACACTTCTAAATTCCGCAGACCATTCTAATGCCCGTCAGGGCCTTTCTAAAGGTCCCCAGACTCTTCTACTGCCCCTCAGGAGCATTCTAAAGGCCCCCAGACCCTTCTAATGCCCCACAGGGCCTTTCTAAAGGACCCCAGACCCTTCTAGAGCCCCTGAAGACCCTTCTAAAGGCCCCCAGACCCTTATAGAGCCCCTCAGGACACTTCTAAAGTCCCCCAGACCCTGCTAATTCCCCTTAGGGCTTTTATAAGGGCATTCAGACCCTTCTAATGCCCCTAAAGGCCTTTCTAAATTACCCAAGACACGTCTAGAACCTCTCAGGGCCTTTCTATATGACCCCAGGCCCTTGTAATGCCACTCAGGGCCTTTCTAAAGGCAGCGAGACCCTTATAATCCCCCTGAGGGCCTTTAAAAAGGCCCCCAGACCCTTCTGGACCCCCTCAGGACGCTTCTGATAGCCCCCAGACCCTTCTAGAGCCCCTCAGGGCCTTTCTAAAGGCCTCCACACCCTTCTAATGACCCTCAAGACCCATGTAAAGGCCCCCAGACCCTTCTAGATTGCCTCAGGACCCATCTAAAAGCACCCAGACCATTCTAATGCCTTTCAGGGCCTTTCTAAAGGCCTCCACACCCTTCTAATGACCCTCAAGACCCATGTAAAGGCCCCTAGAACCTTCTAGATTGCCTCAGGACCCATCTAAAAACCCCCAGACCCTTCTAATGCCTTTCAGGACCCTTATGAAGGCCACAAGACCCTTCTAATGCCCCTCAGGACCTTTCTAAAGGCCCTCAGACCCTTCTAATGCCCCTCAGGACCTTTCTAAAGGCCCTCAGACCATTCTAATGCAACTCAGGACCTTTCTAATGGCCCTCAGACCATTCTAATGCCCCTCAGGGCATTTATAAAGGTTCCCAGACCCTTCTAGAGCCCGTCAGGACCCTTATAAAGGCCCCCAGACCATTCTAGAGCCCCTCAGGACATTTCTAAAGGCCCGCAGACCATTCTAATGCCCGTCAGGGCCTTTATAAAGGTCCCCAGACCCTTCTCCTGCCCCTCAGGAGCATTCTAAAGGCCTTCAGACCCTTCTAATGCCCCACAGGGCCTTTCTAAAGGTCCCCAGACCCTTCTAGATCCCCTGAAGACCCTTCTAAAGGCCCCTAGACCCTTATAGAGCCCTTCAGGACCCCTCTAAAGGCCCCCAGACCCTGCTAATTCCCCTCCGGGCTTTTATAAGGGCACCCAGACCCTTCTAATGCCCCTCAGGACCCTTATAAAGGCACCCAGACCCTTCTAGAGCCTCTCAGGACAGTTTTAAATGCCTCCAGACCCTTCTAGACCCCCTCAGGACCATTCTAAAGGCACCCAGACCCTTCTAATGCCCCTCAGGACCTTTCTAAAGTAAAACAGACGCTTCTAGAACCTCTCAGGGCCTTTCTATACGACCCCAGGCCCTTGTAATGCCACTCAGGGCCTTTCTAAAGGCCGCGAGACCCTTATAATCCCCCTGAGGGCCTTTAAAAAGGCCCCCAGACCCTTCTGGACCCCCTCAGGACGCTTCTAATATCCCCCAGACCCTTCTAGAGCCCCTCAGGGCGTTTCTAAAGGCCTCCACACCCTTCTAATGACCCTCAAGACCCATGTAAAGGCCCCCAGACCCTTCTAGATTGCCTCAGGACCCATCTAAAAGCCCCCAGACCCTTCTAATGCCTTTCAAGACCCTTATGAAGGCCACAAGACCCTTCTAAAGCCCCTCAGGACCATTCTAAAGGCCCTCAGACCCTTCTAATGCCCCTCAGGGCATTTATAAAGGTTCCCAGACCCTTCTAGAGCACGTCAGGACCCTTATAAAGGCCCCCAGACCATTCTAGAGCCCCTCAGGACACTTCTAAAGGCCTGCAGACCATTCTAATGCCCGTCAGGGCCTTTCTAAAGGTCCCCAGACCCTTCTACTGCCCCTCAGGAGCATTCTAAAGGCCCCCAGACCCTTCTAGAGCCCCTGAAGACCCTTCTAAAGGCCCCCAGACCCTTATAGAGCCCCTCAGGACACTTCTAAAGTCCCCCAGACCCTGCTAATTGCCCTCAGGGCTTTTATAAGGGCACCCAGACCCTTCTAATGCCCCTCAGGGCCTTTCTAAATTACCCCTGACACGTCTAGAACCTCTCAGGGCCTTTCTATATGACCCCAGGCCCTTGTAATGCCACTCAGGGCCTTTCTAAAGGCAGCGAGACCCTTATAATCCCCCTGAGGGCCTTTAAAAAGGCCCCCAGACCCTTCTGGACCCCCTCAGGACGCTTCTGATAGCCCCCAGACCCTTCTAGAGCCCCTCAGGGCCTTTCTAAAGGCCTCCACACCCTTCTAATGACCCTCAAGACCCATGTAAAGGCCCCCAGACCCTTCTAGATTGCCTCAGGACCCATCTAAAAGCACCCAGACCATTCTAATGCCTTTCAGGGCCTTTCTAAAGGCCTCCACACCCTTCTAATGACCCTCAAGACCCATGTAAAGGCCCCTAGACCCTTCTAGATTGCCTCAGGACCCATCTAAAAACCCCCAGACCCTTCTAATGCCTTTCAGGACCCTTATGAAGGCAACAAGACCCTTCTAATGCCCCTCAGGACCTTTCTAAAGGTACTCAGACCCTTCTAATGCCCCTCAGGACCTTTCTAAAGGCCCTCAGACCCTTCTAATGCCTATCAGGGCATTAATAAAGGTTCCCAGACCCTTCTAGAGCCCGTCAGGACACTTATAAAGGTCCCCAGACCCTTCTACTGCCCCTCAGGAGCATTCTAAAGGCCCCCAGACCCTTCTAATGCCCCTCAGGTCATTTCTAAAGGCACCGAGACCCTTCTAATGCCACTCAGGGCCTTTCTAAAGGCCGCGAGACCCTTAGAATCCTCCTGAGGGCCTTTAGAAAGGCCCCCAGACCCTTCTGGACCCCCTCAGGACACTTCTAATATCCCCCAGACCATTCTAGAGCCCTTCAGGGCCTTTCTAAATTAAACCAGACGCTTCTAGAACCTCTCAGGGCCTTTCTATATGAACCTAGACCCCTGTAATACCACTCAGGGCCATTCTAAAGGCCGCGAGACCCTTATAATCCCCCTGAGGGCCTTTAAAAAGGCCCCCAGATCCTTCTGGACACCCTCTGGACACTTCTAATAGCCCCCAGACCATTCTAGAGCCCCTCAGGGCCTTTCTAAAGGCCTCCACACCCTTCTAATGACCCTCAAGACCCATGTAAAGGCCCCAAGACCCTTCTAGATTGCCTCAGGACCCATCTAAAAGCCCCCAGACCCTTCTAATGCCTTTCAGGACCCTTATGAAGGCCCTCAGACCATTCTAATGCCCCTCAGGGCATTTATAAAGGTTCCCAGACCCTTCTAGAGCCCGTCAGGACCCTTATAAAGGCCCCCAGACCATTCTAGAGCCCCTCACTACACTTCTAAAGGCCAGCAAACCATTCTAATGCCCGTCAGGGACTTTACAAAGGTACCCAGACCCTTCTCCTGCCCCTCAGGAGCATTCTAAAGGCCCCCAGACCCTTCTAATGCCCCACAGGGCCTTTCTAAAGGTCCCCAGACCCTTCTAGAGCCCCTGAAGACCCTTCTAAAGGCCCCCAGACCCTTATAGAGCCCCTCAGGACCCTTCTAAAGGCCCCCAGACCCTGCTAATTCCCCTCAGGGCCTATATAAGGGCACCCAGACCCTTCTAATGCCCCTCAGGACCCTTATAAAGGCACCCAGACCCTTCTACAGCCTCTCAGGACAGTTATAAATGCCTCCAGACCCTTCTAGACACACTCAGGACCATTCTAAAGGCCCCCAGACCCTTCTAATGCCCCTCAGGGCCTTTCTAAAGGCCCCCATACCCTTCTAATGCCCCTCAGGTCATTTCTAAAGGCACCCAGACCTTTCTAATGCCACTCAGGTCCTTTCTAAAATACGCGAGACCCTTATAATCCTCCTGAGGGCCTTTAAAAAGGCCCCCAGACCCTTCTGGACCCCCTCAGGACGCTTCTAATAGCCCCAGACCCTTCTAGAGCCACTCAGGGCCTTTCTAAAGGACTCCACACCCATCTAAAGAACCTCAAGACCCATGTAAAGGCCCCCAGACCCTTGTAGAATGCCTCAGGACCCATCTAAAATCCCCCAGACCCTTCTAATGCCTTTCAGGGCCTTTCTAAAGGCCTCCACACCCTTCTAATGACCCTCAAGACCCATGTAAAGGCCCCTAGACCCTTCTAGATTGCCTCAGGACCCATCTAAAAGCCCCCAGACCCTTCTAATGCCTTTCAGGACCCTTATGAAGGCCACAAGATTCATCTAATGCCCCTCAGGACCTTTCTAAAGGCCCTCAGACCCTTCTAATGCCCCTCAGGGCATTTATAAAGTTTCCCAGACCCTTCTAGAGCCCGTCAGGACCCTTATAAAGGCCCCCAGACCATTCTAGAGCCCCTCAGGACACTTCTAAAGGCCCGCAGACCATTCTAATGCCGGTCAGGGCCTTTATAAAGGTCCCCAGACCCTTCTACTGCCCCTCAGGAGCATTCTAAAGGCCCCCAGACCCTTCTAATGCCCCACAGGGCCTTTCTAAAGGTCCCCAGACCCTTCTAGAGCCCCTGAAGACCCTTCTAAAGGCCCCCAGACCCTTATAGAGCCCCTCAGGACCCTTCTAATGTCCCCCAGACCCTGCTAGTTCCCCTCAGGGCTTTTATAAGGGCACCCAGAATCTTCTAATGCCCCTCAGGACCCTTATAAAGGCACCCAGACCCTTCTAGAGCCTCTCAGGGCAGTTTTAAATGCCTCCAGACCCTTCTAGACCCGCTCAGGACCATTCTAAAGGCACCCAGACCCTTCTAATGCCCCTCAGGGCCTTTCTAAAGTAAACCAGACGCTTCTAGAACCTCCAGGGCCTTTCTATATCAACCCAGACCCCTGTAATGCCACTCAGGGCCTTTCTAAAGGCCGCGAGACCCTTATAATCCCCATGAGGGCCTTTAAAAAGGCCCCCAGACCCTTCTGGACGACCTCTGGACACTTCTAATAGCCCCCAGACCCTTCTAGAGCCCCTCAGGGTCTTTCTAAAGGCATCCACACCCTTCTAATGACCCTCAAGACCCATGTAAAGGCCCCTAGACCCTTCTAGATTGCCTCAGGACCCATCTAAAAGCCCCCAGACCCTTCTAATGCTTTCAGGACCATTATTAAGGCCACAAGACCCTTCTAATGCCCCTCAGGACATTTCTAAAGGCCCTCAGACCCTTCTAATGCCACTCAGGGCATTTATAAAGGTTCCCAGACCCTTCTAGATCACGTCAGGACACTTATAAAGGTCCCCAGACCCTTCTACTGCCCCTCAGGAGCATTCTAAAGGCCCCCAGACCCTTCTAATGCCCCACAGGGCCTTTCTAAAGGTCCCCAGACCCTTCTAGAGCCCCTGAAGACCCTTCTAAAGGCCCCCAGACCCTTATAGAGCCCCTCAGGACCCTTCTAAAGTCCCCCAGACCCTGCTAATTCCCCTCAGGGCTTTTATAAGGGCACCCAGACCCTTCTAATGCCCCTCAGGACCCTTATAAAGGCACCCAGACCCTTCTAGAGCCTCTCAGGACAGTTTTAAATGCCTAAAGACCCTTCTAGAACCCCCCAGGACCATTCTAAAGGCCCCCAGACCCTTCTAATGCCCCTCAGGGCCTTTCTAAAGTACCCCAGACACTTCTAGAACCTCTCAGGGCCTTTCTATATGACCCCAGGCCCTTGTAATGCCACTCAGGGCCTTTCTAAAGGCAGCGAGACCCTTATAATCCCACTGAAGGCCTTTAAAAAGGCCCCCAGACCCTTCTGGACCCCCTCAGGGTGCTTCTAATAGCCCCGAGACCCTTCTAGAGCCCCTCAGGACCATTTTAAAGGCCCCCAGACACTTCTAATGCCCCTCAGGACATTTCTAAAGGCCCCCAGACCCTTCTAATGCCCCTCAGGGCCTTTCTAAAGTACCCCAGACACTTCTAGAACCTCTCAGGGCCTTTCTATATGACCCCAGACCCTTCTAATGCCCCTCAGGGCCTTTCTAAAGGCGCCCATACCCTTCTAATGCCCCTCAGGACATTTCTATAGGTCCCCAGACCATTCTAGAGCCCCTCAGGACAATTCTAAAGGCACCCAGACCTTTCTAATGCCACTCAGGTCCTTTCTAAAATACGCGAGACCCTTATAATCCTCCTGAGGGCCTTTAAAAAGGCCCCCAGACCCTTCTGGACCCCCTCAGGACGCTTCTAATAGCCCCAGACCCTTCTAGAGCCACTCAGGGCCTTTCTAAAGGACTCCACACCCATCTAAAGAACCTCAAGACCCATGTAAAGGCCCCCAGACCCTTGTAGAATGCCTCAGGACCCATCTAAAATCCCCCAGACCCTTCTAATGCCTTTCAGGGCCTTTCTAAAGGCCTCCACACCCTTCTAATGACCCTCAAGACCCATGTAAAGGCCCCTAGACCCTTCTAGATTGCCTCAGGACCCATCTAAAAGCCCCCAGACCCTTCTAATGCCTTTCAGGACCCTTATGAAGGCCACAAGATTCATCTAATGCCCCTCAGGACCTTTCTAAAGGCCCTCAGACCCTTCTAATGCCCCTCAGGGCATTTATAAAGGTTCCCAGACCCTTCTAGAGCCCGTCAGGACCCTTATAAAGGCCCCCAGACCATTCTAGAGCCCCTCAGGACACTTCTAAAGGCCCGCAGACCATTCTAATGCCGGTCAGGGCCTTTATAAAGGTCCCCAGACCCTTCTACTGCCCCTCAGGAGCATTCTAAAGGCCCCCAGACCCTTCTAATGCCCCACAGGGCCTTTCTAAAGGTCCCCAGACCCTTCTAGAGCCCCTGAAGACCCTTCTAAAGGCCCCCAGACCCTTATAGAGCCCCTCAGGACCCTTCTAATGTCCCCCAGACCCTGCTAGTTCCCCTCAGGGCTTTTATAAGGGCACCCAGAATCTTCTAATGCCCCTCAGGACCCTTATAAAGGCACCCAGACCCTTCTAGAGCCTCTCAGGGCAGTTTTAAATGCCTCCAGACCCTTCTAGACCCGCTCAGGACCATTCTAAAGGCACCCAGACCCTTCTAATGCCCCTCAGGGCCTTTCTAAAGTAAACCAGACGCTTCTAGAACCTCCAGGGCCTTTCTATATCAACCCAGACCCCTGTAATGCCACTCAGGGCCTTTCTAAAGGCCGCGAGACCCTTATAATCCCCATGAGGGCCTTTAAAAAGGCCCCCAGACCCTTCTGGACGACCTCTGGACACTTCTAATAGCCCCCAGACCCTTCTAGAGCCCCTCAGGGTCTTTCTAAAGGCATCCACACCCTTCTAATGACCCTCAAGACCCATGTAAAGGCCCCTAGACCCTTCTAGATTGCCTCAGGACCCATCTAAAAGCCCCCAGACCCTTCTAATGCTTTCAGGACCATTATTAAGGCCACAAGACCCTTCTAATGCCCCTCAGGACATTTCTAAAGGCCCTCAGACCCTTCTAATGCCACTCAGGGCATTTATAAAGGTTCCCAGACCCTTCTAGATCACGTCAGGACACTTATAAAGGTCCCCAGACCCTTCTACTGCCCCTCAGGAGCATTCTAAAGGCCCCCAGACCCTTCTAATGCCCCACAGGGCCTTTCTAAAGGTCCCCAGACCCTTCTAGAGCCCCTGAAGACCCTTCTAAAGGCCCCCAGACCCTTATAGAGCCCCTCAGGACCCTTCTAAAGTCCCCCAGACCCTGCTAATTCCCCTCAGGGCTTTTATAAGGGCACCCAGACCCTTCTAATGCCCCTCAGGACCCTTATAAAGGCACCCAGACCCTTCTAGAGCCTCTCAGGACAGTTTTAAATGCCTAAAGACCCTTCTAGAACCCCCCAGGACCATTCTAAAGGCCCCCAGACCCTTCTAATGCCCCTCAGGGCCTTTCTAAAGTACCCCAGACACTTCTAGAACCTCTCAGGGCCTTTCTATATGACCCCAGGCCCTTGTAATGCCACTCAGGGCCTTTCTAAAGGCAGCGAGACCCTTATAATCCCACTGAAGGCCTTTAAAAAGGCCCCCAGACCCTTCTGGACCCCCTCAGGGTGCTTCTAATAGCCCCGAGACCCTTCTAGAGCCCCTCAGGACCATTTTAAAGGCCCCCAGACACTTCTAATGCCCCTCAGGACATTTCTAAAGGCCCCCAGACCCTTCTAATGCCCCTCAGGGCCTTTCTAAAGTACCCCAGACACTTCTAGAACCTCTCAGGGCCTTTCTATATGACCCCAGACCCTTCTAATGCCCCTCAGGGCCTTTCTAAAGGCGCCCATACCCTTCTAATGCCCCTCAGGACATTTCTATAGGTCCCCAGACCATTCTAGAGCCCCTCAGGACAATTCTAAAGGCACGCAGACCCTTCTAATGCCACTCAGGGCCTTTCTAAACGCCGCGAGACCCTTATAATCCCCCTGAGGGCCTTTAAAAAGGCCCCCAGACCCTTCTGGACCAACTCAGGATGCTTCTAATAGACCCTAGACTCTTGTAGAGCCCCTCAGCGCCTTTCTAAAGGCCTCCACACCTTTCTAATGACCCTCAAGACCCATGTAAAGGCCCCTAGACCCTTCTAGATTGCCTCAGGACCCATCTAATAGCCCCCAGATCCTTCTAATGCCTTTCAGGGCCTTTCTAAAGGCCTCCACACCCTTCTAATGACCCTCAAGATCCATGTAAAGGCCCCTAGACCCTTCTAGATTGCCTCAGGACCCATCTAAAAGCCCCCAGACCCTTCTAATGCCTTTCAGGACCCTTATGAAGGCCACAAGACCCTTCTAATGCCCTTCAGGACCTTTCTAAAGGCACTCAGACCCTTCTAATGCCCCTCAGGGCATTTATAAACGTTCCCAGACCCTTCTAGAGCCAGTCAGGACCCTTATAAAGGCCCCCAGACCATTCTAGAGCCCCTCAGGGCACTTCTAAAGGCCCGCAGACCATTCTAATGCCCGTCAGGGCCTTTATAAAGGTCCCCAGACCCTTCTACTGCCCCTCAGGAGCATTCTAAAGGCCCCCAGACCCTTCTAATACCCCACAGAGCCTTTCTAAAGGTCCCCAGACCCTTCTAGAGCCCCTGAAGACCCTTCTAAAGGCCCCCAGACCCTTATAGAGCCCCTCAGGACCCTTCTAAAGTCCACTAGACCCTGCTAGTTCCCCTCAGGGCTTTTATAAGGGCACCCAGAATCTTCTAATGCCCCACAGGACCCTTATAAAGGCACCCAGACCCTTCTAATGCCCCTCAGGGCCTTTCTAAAGTAAATCAGACACTTCTAGATCCTCTCAGGGCCTTTCTATATGAACCCAGACCCTTGTAATGCCACTCAGGGCCTTTCTAAAGGCCGCGAGACCCTTATCATCCCCCTGAGGGCCTTTTAAAAGGCCTCCAGACCCTTCTGGACCCCCTCAGAACGCTTCTAATAGCCCCCAGACCTTTCTAGAGCCCCTCAGGGCCTTTCTAAAGGCATCCACACCCTTCTAATGACCCTCAAGACCCATGTAAAGGCCCCCAGACCCTTCTAGATTGCCTAAGGACCCATCTAAAAGCCCCCAGACCCTTCTAATGCATTTCAGGACCTTTCTAAAGGACCTCAGACCCTTCTAATGCCCCTCAGGGCATTTATAAAGGTTCCCAGACCCTTCTAGAGCCCGTCAGGACCCTTATAAAGGCCCCCAGACCATTCTAGAGCCCCTCATGACACTTCTAAAGGCAAGCAGACCACTCTAATGCCCGTCAGGGCCTTTCTAAAGGTCCCCAGACCCTTCTACTGCCCCTCAGGAGCATTCTAAAGGCCCCCAGACCCTTCTAATGCCCCACAGGGCCTTTCTAAAGGTCCCCAGACCCTTCTAGAGCCCCTGAAGACCCTTCTAAAGGCCCCCAGACCCTTATAGAGACCCTCAGGACCCTTCTAAAGTCCCCCAGACCCTGCTAGTTCCCCTCAGGGCTTTTATAAGGGCACCCAGAATCTTCTAATGCCCCTCAGGACCATTATACAGGCACCCAGACCCTTCTAGAGCCTCTCAGGACAGTTTTAAATGCCTCCAGACCCTTCTAGACCCCCTCAGGACCATTCTAAAGGCCCCCAGACCCTTCTAATGCCCCTCAGGGGCTTTCTAAAGTAAACCAGACACTTCTAGAACATCTCAAGGCCTTTCTATAAGAACCCAGACCCTTGTAATGCCACTCAGAGCCTTTCTAAAGTCCGCAAGACCCTTATAATCCCCCTGAGGGCCTTTAAAAGGCCCCCAGACGCTTCTGGACCCCCTCAGGACACTTCTAATAGCCCCCAGACCCTTCTAGAGCCCCTCAGGGCCTTTCTAAAGGCTTCCACACCATTCTAATGACCATCAAGACCCATGTAAAGGCCCCCAGACCCTTCTAGATTGCCTCAGGACAAATCTAAAAGCCCCCAGACCCTTCTAATACCTTTCAGGACCCTTATGAAGGACACAAGACCCTTCTAATGCCCCTCAGGACCTTTCTAAAGGCCCTCAGACCCTTCTAATGCCCCTCAGGGCATTTATAAAGGTTCCCAGACCCTTCTAGAGCCCGTCAGGACCCTTATAAAGGCCCCCAGACCATTCTAGAGCCCGTCAGGACCCTTATAAAGGCCCCCAGACCATTCTAGAGCCCCTCAGGACACCTCTAAATCCCGCAGACCATTCTAATGCCCGTCAGGGCCTTTACAAAGGTCCCCAGACCCTTCTACTGCCCCTCAGGAGCATTCTAAATGCCCCCAGACCCTTCTAATGCCCCACAGGGCCTTTCTAAAGGTCCCCAGACCCTTCTAGAGCCCCTCAGGACCCTTCTAAAGGCCCTCAGACCCTGCTAATTCCCCTCAGGGCTTTTATAAGGGTACCCAGACCCTTTTAATGCCCCTCAGGACCCTTATAAAGGCACCCAGACCATTCTAGAGCCTCTCAGGACAGTTTTAAATGCGTCCAAGCCCTTCTAGACCCCCTCAGGACCATTCTAAAGGCCCCCAGACCCTTCTAATGCCCCTCAGGGCCTTTCTAAAGGCCCTCATACCCTTCTAATGCCCCTCAGGTCATTTCTAAAGGCACCCAGACCCTTCTAATGCCACTCAGGGCCTTTCTAAAGGCCGCGAGACCCTTATAATCCCCCTGAGGGCCTTTAAAAAGGCCCCCAGACCCTTCTGGACTCCCTCAGGAAGCTTCTAATAGCCCCCAGACCCTTCTAGAGCCCCTCAGGGCCTTTCTAAAGGCCTCCACACCCTTCTAATGACCCTCAAGACCCATGTAAATGCCTCTAGACCCTTCTAGATTGCCTCAGGACCCATCTAAAAGCACCCAGACCCTTCTAATGCCATTTAGGGCCTTTCTAAAGGCCTCCACACCCTTCTAATGACCCTCAAGACCCATGTAAAGGCCGCCAGACCCTTCTAGATTGCCTCAGGACCCTTCTAAAAGCCCCCAGACCCTTCTAATGCCTTTCAGGGCCTTTCTAAAGGCCTCCACACCCTTCTAATGACCCTCAAGACCCATGTAATTGCCCCTAGACCCTTCTAGATTGCCTCAGGACCCATCTAAAAGCCCCCAGACCCTTCTAATGCCTTTCAGGGCCTTTCTAAAGGCCTCCACACCCTTCTAATGACCCTCAAGACCCATGTAAAGGCCCCCAGACCCTTCTAATGCCTTTCAGGACCCTTATGAAGGCCACAAGACCCTTCTAATGCCCCTCAGGACCTTTCTAAATGCCCTCAGACCCTTCTACTGCCCCTCAGGGCATTTATAAAGGTTCCCAGACCCTTCTAGAGCCCGTCAGGACCCTTATAAAGGACCCCAGACCATTCTAGAGCCCCTCAGGACACTTCTAAAGGCCCGCAGACCATTCTAATGCCCGTCAGGGCCTTTATAAAGGTCCCCAGACCCTTCTACTGCCCCTCAGGAGCATTCTAAAGGCCCCCAGACCCTTCTAATGCCCCACAGGGCCTTTCTAAAGGTCCCCAGACCCTTCTAGAGCCCCTGAAGACCCTTCTAAAGGCCCCCAGACCCTTATAGAGCCCCTCAGGACCCTTCTAAAGTCCCCCAGACCCTGCTAGTTCCCCTCAGGGCTTTTATAAGGGCACCCAGAATCTTCTAATGCCCCTCAGGACCCTTATAAAGGCACCCAGACCCTTCTAGAGCCTCTCAGGGCAGTTTTAAATGCCTCCAGACCCTTCTAGACCCCCTCAGGACCATTCTAAAGGCACCCAGACCCTTCTAATGCACCTCAGGGGCTTTCTAAAGTAAACCAGACACTTCTAGAACCTCTCAAGGCCTTTCTATAAGAACCCAGACCCTTGTAATGCCACTCAGAGCCTTTCTAAAGGCCGCAAGACCCTTATAATCCCCCTGAGGGCCTTTAAAAGGCCCCCAGACCCTTCTGGACCCCCTCAGGACGCTTCTAATAGCCCCCAGACCCTTCTAGAGCCCCTCAGGGCCTTTCTAAATGCTTCCACACCCTTCTAATGACCCTCAAGACCCATGTAAAGGCCCCCAGACCCTTCTAGATTGCCTCAGGACCCATCTAAAAGTCCCCAGACCCTTCTAATACCTTTCAGGACCCTTATGAAGGCCACAAGACCCTTCCAATGCCCCTCAGGACCTTTCTAAAGGCCCTCAGACCCTTCTAATGCCCCTCATGGCATCTATAAATGTTCCCAGACCCTTCTAGAGCCCGTCAGGACCATTATAAAGGCCCCCAGACCATTCTAGAGCCCCTCAGGACACTTCTAAATCCCGCAGACCATTCTAATGCCCGTCAGGGCCTTTACAAAGGTCCCCAGACGCTTCTGCTGCCCCTCAGGAGCATTCTAAAGGCCCCCAGACCCTTCTAATGCCCCACAGGGCCTTTCTAAAGGTCCCCAGACCCTTCTATAGCCCCTCAAGACCCTTCTAAAGGCCCCCAGACCCTTATAGAGCCCCTCAGGACCCTTCTAAAGGCCCCCTGACCCTGCTAATTCCCCTCAGGGCTTTTATAAGGGCACCCAGACCCTTCTAATGCCCCTCAGGACCCTTATAAAGGCACCCAGACCATTCTAGAGCCTCTCAGGACAGTTTTAAATGCGTCCAAACCCTTCTAGACCCCCTCAGGACCATTCTAAAGGCCCCCAGACCTTTCTAATGCCCCTCAGGGCCTTTCTAAAGGCCCCCATACCCTCCTAATGCCCCTCAGGTCATTTCTAAAGGCACCCAGACCCTTCTAATGCCACTCAGGGCCTTTCTAAAGGCCGCGAGACCCTTATAATCCCCCTGAGGGCCTTTAAAAAGGCCCCCAGACCCTTCTGGACCCCCTCAGGACGCTTCTAATAGCCCCCAGACCCTTCTAGAGCCCCTCAGGGCCTTTCTAAAGGCCTCCACACCCTTCTAATGACCCTCAAGACCCATGTAAAGGCCCCCAGACCCTTCTAGATTGCCTCAGGACCCATCCAAAAGCACCCAGACACTTCTAATGCCATTCAGGGCCTTTCTAAAGGCCTCCACACCCTTCTAATGACCCTCAAGACCCATGTAAAGGCCCCCAGACCATTCTAGATTGCCTCAGGACCCATCTAAAAGCCCCAAGACCCTTCCAATGCCTTTCAGGACCCTTATGAAGGCCACAAGACCCTTCTAATGCCCCTCAGGACCTTTCTAAAGGCCCTCAGACCCTTCTAGAGCCCCTCAGGGCCTTTCTAAATGCTTCCACACCCTTCTAATGACCCTCAAGACCCATGTAAAGGCCCCCAGACCCTTCTAGATTGCCTCAGGACCCATCTAAAAGCCCCCAGACCCTTCTAATACCTTTCAGGACCCTTATGAAGGCCACAAGACCCTTCCAATGCCCCTCAGGACCTTTCTAAAGGCCCTCAGACCCTTCTAATGCCCCTCATGGCATCTATAAATGTTCCCAGACCCTTCTAGAGCCCGTCAGGACCATTATAAAGGCCCCCAGACCATTCTAGAGCCCCTCAGGACACTTCTAAATCCCGCAGACCATTCTAATGCCCGTCAGGGCCTTTACAAAGGTCCCCAGACGCTTCTGCTGCCCCTCAGGAGCATTCTAAAGGCCCCCAGACCCTTCTAATGCCCCACAGGGCCTTTCTAAAGGTCCCCAGACCCTTCTATAGCCCCTCAAGACCCTTCTAAAGGCCCCCAGACCCTTATAGAGCCCCTCAGGACCCTTCTAAAGGCCCCCTGACCCTGCTAATTCCCCTCAGGGCTTTTATAAGGGCACCCAGACCCTTCTAATGCCCCTCAGGACCCTTATAAAGGCACCCAGACCATTCTAGAGCCTCTCAGGACAGTTTTAAATGCGTCCAAACCCTTCTAGACCCCCTCAGGACCATTCTAAAGGCCCCCAGACCTTTCTAATGCCCCTCAGGGCCTTTCTAAAGGCCCCCATACCCTCCTAATGCCCCTCAGGTCATTTCTAAAGGCACCCAGACCCTTCTAATGCCACTCAGGGCCTTTCTAAAGGCCGCGAGACCCTTATAATCCCCCTGAGGGCCTTTAAAAAGGCCCCCAGACCCTTCTGGACCCCCTCAGGACGCTTCTAATAGCCCCCAGACCCTTCTAGAGCCCCTCAGGGCCTTTCTAAAGGCCTCCACACCCTTCTAATGACCCTCAAGACCCATGTAAAGGCCCCCAGACCCTTCTAGATTGCCTCAGGACCCATCCAAAAGCACCCAGACACTTCTAATGCCATTCAGGGCCTTTCTAAAGGCCTCCACACCCTTCTAATGACCCTCAAGACCCATGTAAAGGCCCCCAGACCATTCTAGATTGCCTCAGGACCCATCTAAAAGCCCCAAGACCCTTCCAATGCCTTTCAGGACCCTTATGAAGGCCACAAGACCCTTCTAATGCCCCTCAGGACCTTTCTAAAGGCCCTCAGACCCTTCTAATGCCCCTCAGGGCATTTATAAAGGTTCCCAGACCTTCTAGAGCCCGTCAGGACCCTTATAAAGGCCCCCAGACCATTCTAGAGCCCCTCAGGACACTTCTAAAGGCCCGCAGACCATTCTAATGCCCGTCAGGGCCTTTCTAAAGGTCCCCAGACCCTTCTACTGCCCCTCAGGAGCATTCTAAAGGCCCCCAGACCCTTCTAATGCCCCACAGGGCCTTTCTAAAGGTCCCCAGACCCTTCTAGAGCCCCTGAAGACCCTTCTAAAGGCCCCCAGACCCTTATAGAGCCCCTCAGGACCCTTCTAAAGTCCCCCAGACCCTGCTAGTTCCCCTCAGGGCTTTTATAAGGGCACCCAGAATCTTCTAATGCCCCTCAGGACCCTTATAAAGGCACCCAGACCCTTCTAGAGCCTCTCAGGACAGTTTTAAATGCCTCCAGACCATTCTAGAATCCCTCAGGACCATTCTAAAGGACCCCAGACCCTTCTAATGCCCCTCAGGGCCTTTCTAAAGTACCCCAGACACTTCTAGAACCTCTCAGGGCCTTTCTATATGACCCCAGACCCTTGTAATGCCACTCAGGGCCTTTCTAAAGGCCGCGAGACCCTTATAATCCCCCTGAGGTCCTTTAAAAAGGCCCCCAGACCCTTCTGGACGCCCTCAGGAAGCTTCTAATAGCCCCCAGACCCTTCTAGAGCCCCTCAGGGCCTTTCTAAAGGCCTCCACACCCTTCTAATGACCCTCAAGACCCATGTAAAGGCCGCCAGACCCTTCTAGATTGCCTCAGGACCCATCTAAAAGCCACCAGACCCTTCTAATGCCTTTCAGGACCCTTATGAAGGCCACAAGACGTTTCTGATGCCCCTCAGAATCTTTCTAAAGGCCCTCAGACTCTTTAATGCCCCTCAGGCCATATATAAAGGTTCCCAGACCATTCTAGAGCCGATCAGGACACTTATAAATGTCCCCAGACCCTTCTACTGCCCCTCAGGAGCATTCTAAAGGCCCTCAGACCCTTCTAATGCCCCTCAGGGCATTTATAAAGGTTCCCAGACCCTTCTAGAGCCCGTCAGGACCCTTATAAAGGCACGCAGACTATTCTAATGCCCCACAGGGCCTTTCTAAAGGTCCCCAGACCCTTCTACTTCCCCTGAAGAGCATTCTAAAGGCCCCCAGACCCTTCTAATGCCCCACAGGGCCTTTCTAAAGGTCCCCAGACCCTTCTAGAGCCCCTGAAGACCCTTCTAAAGGCCCCCAGACCCTTATAGAGCCCTTCAGGACCCTTCTAAAGTCCCCCAGACCCTGCTAGTTCCCCTCAGGGCTTTTATAAGGGCACCCAGAATCTTCTAATGCCCCTCAGGACCCTTATAAAGGCACCCAGACCCTTCTAGAGCCTCTCAGGACAGTTTCAAATGTCTCCAGACCCTTCTAGAACCCCTCAGGACCATTCTAAAGGACCCCAGACCCTTCTAATGCCACTCAGGGCCTTTCTAAAGTACCCCAGACACTTCTAGAACCTCTCAGGGCCTTTCTATATGACCCCAGACCCTTGTAATGCCACTCAGGGCCTTTCTAAAGGCCGCGAGACCCTTATAATCCCCCTGAGGGCCTTTAAAAAGGCCCTCAGACCCTTCTGGACCCCCTCAGGAAGATTCTAATAGCCCCCAGACCCTTCTAGAGCCCCTCAGGGCCTTTCTAAAGGCCTCCACACCCTTCTAATGACCCTCAAGACCCATGTAAAGGCCCCTAGACCCTTCTAGATTGCCTCAGGACCCATCTAAAAGCCCCCAGACCCTTCTAATGCCTTTCAGGACCCTTATGAAGGCCACAAGACCTTTCTAATGCCCCTTAGAACCTTTCTAAAGGCCCTCAGACCCTTCTACTGCCCCTCAGGAGCATTTTAAAGGCCCCCAGACCCTTCTAATGCCCCACAGGGCCTTTCTAAAGGTCCCCAGACCCATCTAGAGCCCCTGAAGACCCTTCTAAAGGCCCCCAGACCCTTATAGAGCCCGTCGGGACAATTCTAAAGTCCCCCAGACCCTGCTAATTCCACTCAGGGCTTTTATAAGGGCACCCAAACCCTTCTAATGCCCCTCAGGACCCCTATAAAGGCACCCAGACCCTTCTAGAGCCTCTCAGGACAGTTTTAAATGCCTCCTGACCCTTCTAGACCCCCTCAGGACCATTCTAAAGGCCCACAGACCCTTCTAATGCCCCTCAGGGCATTTCTAAAGTACCCCAGACACTTCTAGAACCTCTTAGGGCCTTTCTATATGACCCCAGACCCTTGCAATGCCACTCAGGGCCTTTCTAAAGGCCGCGAGACCCTTATAATCCCCCAGAGGGCCTTTAAAAAGGCCCCCAGACCCTTCTGGACCCCCTCAGGACGCTTCTAATATCCCCCAGACCCTTCTAGAGCCCCTCAGGGCCTTTCTAAAGGCCTCCACACCCTTCTAATGACCCTCAAGACCCATGTAAAGGCCCCCAGACCCTTCTAGATTGCCTCAGGACCCATCTAAAAGCCCCCAGACCCTTCTAATGCCTTTCAGGACCCTTATGAAGGCCACAAGACCCTTCTAAAGCCCCTCAGGACCATTCTAAAGGCCCTCAGAACCTTCTAATGCCCCTCAGGGCATTTATAAAGGTTCCCAGACCCTTCTAGAGCACGTCAGGACCCTTATAAAGGCCCCCAGACCATTCTAGAGCCCCTCAGGACACTTCTAAAGGCCTGCAGACCATTCTAATGCCCGTCAGAGCCTTTCTAAAGGTCCCCAGACCCTTCTACTGCCCCTCAGGAGCATTCTAAAGGCCCCCAGACCCTTCTAATGCCCCATAGGGCCTTTCTAAAGGACCCCAGACCCTTCTAGAGCCCCTGAAGACCCTTCTAAAGGCCCCCAGACCCTTATAGAGCCCCTCAGGACACTTCTAAAGTCCCCCAGACCCTGCTAATTGCCCTCAGGGCTTTTATAAGGGCACCCAGACCCTTCTAATGCCCCTCAGGGCCTTTCTAAATTACCCCTGACACGTCTAGAACCTCTCAGGGCCTTTCTATATGACCCCAGGCCCTTGTAATGCCACTCAGGGCCTTTCTAAAGGCAGCGAGACCCTTATAATCCCCCTGAGGGCCTTTCTAAAGGCCTCCACACCCTTCTAATGACCCTCAAGACCCATGTAAAGGCCCCCAGACCCTTCTAGATTGCCTCAGGACCCATCTAAAAGCACCCAGACCATTCTAATGCCTTTCAGAGCCTTTCTAAAGGCCTCCACACCCTTCTAATGACCCTCAAGACCCATGTAAAGGCCCCTAGACCCTTCTAGATTGCCTCAGGACCCATCTAAAAACCCCCAGACCCTTCTAATGCCATTCAGGACCCTTATGAAGGCCACAAGACCCTTCTAATGCCCCTCAGGACCTTTCTATAGGCCCTCAGACCCTTCTAATGCCCCTCAGGACCTTTCTAAAGGCCCTCAGACCATTCTAATGCCACTCAGGACCTTTCTAATGGCCCTCAGACCCTTCTAATGCCCATCAGGGCATTAATAAAGGTTCCCAGACCCTTCTAGAGCCCGTCAGGGCCTTTCTAAAGGTCCCCAGACCCTTCTACTGCCCCTCAGGAGCATTCTAAAGGCCCCCAGACCCTTCTAATGCCCCTCAGGTCATTTCTAAAGGCACCGAGACCCTTCTAATGCCACTCAGGGCCTTTCTAAAGGCCGCGAGACCCTTAGAATCCTCCTGAGGGCCTTTAGAAAGGCCCCCAGACCCTTCTGGACCCCCTCAGGACACTTCTAATAGCCCCCAGACCATTCTAGAGCCCTTCAGGGCCTTTCTAAATTAAACCAGACGCTTCTAGAACCTCTGAGGGCCTTTCTATATGAACCTAGACCCCTGTAATACCACTCAGGGCCATTCTAAAGGCCGCGAGACCCTTATAATCCCCCTGAGGGCCTTTAAAAAGGCCCCCAGATCCTTCTGGACCCCCTCTGGACACTTCTAATAGCCCCCAGACCATTCTAGAGCCCCTCAGGGCCTTTCTAAAGGCCTCCACACCCTTCTAATGACCCTCAAGACCCATGTAAAGGCCCCTAGACCCTTCTAGATTGCCTCAGGACCCATCTAAAAGCCCCCAGACCCTTCTAATGCCTTTCAGGACCCTTATGAAGGCCACAAGACCCATCTAATGCCCCTCAGGACCATTCTAAAGGCCCTCAGACCATTCTAATGCCCCTCAGGGCATTTATAAATGTTCCCAGACCCTTCTAGAGCCCGTCAGGACCCTTATAAAGGCCCCCAGACCATTCTAGAGCCCCTCACTACACATCTAAAGGCCAGCAAACCATTCTAATGCCCGTCAGGGACTTTACAAAGGTACCCAGACCCTTCTCCTGCCCCTCAGGAGCATTCTAAAGGCCCCCAGACCCTTCTAATGCCCCACAGGGCCTTTCTAAAGGTCCCCAGACCCTTCTAGAGCCCCTGAAGACCCTTCTAAAGGCCCCCAGACCCTTATAGAGCCCCTCAGGACCCTTCTAAAGTCCCCCAGACCCTGCTAGTTCCCCTCAGGGCTTTTATAAGGGCACCCAGAATCTTCTAATGCCCCTCAGGACCCTTATAAAGGCACCCAGACCCTTCTAGAGCCTCTCAGGACAGTTTTAAATGCCTCCAGACCATTCTAGAATCCCTCAGGACCATTCTAAAGGACCCCAGACCCTTCTAATGCCCCTCAGGGCCTTTCTAAAGTACCCCAGACACTTCTAGAACCTCTCAGGGCCTTTCTATATGACCCCAGACCCTTGTAATGCCACTCAGGGCCTTTCTAAAGGCCGCGAGACCCTTATAATCCCCCTGAGGTCCTTTAAAAAGGCCCCCAGACCCTTCTGGACGCCCTCAGGAAGCTTCTAATAGCCCCCAGACCCTTCTAGAGCCCCTCAGGGCCTTTCTAAAGGCCTCCACACCCTTCTAATGACCCTCAAGACCCATGTAAAGGCCGCCAGACCCTTCTAGATTGCCTCAGGACCCATCTAAAAGCCACCAGACCCTTCTAATGCCTTTCAGGACCCTTATGAAGGCCACAAGACGTTTCTGATGCCCCTCAGAATCTTTCTAAAGGCCCTCAGACTCTTTAATGCCCCTCAGGCCATATATAAAGGTTCCCAGACCCTTCTAGAGCCGATCAGGACACTTATAAATGTCCCCAGACCCTTCTACTGCCCCTCAGGAGCATTCTAAAGGCCCTCAGACCCTTCTAATGCCCCTCAGGGCATTTATAAAGGTTCCCAGACCCTTCTAGAGCCCGTCAGGACCCTTATAAAGGCACGCAGACTATTCTAATGCCCCACAGGGCCTTTCTAAAGGTCCCCAGACCCTTCTACTTCCCCTGAAGAGCATTCTAAAGGCCCCCAGACCCTTCTAATGCCCCACAGGGCCTTTCTAAAGGTCCCCAGACCCTTCTAGAGCCCCTGAAGACCCTTCTAAAGGCCCCCAGACCCTTATAGAGCCCTTCAGGACCCTTCTAAAGTCCCCCAGACCCTGCTAGTTCCCCTCAGGGCTTTTATAAGGGCACCCAGAATCTTCTAATGCCCCTCAGGACCCTTATAAAGGCACCCAGACCCTTCTAGAGCCTCTCAGGACAGTTTCAAATGTCTCCAGACCCTTCTAGAACCCCTCTGGACCATTC
This sequence comes from Coccyzus lansbergi, assembly GCA_033558105.1. Classification (NCBI taxonomy): domain Eukaryota; kingdom Metazoa; phylum Chordata; class Aves; order Cuculiformes; family Coccyzidae; genus Coccyzus; species Coccyzus lansbergi. Next base: position 86,661 of record JAUMJK010001764.1, read on the forward strand.
TAAAGGACCCCAGACCCTTCTAATGCCACTCAGGGCCTTTCTAAAGTACCCCAGACACTTCTAGAACCTCTCAGGGCCTTTCTATATGACCCCAGACCCTTGTAATGCCACTCAGGGCCTTTCTAAAGGCCGCGAGACCCTTATAATCCCCCTGAGGGCCTTTAAAAAGGCCCTCAGACCCTTCTGGACCCCCTCAGGAAGATTCTAATAGCCCCCAGACCCTTCTAGAGCCCCTCAGGGCCTTTCTAAAGGCCTCCACACCCTTCTAATGACCCTCAAGACCCATGTAAAGGCCCCTAGACCCTTCTAGATTGCCTCAGGACCCATCTAAAAGCCCCCAGACCCTTCTAATGCCTTTCAGGACCCTTATGAAGGCCACAAGACCTTTCTAATGCCCCTTAGAACCTTTCTAAAGGCCCTCAGACCCTTCTACTGCCCCTCAGGAGCATTTTAAAGGCCCCCAGACCCTTCTAATGCCCCACAGGGCCTTTCTAAAGGTCCCCAGACCCATCTAGAGCCCCTGAAGACCCTTCTAAAGGCCCCCAGACCCTTATAGAGCCCGTCGGGACAATTCTAAAGTCCCCCAGACCCTGCTAATTCCACTCAGGGCTTTTATAAGGGCACCCAAACCCTTCTAATGCCCCTCAGGACCCCTATAAAGGCACCCAGACCCTTCTAGAGCCTCTCAGGACAGTTTTAAATGCCTCCTGACCCTTCTAGACCCCCTCAGGACCATTCTAAAGGCCCACAGACCCTTCTAATGCCCCTCAGGGCATTTCTAAAGTACCCCAGACACTTCTAGAACCTCTTAGGGCCTTTCTATATGACCCCAGACCCTTGCAATGCCACTCAGGGCCTTTCTAAAGGCCGCGAGACCCTTATAATCCCCCAGAGGGCCTTTAAAAAGGCCCCCAGACCCTTCTGGACCCCCTCAGGACGCTTCTAATATCCCCCAGACCCTTCTAGAGCCCCTCAGGGCCTTTCTAAAGGCCTCCACACCCTTCTAATGACCCTCAAGACCCATGTAAAGGCCCCCAGACCCTTCTAGATTGCCTCAGGACCCATCTAAAAGCCCCCAGACCCTTCTAATGCCTTTCAGGACCCTTATGAAGGCCACAAGACCCTTCTAAAGCCCCTCAGGACCATTCTAAAGGCCCTCAGAACCTTCTAATGCCCCTCAGGGCATTTATAAAGGTTCCCAGACCCTTCTAGAGCACGTCAGGACCCTTATAAAGGCCCCCAGACCATTCTAGAGCCCCTCAGGACACTTCTAAAGGCCTGCAGACCATTCTAATGCCCGTCAGAGCCTTTCTAAAGGTCCCCAGACCCTTCTACTGCCCCTCAGGAGCATTCTAAAGGCCCCCAGACCCTTCTAATGCCCCATAGGGCCTTTCTAAAGGACCCCAGACCCTTCTAGAGCCCCTGAAGACCCTTCTAAAGGCCCCCAGACCCTTATAGAGCCCCTCAGGACACTTCTAAAGTCCCCCAGACCCTGCTAATTGCCCTCAGGGCTTTTATAAGGGCACCCAGACCCTTCTAATGCCCCTCAGGGCCTTTCTAAATTACCCCTGACACGTCTAGAACCTCTCAGGGCCTTTCTATATGACCCCAGGCCCTTGTAATGCCACTCAGGGCCTTTCTAAAGGCAGCGAGACCCTTATAATCCCCCTGAGGGCCTTTAAAAAGGCCCCCAGACCCTTCTGGACCCCCTCAGGACGCTTCTAATAGCCCCCAGACCCTTCTAGAGCCCCTCAGGGCCTTTCTAAAGGCCTCCACACCCTTCTAATGACCCTCAAGACCCATGTAAAGGCCCCCAGACCCTTCTAGATTGCCTCAGGACCCATCTAAAAGCACCCAGACCATTCTAATGCCTTTCAGGGCCTTTCTAAAGGCCTCCACACCCTTCTAATGACCCTCAAGACCCATGTAAAGGCCCCTAGACCCTTCTAGATTGCCTCAGGACCCATCTAAAAACCCCCAGACCCTTCTAATGCCATTCAGGACCCTTATGAAGGCCACAAGACCCTTCTAATGCCCCTCAGGACCTTTCTATAGGCCCTCAGACCCTTCTAATGCCCCTCAGGACCTTTCTAAAGGCCCTCAGACCATTCTAATGCCACTCAGGACCTTTCTAATGGCCCTCAGACCCTTCTAATGCCCATCAGGGCATTAATAAAGGTTCCCAGACCCTTCTAGAGCCCGTCAGGGCCTTTCTAAAGGTCCCCAGACCCTTCTACTGCCCCTCAGGAGCATTCTAAAGGCCCCCAGACCCTTCTAATGCCCCTCAGGTCATTTCTAAAGGCACCGAGACCCTTCTAATGCCACTCAGGGCCTTTCTAAAGGCCGCGAGACCCTTAGAATCCTCCTGAGGGCCTTTAGAAAGGCCCCCAGACCCTTCTGGACCCCCTCAGGACACTTCTAATAGCCCCCAGACCATTCTAGAGCCCTTCAGGGCCTTTCTAAATTAAACCAGACGCTTCTAGAACCTCTGAGGGCCTTTCTATATGAACCTAGACCCCTGTAATACCACTCAGGGCCATTCTAAAGGCCGCGAGACCCTTATAATCCCCCTGAGGGCCTTTAAAAAGGCCCCCAGATCCTTCTGGACACCCTCTGGACACTTCTAATAGCCCCCAGACCATTCTAGAGCCCCTCAGGGCCTTTCTAAAGGCCTCCACACCCTTCTAATGACCCTCAAGACCCATGTAAAGGCCCCTAGACCCTTCTAGATTGCCTCAGGACCCATCTAAAAGCCCCCAGACCCTTCTAATGCCTTTCAGGACCCTTATGAAGGCCACAAGACCCATCTAATGCCCCTCAGGACCATTCTAAAGGCCCTCAGACCATTCTAATGCCCCTCAGGGCATTTATAAATGTTCCCAGACCCTTCTAGAGCCCGTCAGGACCCTTATAAAGGCCCCCAGACCATTCTAGAGCCCCTCACTACACATCTAAAGGCCAGCAAACCATTCTAATGCCCGTCAGGGACTTTACAAAGGTACCCAGACCCTTCTCCTGCCCCTCAGGAGCATTCTAAAGGCCCCCAGACCCTTCTAATGCCCCACAGGGCCTTTCTAAAGGTCCCCAGACCCTTCTAGAGCCCCTGAAGACCCTTCTAAAGGCCCCCAGACCCTTATAGAGCCCCTCAGGACCCTTCTAAAGGCCCCCAGACCCTGCTAATTCCCCTCAGGGCCTATATAAGGGCACCCAGACCCTTCTAATGCCCCTCAGGACCCTTATAAAGGCACCCAGACCCTTCTAGAGCCTCTCAGGACAGTTATAAATGCCTCCAGACCCTTCTAGACACACTCAGGACCATTCTAAAGGCCCCCAGACCCTTCTAATGCCCCTCAGGGCCTTTCTAAAGGCCCCCATACCCTTCTAATGCCCCTCAGGTCATTTCTAAAGGCACCCAGACCTTTCTAATGCCACTCAGGTCCTTTCTAAAATACGCGAGACCCTTATAATCCTCCTGAGGGCCTTTAAAAAGGCCCCCAGACCCTTCTGGACCCCCTCAGGACGCTTCTAATAGCCCCCAGACCCTTCTAGAGCCCCTCAGGGCCTTTCTAAAGGCCTCCACACCCTTCTAATGACCCTCAAGACCCATGTAAAGGCCCCCAGACCCTTCTAGATTGCCTCAGGACCCATCTAAAATCCCCCAGACCATTCTAATGCCTTTCAGGGCCTTTCTAAAGGCCTCCACACCCTTCTAATGACCCTCAAGACCCATGTAAAGGCCCCTAGACCCTTCTAGATTGCCTCAGGACCCATCTAAAAGCCCCCAGACCCTTCTAATGCCTTTCAGGACCCTTATGAAGGCCACAAGATTCATCTAATGCCCCTCAGGACCTTTCTAAAGGCCCTCAGACCCTTCTAATGCCCCTCAGGGCATTTATAAAGGTTCCCAGACCCTTCTAGAGCCCGTCAGGACCCTTATAAAGGCCCCCAGACCATTCTAGAGCCCGTCAGGACCCTTATAAAGGCCCCCAGACCATTCTAGAGCCCCTCAGGACACCTCTAAATCCCGCAGACCATTCTAATGCCCGTCAGGGCCTTTACAAAGGTCCCCAGACCCTTCTACTGCCCCTCAGGAGCATTCTAAATGCCCCCAGACCCTTCTAATGCCCCACAGGGCCTTTCTAAAGGTCCCCAGACCCTTCTAGAGCCCCTCAGGACCCTTCTAAAGGCCCTCAGACCCTGCTAATTCCCCTCAGGGCTTTTATAAGGGTACCCAGACCCTTTTAATGCCCCTCAGGACCCTTATAAAGGCACCCAGACCATTCTAGAGCCTCTCAGGACAGTTTTAAATGCGTCCAAGCCCTTCTAGACCCCCTCAGGACCATTCTAAAGGCCCCCAGACCCTTCTAATGCCCCTCAGGGCCTTTCTAAAGGCCCTCATACCCTTCTAATGCCCCTCAGGTCATTTCTAAAGGCACCCAGACCCTTCTAATGCCACTCAGGGCCTTTCTAAAGGCCGCGAGACCCTTATAATCCCCCTGAGGGCCTTTAAAAAGGCCCCCAGACCCTTCTGGACTCCCTCAGGAAGCTTCTAATAGCCCCCAGACCCTTCTAGAGCCCCTCAGGGCCTTTCTAAAGGCCTCCACACCCTTCTAATGACCCTCAAGACCCATGTAAATGCCTCTAGACCCTTCTAGATTGCCTCAGGACCCATCTAAAAGCACCCAGACCCTTCTAATGCCATTTAGGGCCTTTCTAAAGGCCTCCACACCCTTCTAATGACCCTCAAGACCCATGTAAAGGCCGCCAGACCCTTCTAGATTGCCTCAGGACCCTTCTAAAAGCCCCAGACCCTTCTAATGCCTTTCAGGGCCTTTCTAAAGGCCTCCACACCCTTCTAATGACCCTCAAGACCCATGTAATTGCCCCTAGACCCTTCTAGATTGCCTCAGGACCCATCTAAAAGCCCCCAGACCCTTCTAATGCCTTTCAGGGCCTTTCTAAAGGCCTCCACACCCTTCTAATGACCCTCAAGACCCATGTAAAGGCCCCCAGACCCTTCTAATGCCTTTCAGGACCCTTATGAAGGCCACAAGACCCTTCTAATGCCCCTCAGGACCTTTCTAAATGCCCTCAGACCCTTCTACTGCCCCTCAGGGCATTTATAAAGGTTCCCAGACCCTTCTAGAGCCCGTCAGGACCCTTATAAAGGACCCCAGACCATTCTAGAGCCCCTCAGGACACTTCTAAAGGCCCGCAGACCATTCTAATGCCCGTCAGGGCCTTTATAAAGGTCCCCAGACCCTTCTACTGCCCCTCAGGAGCATTCTAAAGGCCCCCAGACCCTTCTAATGCCCCACAGGGCCTTTCTAAAGGTCCCCAGACCCTTCTAGAGCCCCTGAAGACCCTTCTAAAGGCCCCCAGACCCTTATAGAGCCCCTCAGGACCCTTCTAAAGTCCCCAGACCCTGCTAGTTCCCCTCAGGGCTTTTATAAGGGCACCCAGAATCTTCTAATGCCCCTCAGGACCCTTATAAAGGCACCCAGACCCTTCTAGAGCCTCTCAGGGCAGTTTTAAATGCCTCCAGACCCTTCTAGACCCCCTCAGGACCATTCTAAAGGCACCCAGACCCTTCTAATGCACCTCAGGGGCTTTCTAAAGTAAACCAGACACTTCTAGAACCTCTCAAGGCCTTTCTATAAGAACCCAGACCCTTGTAATGCCACTCAGAGCCTTTGGCCGCAAGACCCTTATAATCCCCCTGAGGGCCTTTAAAAGGCCCCCAGACCCTTCTGGACCCCCTCAGGACGCTTCTAATAGCCCCCAGACCCTTCTAGAGCCCCTCAGGGCCTTTCTAAATGCTTCCACACCCTTCTAATGACCCTCAAGACCCATGTAAAGGCCCCCAGACCCTTCTAGATTGCCTCAGGACCCATCTAAAAGCCCCCAGACCCTTCTAATACCTTTCAGGACCCTTATGAAGGCCACAAGACCCTTCCAATGCCCCTCAGGACCTTTCTAAAGGCCCTCAGACCCTTCTAATGCCCCTCATGGCATCTATAAATGTTCCCAGACCCTTCTAGAGCCCGTCAGGACCATTATAAAGGCCCCCAGACCATTCTAGAGCCCCTCAGGACACTTCTAAATCCCGCAGACCATTCTAATGCCCGTCAGGGCCTTTACAAAGGTCCCCAGACGCTTCTGCTGCCCCTCAGGAGCATTCTAAAGGCCCCCAGACCCTTCTAATGCCCCACAGGGCCTTTCTAAAGGTCCCCAGACCCTTCTATAGCCCCTCAAGACCCTTCTAAAGGCCCCCAGACCCTTATAGAGCCCCTCAGGACCCTTCTAAAGGCCCCCTGACCCTGCTAATTCCCCTCAGGGCTTTTATAAGGGCACCCAGACCCTTCTAATGCCCCTCAGGACCCTTATAAAGGCACCCAGACCATTCTAGAGCCTCTCAGGACAGTTTTAAATGCGTCCAAACCCTTCTAGACCCCCTCAGGACCATTCTAAAGGCCCCCAGACCTTTCTAATGCCCCTCAGGGCCTTTCTAAAGGCCCCCCATACCCTCCTAATGCCCCTCAGGTCATTTCTAAAGGCACCCAGACTTTTCTAATGCCACTCAGGGCCTTTCTAAAGGCCGCGAGACCCTTATAATCCCCCTGAGGGCCTTTAAAAAGGCCCCCAGACCCTTCTGGACCCCCTCAGGACGCTTCTAATAGCCCCCCAGAACCCTTCTAGAGCCCCTCAGGGCCTTTCTAAAGGCCTCCACACCCTTCTAATGACCCTCAAGACCCATGTAAAGGCCCCCAGACCCTTCTAGATTGCCTCAGGACCCATCCAAAAGCACCCAGACACTTCTAATGCCATTCAGGGCCTTTCTAAAGGCCTCCACACCCTTCTAATGACCCTCAAGACCCATGTAAAGGCCCCCAGACCATTCTAGATTGCCTCAGGACCCATCTAAAAGCCCCAAGACCCTTCCAATGCCTTTCAGGACCCTTATGAAGGCCACAAGACCCTTCTAATGCCCCTCAGGACCTTTCTAAAGGCCCTCAGACCCTTCTAGAGCCCCTCAGGGCCTTTCTAAATGCTTCCACACCCTTCTAATGACCCTCAAGACCCATGTAAAGGCCCCCAGACCCTTCTAGATTGCCTCAGGACCCATCTAAAAGCCCTCAGACCCTTCTAATACCTTTCAGGACCCTTATGAAGGCCACAAGACCCTTCCAATGCCCCTCAGGACCTTTCTAAAGGCCCTCAGACCCTTCTAATGCCCCTCATGGCATCTATAAATGTTCCCAGACCCTTCTAGAGCCCGTCAGGACCATTATAAAGGCCCCCAGACCATTCTAGAGCCCCTCAGGACACTTCTAAATCCCGCAGACCATTCTAATGCCCGTCAGGGCCTTTACAAAGGTCCCCAGACGCTTCTGCTGCCCCTCAGGAGCATTCTAAAGGCCCCCAGACCCTTCTAATGCCCCACAGGGCCTTTCTAAAGGTCCCCAGACCCTTCTATAGCCCCTCAAGACCCTTCTAAAGGCCCCCAGACCCTTATAGAGCCCCTCAGGACCCTTCTAAAGGCCCCCTGACCCTGCTAATTCCCCTCAGGGCTTTTATAAGGGCACCCAGACCCTTCTAATGCCCCTCAGGACCCTTATAAAGGCACCCAGACCATTCTAGAGCCTCTCAGGACAGTTTTAAATGCGTCCAAACCCTTCTAGACCCCCTCAGGACCATTCTAAAGGCCCCCAGACCTTTCTAATGCCCCTCAGGGCCTTTCTAAAGGCCCCCATACCCTCCTAATGCCCCTCAGGTCATTTCTAAAGGCACCCAGACCCTTCTAATGCCACTCAGGGCCTTTCTAAAGGCCGCGAGACCCTTATAATCCCCCTGAGGGCCTTTAAAAAGGCCCCCAGACCCTTCTGGACCCCCTCAGGACGCTTCTAATAGCCCCCAGACCCTTCTAGAGCCCCTCAGGGCCTTTCTAAAGGCCTCCACACCCTTCTAATGACCCTCAAGACCCATGTAAAGGCCCCCAGACCCTTCTAGATTGCCTCAGGACCCATCCAAAAGCACCCAGACACTTCTAATGCCATTCAGGGCCTTTCTAAAGGCCTCCACACCCTTCTAATGACCCTCAAGACCCATGTAAAGGCCCCCAGACCATTCTAGATTGCCTCAGGACCCATCTAAAAGCCCCAAGACCCTTCCAATGCCTTTCAGGACCCTTATGAAGGCCACAAGACCCTTCTAATGCCCCTCAGGACCTTTCTAAAGGCCCTCAGACCCTTCTAGAGCCCCTCAGGGCCTTTCTAAATGCTTCCACACCCTTCTAATGACCCTCAAGACCCATGTAAAGGCCCCCAGACCCTTCTAGATTGCCTCAGGACCCATCTAAAAGCCCCCAGACCCTTCTAATACCTTTCAGGACCCTTATGAAGGCCACAAGACCCTTCCAATGCCCCTCAGGACCTTTCTAAAGGCCCTCAGACCCTTCTAATGCCCCTCATGGCATCTATAAATGTTCCCAGACCCTTCTAGAGCCCGTCAGGACCATTATAAAGTCCCCCAGACCATTCTAGAGCCCCTCAGGACACTTCTAAATCCCGCAGACCATTCTAATGCCCGTCAGGGCCTTTACAAAGGTCCCCAGACGCTTCTGCTGCCCCTCAGGAGCATTCTAAAGGCCCCCAGACCCTTCTAATGCCCCACAGGGCCTTTCTAAAGGTCCCCAGACCCTTCTATAGCCCCTCAAGACCCTTCTAAAGGCCCCCAGACCCTTATAGAGCCCCTCAGGACCCTTCTAAAGGCCCCCTGACCCTGCTAATTCCCCTCAGGGCTTTTATAAGGGCACCCAGACCCTTCTAATGCCCCTCAGGACCCTTATAAAGGCACCCAGACCATTCTAGAGCCTCTCAGGACAGTTTTAAATGCGTCCAAACCCTTCTAGACCCCCTCAGGACCATTCTAAAGGCCCCCAGACCTTTCTAATGCCCCTCAGGGCCTTTCTAAAGGCCCCCATACCCTCCTAATGCCCCTCAGGTCATTTCTAAAGGCACCCAGACCCTTCTAATGCCACTCAGGGCCTTTCTAAAGGCCGCGAGACCCTTATAATCCCCCTGAGGGCCTTTAAAAAGGCCCCCAGACCCTTCTGGACCCCCTCAGGACGCTTCTAATAGCCCCCAGACCCTTCTAGAGCCCCTCAGGGCCTTTCTAAAGGCCTCCACACCCTTCTAATGACCCTCAAGACCCATGTAAAGGCCCCCAGACCCTTCTAGATTGCCTCAGGACCCATCCAAAAGCACCCAGACACTTCTAATGCCATTCAGGGCCTTTCTAAAGGCCTCCACACCCTTCTAATGACCCTCAAGACCCATGTAAAGGCCCCCAGACCATTCTAGATTGCCTCAGGACCCATCTAAAAGCCCCAAGACCCTTCCAATGCCTTTCAGGACCCTTATGAAGGCCACAAGACCCTTCTAATGCCCCTCAGGACCTTTCTAAAGGCCCTCAGACCCTTCTAATGCCCCTCAGGGCATTTATAAAGGTTCCCAGACCTTCTAGAGCCCGTCAGGACCCTTATAAAGGCCCCCAGACCATTCTAGAGCCCCTCAGGACACTTCTAAAGGCCCGCAGACCATTCTAATGCCCGTCAGGGCCTTTCTAAAGGTCCCCAGACCCTTCTACTGCCCCTCAGGAGCATTCTAAAGGCCCCCAGACCCTTCTAATGCCCCACAGGGCCTTTCTAAAGGTCCCCAGACCCTTCTAGAGCCCCTGAAGACCCTTCTAAAGGCCCCCAGACCCTTATAGAGCCCCTCAGGACCCTTCTAAAGTCCCCCAGACCCTGCTAGTTCCCCTCAGGGCTTTTATAAGGGCACCCAGAATCTTCTAATGCCCCTCAGGACCCTTATAAAGGCACCCAGACCCTTCTAGAGCCTCTCAGGACAGTTTTAAATGCCTCCAGACCATTCTAGAATCCCTCAGGACCATTCTAAAGGACCCCAGACCCTTCTAATGCCCCTCAGGGCCTTTCTAAAGTACCCCAGACACTTCTAGAACCTCTCAGGGCCTTTCTATATGACCCCAGACCCTTGTAATGCCACTCAGGGCCTTTCTAAAGGCCGCGAGACCCTTATAATCCCCCTGAGGTCCTTTAAAAAGGCCCCCAGACCCTTCTGGACGCCCTCAGGAAGCTTCTAATAGCCCCCAGACCCTTCTAGAGCCCCTCAGGGCCTTTCTAAAGGCCTCCACACCCTTCTAATGACCCTCAAGACCCATGTAAAGGCCGCCAGACCCTTCTAGATTGCCTCAGGACCCATCTAAAAGCCACCAGACCCTTCTAATGCCTTTCAGGACCCTTATGAAGGCCACAAGACGTTTCTGATGCCCCTCAGAATCTTTCTAAAGGCCCTCAGACTCTTTAATGCCCCTCAGGCCATATATAAAGGTTCCCAGACCATTCTAGAGCCGATCAGGACACTTATAAATGTCCCCAGACCCTTCTACTGCCCCTCAGGAGCATTCTAAAGGCCCTCAGACCCTTCTAATGCCCCTCAGGGCATTTATAAAGGTTCCCAGACCCTTCTAGAGCCCGTCAGGACCCTTATAAAGGCACGCAGACTATTCTAATGCCCCACAGGGCCTTTCTAAAGGTCCCCAGACCCTTCTACTTCCCCTGAAGAGCATTCTAAAGGCCCCCAGACCCTTCTAATGCCCCACAGGGCCTTTCTAAAGGTCCCCAGACCCTTCTAGAGCCCCTGAAGACCCTTCTAAAGGCCCCCAGACCCTTATAGAGCCCTTCAGGACCCTTCTAAAGTCCCCCAGACCCTGCTAGTTCCCCTCAGGGCTTTTATAAGGGCACCCAGAATCTTCTAATGCCCCTCAGGACCCTTATAAAGGCACCCAGACCCTTCTAGAGCCTCTCAGGACAGTTTCAAATGTCTCCAGACCCTTCTAGAACCCCTCAGGACCATTCTAAAGGACCCCAGACCCTTCTAATGCCACTCAGGGCCTTTCTAAAGTACCCCAGACACTTCTAGAACCTCTCAGGGCCTTTCTATATGACCCCAGACCCTTGTAATGCCACTCAGGGCCTTTCTAAAGGCCGCGAGACCCTTATAATCCCCCTGAGGGCCTTTAAAAAGGCCCTCAGACCCTTCTGGACCCCCTCAGGAAGATTCTAATAGCCCCCAGACCCTTCTAGAGCCCCTCAGGGCCTTTCTAAAGGCCTCCACACCCTTCTAATGACCCTCAAGACCCATGTAAAGGCCCCTAGACCCTTCTAGATTGCCTCAGGACCCATCTAAAAGCCCCCAGACCCTTCTAATGCCTTTCAGGACCCTTATGAAGGCCACAAGACCTTTCTAATGCCCCTTAGAACCTTTCTAAAGGCCCTCAGACCCTTCTACTGCCCCTCAGGAGCATTTTAAAGGCCCCCAGACCCTTCTAATGCCCCACAGGGCCTTTCTAAAGGTCCCCAGACCCATCTAGAGCCCCTGAAGACCCTTCTAAAGGCCCCCAGACCCTTATAGAGCCCGTCGGGACAATTCTAAAGTCCCCCAGACCCTGCTAATTCCACTCAGGGCTTTTATAAGGGCACCCAAACCCTTCTAATGCCCCTCAGGACCCCTATAAAGGCACCCAGACCCTTCTAGAGCCTCTCAGGACAGTTTTAAATGCCTCCTGACCCTTCTAGACCCCCTCAGGACCATTCTAAAGGCCCACAGACCCTTCTAATGCCCCTCAGGGCATTTCTAAAGTACCCCAGACACTTCTAGAACCTCTTAGGGCCTTTCTATATGACCCCAGACCCTTGCAATGCCACTCAGGGCCTTTCTAAAGGCCGCGAGACCCTTATAATCCCCCAGAGGGCCTTTAAAAAGGCCCCCAGACCCTTCTGGACCCCCTCAGGACGCTTCTAATATCCCCCAGACCCTTCTAGAGCCCCTCAGGGCCTTTCTAAAGGCCTCCACACCCTTCTAATGACCCTCAAGACCCATGTAAAGGCCCCCAGACCCTTCTAGATTGCCTCAGGACCCATCTAAAAGCCCCCAGACCCTTCTAATGCCTTTCAGGACCCTTATGAAGGCCACAAGACCCTTCTAAAGCCCCTCAGGACCATTCTAAAGGCCCTCAGAACCTTCTAATGCCCCTCAGGGCATTTATAAAGGTTCCCAGACCCTTCTAGAGCACGTCAGGACCCTTATAAAGGCCCCCAGACCATTCTAGAGCCCCTCAGGACACTTCTAAAGGCCTGCAGACCATTCTAATGCCCGTCAGAGCCTTTCTAAAGGTCCCCAGACCCTTCTACTGCCCCTCAGGAGCATTCTAAAGGCCCCCAGACCCTTCTAATGCCCCATAGGGCCTTTCTAAAGGACCCCAGACCCTTCTAGAGCCCCTGAAGACCCTTCTAAAGGCCCCCAGACCCTTATAGAGCCCCTCAGGACACTTCTAAAGTCCCCCAGACCCTGCTAATTGCCCTCAGGGCTTTTATAAGGGCACCCAGACCCTTCTAATGCCCCTCAGGGCCTTTCTAAATTACCCCTGACACGTCTAGAACCTCTCAGGGCCTTTCTATATGACCCCAGGCCCTTGTAATGCCACTCAGGGCCTTTCTAAAGGCAGCGAGACCCTTATAATCCCCCTGAGGGCCTTTCTAAAGGCCTCCACACCCTTCTAATGACCCTCAAGACCCATGTAAAGGCCCCCAGACCCTTCTAGATTGCCTCAGGACCCATCTAAAAGCACCCAGACCATTCTAATGCCTTTCAGAGCCTTTCTAAAGGCCTCCACACCCTTCTAATGACCCTCAAGACCCATGTAAAGGCCCCTAGACCCTTCTAGATTGCCTCAGGACCCATCTAAAAACCCCCAGACCCTTCTAATGCCATTCAGGACCCTTATGAAGGCCACAAGACCCTTCTAATGCCCCTCAGGACCTTTCTATAGGCCCTCAGACCCTTCTAATGCCCCTCAGGACCTTTCTAAAGGCCCTCAGACCATTCTAATGCCACTCAGGACCTTTCTAATGGCCCTCAGACCCTTCTAATGCCCATCAGGGCATTAATAAAGGTTCCCAGACCCTTCTAGAGCCCGTCAGGGCCTTTCTAAAGGTCCCCAGACCCTTCTACTGCCCCTCAGGAGCATTCTAAAGGCCCCCAGACCCTTCTAATGCCCCTCAGGTCATTTCTAAAGGCACCGAGACCCTTCTAATGCCACTCAGGGCCTTTCTAAAGGCCGCGAGACCCTTAGAATCCTCCTGAGGGCCTTTAGAAAGGCCCCCAGACCCTTCTGGACCCCCTCAGGACACTTCTAATAGCCCCCAGACCATTCTAGAGCCCTTCAGGGCCTTTCTAAATTAAACCAGACGCTTCTAGAACCTCTGAGGGCCTTTCTATATGAACCTAGACCCCTGTAATACCACTCAGGGCCATTCTAAAGGCCGCGAGACCCTTATAATCCCCCTGAGGGCCTTTAAAAAGGCCCCCAGATCCTTCTGGACCCCCTCTGGACACTTCTAATAGCCCCCAGACCATTCTAGAGCCCCTCAGGGCCTTTCTAAAGGCCTCCACACCCTTCTAATGACCCTCAAGACCCATGTAAAGGCCCCTAGACCCTTCTAGATTGCCTCAGGACCCATCTAAAAGCCCCCAGACCCTTCTAATGCCTTTCAGGACCCTTATGAAGGCCACAAGACCCATCTAATGCCCCTCAGGACCATTCTAAAGGCCCTCAGACCATTCTAATGCCCCTCAGGGCATTTATAAATGTTCCCAGACCCTTCTAGAGCCCGTCAGGACCCTTATAAAGGCCCCCAGACCATTCTAGAGCCCCTCACTACACATCTAAAGGCCAGCAAACCATTCTAATGCCCGTCAGGGACTTTACAAAGGTACCCAGACCCTTCTCCTGCCCCTCAGGAGCATTCTAAAGGCCCCCAGACCCTTCTAATGCCCCACAGGGCCTTTCTAAAGGTCCCCAGACCCTTCTAGAGCCCCTGAAGACCCTTCTAAAGGCCCCCAGACCCTTATAGAGCCCCTCAGGACCCTTCTAAAGTCCCCCAGACCCTGCTAGTTCCCCTCAGGGCTTTTATAAGGGCACCCAGAATCTTCTAATGCCCCTCAGGACCCTTATAAAGGCACCCAGACCCTTCTAGAGCCTCTCAGGACAGTTTTAAATGCCTCCAGACCATTCTAGAATCCCTCAGGACCATTCTAAAGGACCCCAGACCCTTCTAATGCCCCTCAGGGCCTTTCTAAAGTACCCCAGACACTTCTAGAACCTCTCAGGGCCTTTCTATATGACCCCAGACCCTTGTAATGCCACTCAGGGCCTTTCTAAAGGCCGCGAGACCCTTATAATCCCCCTGAGGTCCTTTAAAAAGGCCCCCAGACCCTTCTGGACGCCCTCAGGAAGCTTCTAATAGCCCCCAGACCCTTCTAGAGCCCCTCAGGGCCTTTCTAAAGGCCTCCACACCCTTCTAATGACCCTCAAGACCCATGTAAAGGCCGCCAGACCCTTCTAGATTGCCTCAGGACCCATCTAAAAGCCACCAGACCCTTCTAATGCCTTTCAGGACCCTTATGAAGGCCACAAGACGTTTCTGATGCCCCTCAGAATCTTTCTAAAGGCCCTCAGACTCTTTAATGCCCCTCAGGCCATATATAAAGGTTCCCAGACCCTTCTAGAGCCGATCAGGACACTTATAAATGTCCCCAGACCCTTCTACTGCCCCTCAGGAGCATTCTAAAGGCCCTCAGACCCTTCTAATGCCCCTCAGGGCATTTATAAAGGTTCCCAGACCCTTCTAGAGCCCGTCAGGACCCTTATAAAGGCACGCAGACTATTCTAATGCCCCACAGGGCCTTTCTAAAGGTCCCCAGACCCTTCTACTTCCCCTGAAGAGCATTCTAAAGGCCCCCAGACCCTTCTAATGCCCCACAGGGCCTTTCTAAAGGTCCCCAGACCCTTCTAGAGCCCCTGAAGACCCTTCTAAAGGCCCCCAGACCCTTATAGAGCCCTTCAGGACCCTTCTAAAGTCCCCCAGACCCTGCTAGTTCCCCTCAGGGCTTTTATAAGGGCACCCAGAATCTTCTAATGCCCCTCAGGACCCTTATAAAGGCACCCAGACCCTTCTAGAGCCTCTCAGGACAGTTTCAAATGTCTCCAGACCCTTCTAGAACCCCTCAGGACCATTCTAAAGGACCCCAGACCCTTCTAATGCCACTCAGGGCCTTTCTAAAGTACCCCAGACACTTCTAGAACCTCTCAGGGCCTTTCTATATGACCCCAGACCCTTGTAATGCCACTCAGGGCCTTTCTAAAGGCCGCGAGACCCTTATAATCCCCCTGAGGGCCTTTAAAAAGGCCCTCAGACCCTTCTGGACCCCCTCAGGAAGATTCTAATAGCCCCCAGACCCTTCTAGAGCCCCTCAGGGCCTTTCTAAAGGCCTCCACACCCTTCTAATGACCCTCAAGACCCATGTAAAGGCCCCTAGACCCTTCTAGATTGCCTCAGGACCCATCTAAAAGCCCCCAGACCCTTCTAATGCCTTTCAGGACCCTTATGAAGGCCACAAGACCTTTCTAATGCCCCTTAGAACCTTTCTAAAGGCCCTCAGACCCTTCTACTGCCCCTCAGGAGCATTTTAAAGGCCCCCAGACCCTTCTAATGCCCCACAGGGCCTTTCTAAAGGTCCCCAGACCCATCTAGAGCCCCTGAAGACCCTTCTAAAGGCCCCCAGACCCTTATAGAGCCCGTCGGGACAATTCTAAAGTCCCCCAGACCCTGCTAATTCCACTCAGGGCTTTTATAAGGGCACCCAAACCCTTCTAATGCCCCTCAGGACCCCTATAAAGGCACCCAGACCCTTCTAGAGCCTCTCAGGACAGTTTTAAATGCCTCCTGACCCTTCTAGACCCCCTCAGGACCATTCTAAAGGCCCACAGACCCTTCTAATGCCCCTCAGGGCATTTCTAAAGTACCCCAGACACTTCTAGAACCTCTTAGGGCCTTTCTATATGACCCCAGACCCTTGCAATGCCACTCAGGGCCTTTCTAAAGGCCGCGAGACCCTTATAATCCCCCAGAGGGCCTTTAAAAAGGCCCCCAGACCCTTCTGGACCCCCTCAGGACGCTTCTAATATCCCCCAGACCCTTCTAGAGCCCCTCAGGGCCTTTCTAAAGGCCTCCACACCCTTCTAATGACCCTCAAGACCCATGTAAAGGCCCCCAGACCCTTCTAGATTGCCTCAGGACCCATCTAAAAGCCCCCAGACCCTTCTAATGCCTTTCAGGACCCTTATGAAGGCCACAAGACCCTTCTAAAGCCCCTCAGGACCATTCTAAAGGCCCTCAGAACCTTCTAATGCCCCTCAGGGCATTTATAAAGGTTCCCAGACCCTTCTAGAGCACGTCAGGACCCTTATAAAGGCCCCCAGACCATTCTAGAGCCCCTCAGGACACTTCTAAAGGCCTGCAGACCATTCTAATGCCCGTCAGAGCCTTTCTAAAGGTCCCCAGACCCTTCTACTGCCCCTCAGGAGCATTCTAAAGGCCCCCAGACCCTTCTAATGCCCCATAGGGCCTTTCTAAAGGACCCCAGACCCTTCTAGAGCCCCTGAAGACCCTTCTAAAGGCCCCCAGACCCTTATAGAGCCCCTCAGGACACTTCTAAAGTCCCCCAGACCCTGCTAATTGCCCTCAGGGCTTTTATAAGGGCACCCAGACCCTTCTAATGCCCCTCAGGGCCTTTCTAAATTACCCCTGACACGTCTAGAACCTCTCAGGGCCTTTCTATATGACCCCAGGCCCTTGTAATGCCACTCAGGGCCTTTCTAAAGGCAGCGAGACCCTTATAATCCCCCTGAGGGCCTTTAAAAAGGCCCCCAGACCCTTCTGGACCCCCTCAGGACGCTTCTAATAGCCCCCAGACCCTTCTAGAGCCCCTCAGGGCCTTTCTAAAGGCCTCCACACCCTTCTAATGACCCTCAAGACCCATGTAAAGGCCCCCAGACCCTTCTAGATTGCCTCAGGACCCATCTAAAAGCACCCAGACCATTCTAATGCCTTTCAGGGCCTTTCTAAAGGCCTCCACACCCTTCTAATGACCCTCAAGACCCATGTAAAGGCCCCTAGACCCTTCTAGATTGCCTCAGGACCCATCTAAAAACCCCCAGACCCTTCTAATGCCATTCAGGACCCTTATGAAGGCCACAAGACCCTTCTAATGCCCCTCAGGACCTTTCTATAGGCCCTCAGACCCTTCTAATGCCCCTCAGGACCTTTCTAAAGGCCCTCAGACCATTCTAATGCCA
The DNA here is from genome assembly GCA_033558105.1 of Coccyzus lansbergi. Classification (NCBI taxonomy): domain Eukaryota; kingdom Metazoa; phylum Chordata; class Aves; order Cuculiformes; family Coccyzidae; genus Coccyzus; species Coccyzus lansbergi. The sequence goes on from JAUMJK010001764.1 coordinate 103,938, forward strand.
CTCAGGACCTTTCTAATGGCCCTCAGACCCTTCTAATGCCCATCAGGGCATTAATAAAGGTTCCCAGACCCTTCTAGAGCCCGTCAGGGCCTTTCTAAAGGTCCCCAGACCCTTCTACTGCCCCTCAGGAGCATTCTAAAGGCCCCCAGACCCTTCTAATGCCCCTCAGGTCATTTCTAAAGGCACCGAGACCCTTCTAATGCCACTCAGGGCCTTTCTAAAGGCCGCGAGACCCTTAGAATCCTCCTGAGGGCCTTTAGAAAGGCCCCCAGACCCTTCTGGACCCCCTCAGGACACTTCTAATAGCCCCCAGACCATTCTAGAGCCCTTCAGGGCCTTTCTAAATTAAACCAGACGCTTCTAGAACCTCTGAGGGCCTTTCTATATGAACCTAGACCCCTGTAATACCACTCAGGGCCATTCTAAAGGCCGCGAGACCCTTATAATCCCCCTGAGGGCCTTTAAAAAGGCCCCCAGATCCTTCTGGACACCCTCTGGACACTTCTAATAGCCCCCAGACCATTCTAGAGCCCCTCAGGGCCTTTCTAAAGGCCTCCACACCCTTCTAATGACCCTCAAGACCCATGTAAAGGCCCCTAGACCCTTCTAGATTGCCTCAGGACCCATCTAAAAGCCCCCAGACCCTTCTAATGCCTTTCAGGACCCTTATGAAGGCCACAAGACCCATCTAATGCCCCTCAGGACCATTCTAAAGGCCCTCAGACCATTCTAATGCCCCTCAGGGCATTTATAAATGTTCCCAGACCCTTCTAGAGCCCGTCAGGACCCTTATAAAGGCCCCCAGACCATTCTAGAGCCCCTCACTACACATCTAAAGGCCAGCAAACCATTCTAATGCCCGTCAGGGACTTTACAAAGGTACCCAGACCCTTCTCCTGCCCCTCAGGAGCATTCTAAAGGCCCCCAGACCCTTCTAATGCCCCACAGGGCCTTTCTAAAGGTCCCCAGACCCTTCTAGAGCCCCTGAAGACCCTTCTAAAGGCCCCCAGACCCTTATAGAGCCCCTCAGGACCCTTCTAAAGGCCCCCAGACCCTGCTAATTCCCCTCAGGGCCTATATAAGGGCACCCAGACCCTTCTAATGCCCCTCAGGACCCTTATAAAGGCACCCAGACCCTTCTAGAGCCTCTCAGGACAGTTATAAATGCCTCCAGACCCTTCTAGACACACTCAGGACCATTCTAAAGGCCCCCAGACCCTTCTAATGCCCCTCAGGGCCTTTCTAAAGGCCCCCATACCCTTCTAATGCCCCTCAGGTCATTTCTAAAGGCACCCAGACCTTTCTAATGCCACTCAGGTCCTTTCTAAAATACGCGAGACCCTTATAATCCTCCTGAGGGCCTTTAAAAAGGCCCCCAGACCCTTCTGGACCCCCTCAGGACGCTTCTAATAGCCCCCAGACCCTTCTAGAGCCCCTCAGGGCCTTTCTAAAGGCCTCCACACCCTTCTAATGACCCTCAAGACCCATGTAAAGGCCCCCAGACCCTTCTAGATTGCCTCAGGACCCATCTAAAATCCCCCAGACCATTCTAATGCCTTTCAGGGCCTTTCTAAAGGCCTCCACACCCTTCTAATGACCCTCAAGACCCATGTAAAGGCCCCTAGACCCTTCTAGATTGCCTCAGGACCCATCTAAAAGCCCCCAGACCCTTCTAATGCCTTTCAGGACCCTTATGAAGGCCACAAGATTCATCTAATGCCCCTCAGGACCTTTCTAAAGGCCCTCAGACCCTTCTAATGCCCCTCAGGGCATTTATAAAGGTTCCCAGACCCTTCTAGAGCCCGTCAGGACCCTTATAAAGGCCCCCAGACCATTCTAGAGCACCTCAGGACACTTCGAAAGGCCCGCAGACCATTCTAATGCCGGTCAGGGCCTTTATAAAGGTCCCCAGACCCTTCTACTGCCCCTCAGGAGCATTCTAAAGGCCCCCAGACCCTTCTAATGCCCCACAGGGCCTTTCTAAAGGTCCCCAGACCCTTCTAGAGCCCCTGAAGACCCTTCTAAAGGCCCCCAGACCCTTATAGAGCCCCTCAGGACCCTTCTAATGTCCCCCAGACCCTGCTAGTTCCCCTCAGGGCTTTTATAAGGGCACCCAGAATCTTCTAATGCCCCTCAGGACCCTTATAAAGGCACCCAGACCCTTCTAGAGCCTCTCAGGGCAGTTTTAAATGCCTCCAGACCCTTCTAGACCCGCTCAGGACCATTCTAAAGGCACCCAGACCCTTCTAATGCCCCTCAGGGCCTTTCTAAAGTAAACCAGACGCTTCTAGAACCTCCAGGGCCTTTCTATATCAACCCAGACCCCTGTAATGCCACTCAGGGCCTTTCTAAAGGCCGCGAGACCCTTATAATCCCCCTGAGGGCCTTTAAAAAGGCCCCCAGACCCTTCTGGACCCCCTCAGGACAATTCTAAATGCCCCCAGACCCTTCTAATGCCCCTCAGGACCCTTCTAAAGGCCCCCAGACCCTTCTAATGCCCCTCAGGGCCTTTCTAAAGTACCCCAGACACTTCTAGAACCTATCAGGGTCTTTCTATATGACCCCAGACCCTTGTAATGCGACTCAGGGCCTTTCTAAAGGATGCGAGACCCATATAATCACCCTGAGGGCCTTTAAAATGGCCCCCTGACCATTCTGGACCCCTTCAGGACGCTTCTAATAGCCCCCAGACCCTTCTATAGCCCCTCAGGGCCTTTCTAAAGGCATCTACACCCTTCTAATGACCCACAAGACCCATGTAAAGGCCCCCAGACCCTTCTAGACTGCCTCAGGACCCATCTAAAAGCCCCCAGACCTTTCTAATGCATTTCAGGGCCTTTCTAAAGGCCTCCACACCCTTCTAATGACCCTCAAGACCCATGTAAAGGCCCCTAGACCCTTCTAGATTGCCTCAGGACCCATCTAAAAGCCCCCAGACCTTTGTAATGCCTTTTAGGGCCTTTCTAAAGGACTCCACACCCTTCTAATGACCATCAAGACCCATGTAAAGTCCCCCAGACCCTTCTAGATTGCCTAAGGACCCATCTAATAGCCCCCAGACCCTTCTAATGCCTCTCAGGGCCTTTCTAAAGGCCTCCACACCAGTCTAATGCCTCTCAGGGCCTTTCTAAAGGCCTCCACACCCTTCTAATGACCCTCAAGACCCATGTAAAGGCCCCTAGACCCTTCTAGATTGCCTCAGGACCCATCTAAAAGCCCCCAGACCCTTCTAATGCCTTTCAGGGCCTTTCTAAAGGCCTCCACACACTTTTAATGACCCTCAAGACCCATGTAAAGGCCCCCAGACCTTCTAGATTGCCTAAGGACCCATCTAAAAGCCCCCAGACCCTTCTAAAGCCCCTCAGGACCCTTATAAAGGCCCCCAGACCATTCTAGAGCCCCTCAGGACAATTCTAAAGGCCTGCAGACCATTCTGATGCCCGTCAGGGCCTTATAAAGGTCCCCAGACCCTTCTACTGCCCCTCAGGAGCATTCTAAAGGCCCCCAGACCATTCTAATGCCGCAGAGGGCCTCTCTAAAGGTCCCGAGACCCTTCTAGAGCCCCTGAAGACCCTTCTAAAGGCCCCCAGACCCTTATAGAGCCCCTCAGGACCCTTCTAAAGGACCCCAGACCCTTCTAATGCCCCACAGGGCCTTTATAATGGTCCCCAGACCCTTCTAGAGCCCCTGAAGACCCTTCTAAAGGCGTCGAGACCCTTATAGAGCCCCTCAGGATCATTCTAAAGTCCCCCAGACCCTGCTAATTCCTCTCAGGGGTATTATAAGGGCACCCAGACCCTTCTAATGCCCCTCAGGACCCGTATAAAGGCACCCAGACCCTTGTAGAGCATCTCAGGACAGTTTTAGAGGCCTCCAGACCCTTCTAGACCCCCTCAGGACCATTCTAATTGCACACAGACCCTTCTAATGCCCCACAGGGCCTTTCTAAAGGTCCCCAGACCCTTCTAGAGCCCCTGAAGACCCTTCTAAAGGACTCCAGACCCTTATAGAGCCCCGCAGGACCCTTCTAATGTCCCCCAGACCCTGCTAATTCCCCTCAGGGCTTTTATAAGGGAACCCAGACCCTTCTAATGCCTCTGAAGACCCTTCTAAAGGCCCCGAGACACTTATAGAGCCCCTCAGGACCCTTCTAAAGTCCCCCAGACCCTGCTAATTCTTCTCTGGGCTTTTATAAGGGCCCCCAGACCCTTCTAATGCCCCTCAGGACCCTTATAAAGGCACCCAGACCCTTCTAGAGCCTCTCAGGACAGTTTTAAATGCCTCCAGACCATTCTAGACCCCCTCAGGACCATTCTAAAGGCCCCCAGACCCTTCTAATGCCCCACAGGGCCTTTCTAAAGGCCCCCATACCCTTCTAATGCCCCTCAGGTCATTTCTATAAGCACCCAGGCCCTTGTAATGCCACTCAGGGCCTTTCTAAAGGCCGCGTGACCCTTATAATCCCCCTGAGGGCCTTTAAAAAGGCCCCCAGACCCTTCTGGACCCCCACAGGACGCTTCTAATAGCCCCCAGACCCTTCTAGAGCCCCTCAGGGCCTTTCTAAAGGCCCCCATACCATTCTAATTCCCCTCAGGACATTTCTGAAGGCCCCCAGACCCTTCTAGAGGCCCTCAGGACATTTCTAAAGGCACCCAGACCCTTCTAATGCCACTCAGGGGCTTTCTAAAGGCCGCAAGACCCTTATAATTCCCCTGAGGGCCTTTAAAAAGGCCCCCAGACCCTTCTGGACCCCCTCAGGACGCTTCTAATAGCCCCCAGACCCTTCTAATGCCTTTCAGGACCCTTATCAAGGCCACAAGACCCTTCTAATGCCCCTCAGGACCTTTCTAAAGGTCCTCAGACCCTTCTAATGCCCCTCAGGGCATTTATAAAGGTTCCCAGACCCTTCTAGAGCCCGTCAGGACCCTTATAAAGGCCCCCAGACCATTCTAGAGCCCGTCAGGACACTTCTAAAGGCCCGCAGACCATTCTAATGCCCGTCAGGGCCTTTATAAAGGTCCCCAGACCCTTCTACTGCCCCTCAGGAGCATTCTAAAGGCCCCAGACCCTTCTAATGCCCCACAGGGCCTTTCTAAAGGTCCCCAGACCCTTCTAGAGCCCCTGAAGACCCTTCTAAAGGCCCCCAGACCCTTATAGAGCCCCTCAGGACCCTTCTAAAGTCCCCCAGACCCTGCTAGTTCCCCTCAGGGCTTTTATAAGGGCACCCAGAATCTTCTAATGCCCCTCAGGACCCTTATAAAGGCACCCAGACCCTTCTAGAGCCTCTCAGGACAGTTTTAAATGCCTCCAGACCCTTCTAGACCCCCTCAGGACCATTCTAAAGGCCCCCAGATCCTTCTAATGCCCCTCAGGGCCTTTATAAAGTACCCCAGACACTTCTAGAAACTCTCAGGGCCTTTCTATATGACCCCAGGCCCTTGCAATTCCACTCAGGGCCTTTCTAAAGGCCGCGAGACCCTTATAATCCCCCTGAGGGCCTTTAAAAAGGCCCCCAGACCCTTCTGGACCCCCTCACGACGATTCTAATAGACCCCAGACCCTTCTAGAGTCCCTCAGGGCCTTTCTAAAGGCCTCCACACCCTTCGAATGACCCCCAAGACCAATGTAAAGGCCCCTAGACCCTTCTAGATTGCCTCAGGACCCATCTAAAAGCCCCCAGACCCTTCTAATGCCTTTCAGGACCCTTATGAAGGCCACAAGACCATTCTAATGCCCCTCAGGACCTTTCCAAAGGCCCTCAGACCCTTCTAATGCCCCTCAGGGCATTTATAAAGGTTCCCAAACCCTTCTAGAGCCCGTCAGGACCCTTATAAAGGCGCCCAGACCATTCTAGAGCCCCTCAGGACACTTCTAAATCCCGCAGACCATTCTAATGCCCGTCAGGGCCTTTATAAAGGTCCCCAGACCCCTCTACTGCCCCTCAGGAGCATTCTAAAGGCCCCCAGACCATTCTAATGCCCCTCAGGGCCTTTCTAAAGTACCCCAGACACTTCTAGAAACTCTCAGGGGCTTTATATATGACCCCAGGCCCTTGTAATGCCACTCAGGGCCTTTCTAAAGGCCGCGAGACCCTTATAATCCCCCTGAGGGCCTTTAAAAAGGCCCCCAGACCCTTCTGGTCCCCCTCAGGATGCTTCTAATAGCCCCCAGACCCTTCTAGAGCCCCTCAGCGCCTTTCTAAAGGCCTCCACACCCTTCTAATGACCCTCAAGACCCATGTAAAGGCCCCCAGACCCTTCTAGATTGCCTCAGGACCCATCTAATAGCCCCCAGATCCTTCTAATGCCTTTCAGGGCCTTTCTAAAGGCCTCCACACCATTCTAATGACCCTCAAGATCCATGTAAAGGCCCCTAGACCCTTCTAGATTGCCTCAGGACCCATCTAAAAGCCCCCAGACCCTTCTAATGCCTTTCAGGACCCTTATGAAGGCCACAAGATCCTTCTAATGCCCCTCAGGACCTTTCTAAAGGCCCTCAGACCCTTCTAATGCCCCTCAGGGCATTTATTAAGGTTCCCAGACCCTTATAGAGCCCCTCAGGACCCTTCTAAAGTCCACTAGACCCTGCTAGTTCCCCTCAGGGCTTTTATAAGGGCACCCAGAATCTTCTAATGCCCCACAGGACCCTTATAAAGGCACCCAGACCCTTCTAATGCCCCTCAGGGCCTTTCTAAAGTAAATCAGACACTTCTAGATCCTCTCAGGGCCTTTCTATATGAACCCAGACCCTTGTAATGCAACTCAGGGCCTTTCTAAAGGCCGCGAGACCCTTATCATCCCCCTGAGGGCCTTTAAAAAGGTCGCCAGACCCTTCTGGACCCCCTCAGAACGCTTCTAATAGCCCCCAGACCCTTCTAGAGCCCCTCAGGGCCTTTCTAAAGGACTCCACACCCTTCTAATGACCCTCAAGATTGATGTAAAGGCCCCTAGACCCTTCTAGATTGCCTCAGGTCCCATCTAAAAGCCCCCAGACCCTTCTAATGCCTTTCAGGACCCTTATGAAGGCCACAAGACCCTTCTAATGCCCCTCAGGACCTTTCTAAAGGGCCTCAGACTATTCTAATGCCCCTCAGGGCATTTATAAAGGTTCCCAGACCCTTCTAGAGCCCGTCAGGACCCTTATAAAGGCCCCCAGACCATTCTAGAGCCCATCAGGACAATTCTAAAGGCCCGCAGACCATTCTAATGCCCGTCAGGGCCTTTATAAAGGTCCCCAGACCCTTCTACTGCACCTCAGGAGCATTCTAAAGACCCCAGACACCTCTAATGCCCTACAGGGCCTTTCTAAAGGTCCCCAGACCCTTCTAGAGCCCCTGAAGACCCTTCTAAAGGCCCCCAGACCCTTATAGAGCCCCTCAGGACCCTTCTAAAGTCCCCCAGACCCTGCTAATTCCCCTCAGGGCTTTTATAAGGGCACCCAGACCCTTCTAATGCCCCTCAGGACCCTTATAAAGGCACCCAGACCCTTCTAGAGCACCTCAGGACACTTCTAAAGGCCCGTAGACCCTTCTAATGCCTGTCAGGGCCTTTATAAAGGTCCCCACACCCTTCTACTGCCCCTCAGGAGCATTCTAAAGGCCCCCAGACCCTTCTAGAGCCTCTCAGGACAGTTTTAAATGCCTCCAGATCCTTCTAGACCCCCTCAGGACCATTCTAAAGGCCCCCAGACCCTTCTAATGCACCTCAGGACCTTATAAATGCCCCCTGACCCTTCTAATGCCCCTCAGGGCCTTTCTAAAGTACCCCAGACACTTCTAGAACCTCTCAGGGACTTTCTATATGACCCCAGACCCTTCTAATGCCACTCGGGGCCTTTCTAAAGGCACCCATACCCTTCTAATGCCCCTCAGGACATTTCTGAAGGCCCCCAGACCCTTCTAATACCCCACAGGGCCTTTCTAAAGGTCCCCAGACCCTTCTAGAGCCCCTGAAGACCCTTCTAAAGGCGCCGAGACCCTTATAGAGCCCCTCAGGACCCTTCTAAAGTCCCCCAGACCCTGCTAATTCCTCTCTGGGCTTTTATAAGGGCACCCAGACCCTTCTAATGCCCCTCAGGACCCTTATAAAGGCACCCAGACCCTTCTAGAGCATCTCAGGACAGATTTAAATGCCTCCAGACCCTTGTAGACCCCCTCAGGGCCATTCTAAAGGCCCCCAGACCCTTCTAATGCTCCACAGGGCCTTTCTAAAGGTCCCCAGACCCTTCTAGAGCCCCTGAAGACGCTTCTAAAAGACCCCAGACCCTTATAGAGCCCCGCAGGACCCTTCTAATGTCCCCCAGACCCTGCTAATTCCCCTCAGTTCTTTTATAAGGGCACCCAGACCCTTCTAATGCCTCTGAAGACCCTTCTGAAGGCCCCGAGACACTTATAGAGCCCCTCAGGACCCTTCTATAGTCCCCCAGACCCTGTTAATTCCTCTCAGGGCTTTTATAAGGGCTCCCAGACCCTTCTAATGCCCCTCAGGTCATTTCTAAAGGCACCCAGACCCTTCTAATGCCACTCAGGGCCATTCTAAAGGCCGCGAGACCCTTATAATCCCCCTGAGGGCCTTTAAAAAGGCCCCCAGACCCTTCTGGACCCCCTCAGGACTCTTCTAATAGCCCCCAGACCCTTCTAGAGCCCCTCAGGGCCTTTCTAAAGGCCTCCACACCCTTCTAATGACCCTCAAGACCCATGTAAAGGCCCCCAGACCCTTCTAGATTGCCTCAGGACCCATCTAAAAGCCCCCAGACCCTTCTAATGCCTTTCAGGACCCTTATGAAGGTCACAAGACCCTTCTAATGCCCCTCAGGACCTTTCTAAAGGCCCTCAGACCCTTCCAGAGCCCGTCAGGACCCTTATAAAGGTTCCCAGACCCTTCTAGAGACCGTCAGGACCTTTATAAAGGTCCCCAGACCCTTCTACTGCCCCTCAGGAGCATTCTAAAGGCCCCCAGACCCTTCTAATGCCCCACAGGGCCTTTCTAAAGGTCCCCAGACCCCTCTAGAACCCCTGAAGACCCTTTTAAAGGCCCCCTGACCCTTATAGAGCCCCTCTGGACCCTTCTAAATTCCCCCAGACCCTGCTAATTCCCCTCAGGGCTTTTATAAGGGCACCCAGACCCTTCTAATGCCCCTCAGGACCCTTATAAAGGCACCCAGACCCTTCTAGAGCCTCTCAGGACAGTTTTAAATGCCTCCAGACCCTTCTAGAACCCCTCAGGACCATTCTAAAGGCCCCCAGACCCTTCTAATGCCCCTCAGGGCCTTTTTAAATTACCCCAGACACTTCTAGAACCTCTCAGGGCCTTTCTATATGACCCCAGACCCTTCTAATGCCACTCAGGGCCTTTCTAAAAGCCGCGAGACCCTTATAATCCCCCTGAGGGCCTTTATAAAGGCCCCCAGACCCTTCTGGACCCCCTCAGGACGCTTCTAATAGCCCCCAGACCCATGTAGAGCCCCTCAGCGCCTTTCTAAAGGCATCCACACCCTTCTAATGACACTCAAGACCCATGTAAAGGCCCCCAGACCCTTCTAGATTGCCTCAGGACCTATCTAAAAGCCCCCAGACCCTTCTAATGCCGCTCACGACCTTTCTAAAGGACCTCAGACCATTCTAATGCCCCTCAAGACCCATGTAAAGGCCCCTAGACCCTTCTAGATTGCCTCAGGATGCATCTAAAAGCGCCCAGACCCTTCTAATGCCTTTCAGGACCCTTATGAAGGCCACAAGACCCTTCTAATGCACCTCAGGACCTTTCTAAAGGCCCCCAGACCCTTATAGAGCCCCTCAGGACCCTTCTAAAGTCCCCCAGACCCTGCTAATTCCTCTCAGGGCTTTTATAAGGGCACCCAGAATCTTCTTATGCCGCTCAGGACCCTTATAAAGGCACCCAGACCCTTCTAGAGCCTCTCAGGACAGTTTTAAATGCCTCCAGACCCTTCTAGACCCCCTCAGGACCATTCTAAAGGCCCCCAGACCCTTCTAATGCCCCTCAGGGCCTTTCTAAAGTACCCCAGACACTTCTAGAACCTCTCAGGGCCTTTCTATATGACCCCAGGCCCTTGTAATGCCCCACAGGGCCTTTCTAAAGGCCCCCAGACCATTCTAGATCCCCTCAGGACCCTTCTAAAGTCCGCCAGACCCTGCTAATTCCTCTCAGGGCTTTTATAAGGGCACCCAGAATCTTCTAATGCCCTTAAGGACCCTTATAAAGGCACCCAGACCCTTCTAGAGCCTCTCAGGACAGTTTTAAATGCCTCCAGATCCTTCTAGACCCCCTCAGGACAATTCTAAAGGCCCCCAGACCCTTCTAATGCCCCTCAGGACCTTATAAATGCACCGTGACCCTTCTAATGCCCCTCAGGGCCTTTCTAAAGTACCCCAGACACTTCTAGATCCTCTCAGGGACTTTCTATATGACCCCAGACCCTTCTAATGCCACTCAGGGCCTTTCTAAAGGCCCCCATACCCTTCTAATGCCCCTCAGGACATTTCTAAAGGCACCCAGACCCTTCTAATGCCACTCAGGGCCTTTCTAAAGGCCGCGAGACCCTTATAATCCCCCTGAGGGCCTTTAAAAATGCCCCCAGACCCTTCTGGACTCCCTCAGGACGCTTCTAATAGCCCCCAGACCCTTCTAGAGCCCCTCAGGGCCTTTCTAAAGGCCTCCACACCCTTCTAATGACCCTCAAGGCCCATGTAAACGCCCGCAGACCCTTCTAGATTGCCTCAGGGCTCATCTAAAAGCACCCAGACCATTCTAATGCCTTTCAGGGCCTTTCTAAAGGCCTCCACACCCTTCTAATGACCCACAAGAACCATGTAAAGGCGCCTAGACCTTTCTAGATTGCCTCAGGACCCATCTAAAGGCCCCCAGACCCTTCTAATGTCTTTCAGGACCCTTATCAAGGCCACAAGACCCTTCTAATGCCACTCAGGACCTTTCTAAAGGCCATCAGACCCTTCTAATGCCCCTCAGGTCATTTATAAAGGTTCCCAGACCGTTCTAGAGCCCGTCAGGACCCTTAATAAAGGCCCCCAGACCATTCTAATGCCCGTCAGTGCCTTTATAAAGGTCCCCAGACCCTTCTACTGCCCCTCAGGAGCATTCTAAAGGCCCCAGACCCTTCTAATGCCCCACAGGGCCTTTCTAAAGGTCCCCAGACCCTTCTAGAGCCCCTGAAGAACCATCTAAAGGCCCCCAGACCCTTATAGAGCCCCTCAGGACCCTTCTAAAGTCCCCCAGACCCTGCTAGTTCCCCTCAGGGCTTTTATAAGGGCACCCAGAATCTTCTAATGCCCCTCAGGACCCTTATAAAGGCACCCAGACCCTTCTAGAGCCTCTCCGGACAGTTTTAAATGCATCCAGACCCTTCTAGACCCCCTCAGGACCATTCTAAAGGCACCCAGACCCTTCTAATGCCCCTCAGGGCCTTTCTAAAGTACCCCAGACACTTCTAGAACCTCTCAGGGCCTTTCTATATGAACCCAGGCCCTTGCAATGCCACTCAGGGCCTTTCTAAAGGCCGCGAGACCCTTATAATGCCCCTGAGGGCCTTTAAAAAGGCCCCCAGACCCTTCAGGACCCCCTCAGGACGCTTCTAATAGCCCCCAGAACCTTCTAGAGTCCCTCAGGGCCTTTCTAAAGGCCTCCACACCCTTCGAATGACCCCCAAGACCAATGTAAAGGCCCCTAGACCCTTCTAGATTGCCTCAGGACCCATCTAAAAGCCCCCAGACCCTTCTAATGCATTTCAGGACCCTTATGAAGGCCACAAGACCTTTCTAATGCCCCTCAGGACCTTTCCAAAGGCCCTCAGACCCTTCTAATGCCCCTCAGGGCATTTATAAAGGTTCCCAAACCCTTCTAGAGCCCGTCAGGGCCCTTATAAAGGCCCCCAGACCATTCTAGAGCCCCTCCGGACACTTCTAAATCCCGCAGACCATTCTAATGCCCGTCAGGGCCTTTATAAAGGTCCCCAGACCCTTCTACTGCCCCTCAGGAGCATTCTAAAGGCCCCCAGACCCTTCTAATGCCCCTCAGGGCCTTTCTAAAGTACCCCAGACACTTCTAGAAACTCTCAGGGCCTTTCTATATGAACCCAGGCCATTGTAATGCCACTCAGGGCCTTTCTAAAGGTACCGAGACCCTTATAATCCCCCTGAGGGCCTTTAAAAAGGCCCCCAGACCCTTCTGGACCCCCTCAGGATGCTTCTAATAGCCCCCAGACCCTTCTAGAGCTCCTCAGGGCCTTTCTAAAGGACTCCACACCCTTCGAATGACCCTCAAGACCCATGTAAAGGCCCCCAGACCCTTCTAGATTGCCTCAGGACCCATCTAATAGCCCCCAGATCCTTCTAATGCCTTTCAGGGCCTTTCTAAAGGCCTCCACACCCTTCTAATGACCCTCAAGATCCATGTAAAGGCCCCTAGACCCTTCTAGATTGCCTCAGGACCCATCTAAAAGCCCCCAGACCCTTCTAATGCCTTTCAGGACCCTTATGAAGGCCACAAGACCCTTCTAATGCCTCTCAGGACCTTTCTAAAGGCCCTCAGACCCTTCTAATGCCCCTCAGGGCATTTATAAAGGTTCCCAGACCCTTCAAGAGCCCGTCAGGACCCTTATAAAGGCACCCAGACCATTCTAGAGCCCCTCAGGACACTTCTAAAGGCCCGCAGACCATTCTAATGCCCGTCAGGGCCTTTCTAAAGGTCCCCAGACCCTTCTACTGCCCCTCAGGAGCATTCTAAAGGCCCCCAGACCCTTCTAATGCCCCACAGGGCCTTTCTAAAGGTCCCCAGACCCTTCTAGAGCCCCTCAAGACCCTTCTAAAGGCCCCCAGACCCTTATAGAGCCCCTCAGGACCCTTCTAAAGTCCACTAGATCCTGCTAGTTCCCCTCAGGGCTTTTATAAGGGCACCCAGAATCTTCTAATGCCCCACAGGACCCTTATAAAGGCACCCAGACCCTTCTAATGCCCCTCAGGGCCTTTCTAAAGGCCTCCACACCATTCTAATGACCCTCAAGATCCATGTAAAGGCCCCTAGACCCTTCTAGATTGCCTCAGGACCCATCTAAAAGCCCCCAGACCCTTCTAATGCCTTTCAGGACCCTTATGAAGGCCACAAGATCCTTCTAATGCTCCTCAGGACCTTTCTAAAGGCCCTCAGACCCTTCTAATGCCCCTCAGGGCATTTATTAAGGTTCCCAGACCCTTATAGAGCCCCTCAGGACCCTTCTAAAGTCCACTAGACCCTGCTAGTTCCCCTCAGGGCTTTTATAAGGGCACCCAGAATCTTCTAATGCCCCACAGGACCCTTATAAAGGCACCCAGACCCTTCTAATGCCCCTCAGGGCCTTTCTAAAGTAAATCAGACACTTCTAGATCCTCTCAGGGCCTTTCTATATGAACCCAGACCCTTGTAATGCAACTCAGGGCCTTTCTAAAGGCCGCGAGACCCTTATCATCCCCCTGAGGGCCTTTAAAAAGGTCGCCAGACCCTTCTGGACCCCCTCAGAAGGCTTCTAATAGCCCCCAGACCCTTCTAGAGCCCCTCAGGGCCTTTCTAAAGGACTCCACACCCTTCTAATGACCCTCAAGACCGATGTAAAGGCCCCTAGACCCTTCTAGATTGCCTCAGGACCCATCTAAAAGCCCCCAGACCCTTCTAATGCCTTTCAGGACCCTTATGAAGGCCACAAGACCCTTCTAATGCCCCTCAGGACCTTTCTAAAGGGCCTCAGACTATTCTAATGCCCCTCAGGGCATTTATAAAGGTTCCCAGACCCTTCTAGAGCCCGTCAGGACCCTTATAAAGGCCCCCAGACGATTCTAGAGCCCCTCAGGACACTTCTAAATCCCGCAGACCATTCTAATGCCCGTCAGGGCCTTTATAAAGGTCCCCAGACCCTTCTACTGCACCTCAGGAGCATTCTAAAGACCCCAGACCCCTCTAATGCCCTACAGGGCCTTTCTAAAGGTCCCCAGACCCTTCTAGAGACCCTGAAGACCCTTCTAAAGGCCCCCAGACCCTTATAGAGCCCCTCAGGACCCTTCTAAAGTCCCCCAGACCCTGCTAATTCCCCTCAGGGCTTTTATAAGGGCACCCAGACCCTTCTAATGCCCCTCAGGACCCTTATAAAGGCACCCAGACCCTTCTAGAGCACCTCAGGACACTTCTAAAGGCCCGTAGACCCTTCTAATGCCTGTCAGGGCCTTTATAAAGGTCCCCACACCCTTCTACTTCCCCTCAGGAGCATTCTAAAGGCCCCCAGACCCTTCTAGAGCCTCTCAGGACAGTTTTAAATGCCTCCAGATCCTTCTAGACCCCCTCAGGACCATTCTAAAGGCCCCCAGACCCTTCTAATGCACCTCAGGACCTTATAAATGCCCCCTGACCCTTCTAATGCCCCTCAGGGCCTTTCTAAAGTACCCCAGACACTTCTAGAACCTCTCAGGGACTTTCTATATGACCCCAGACCCTTCTAATGCCACTCGGGGCCTTTCTAAAGGCACCCATACCCTTCTAATGCCCCTCAGGACATTTCTGAAGGCCCCCAGACCCTTCTAATACCCCACAGGGCCTTTCTAAAGGTCCCCAGACCCTTCTAGAGCCCCTGAAGACCCTTCTAAAGGACCCCAGACCCTTATAGAGCCCCTCAGGACCCTTCTAATTCCCCCAGACCCTTCTAATGCCCCACAGGGCCTTTCTAAAGGTCCCCAGACCCTTCTAGAGCCCCTGAAGACCCTTCTAAAGGCCCCGAGACCCTTATAGAGCCCCTCAGGACCCTTCTAAAGTCCCCCAGACCCTGCTAATTCCTCTCAGGGCTTTTATAAGGGCACCCAGACCCTTCTAATGCCCCTCAGGACCCTTATAAAGGCACCCAGACCCTTCTAGAGCATCTCAGGACAGATTTAAATGCCTCCAGACCCTTGTAGACCCCCTCAGGACCATTCTAAAGGCCCCCAGACCCTTCTAATGCTCCACAGGGCCTTTCTAAAGGTCCCCAGACCCTTCTAGAGCCCCTGAAGACGCTTCTAAAGGACCCCAGACCCTTATAGAGCCCCGCAGGACCCTTCTAATGTCCCCCAGACCCTGCTAATTCCCCTCAGGGCTTTTATAAGGGCACCCAGACCCTTCTAATGCCTCTGAAGACCCTTCTGAAGGCCCCGAGACACTTATAGAGCCCCTCAGGACCCTTCTATAGTCCCCCAGACCCTGTTAATTCCTCTCAGGGCTTTTATAAGGGCTCCCAGACCCTTCTAATGCCCCTCAGGACCCTTATAAAGGCACCCAGACCCTTCTAGAGCCTCTCAGGACAGTTTTAAATGCCTCCAGACCCTTCTAGACCCCCTCAGGACCATTCTAAAGGCCCCCAGACCCTTCTAATGCCCCTCAGGGCCTTTCTAAAGTACCCCAGACACTTCTAGAACCTCTCAGGGCCTTTCTATATGACCCCAGACCCTTGTAATGCCACTCAGGGCCTTTCTAAAAGCCGCGAGACCCTTATAATCCCCCTGAGGGCCTAAATAAAGGCCCCCAGACCCTTCTGGACCCCCTCAGGACGCTTCTAATAGCCCCCAGACCTTTCTAGAGCCCCTCAGGGCCTTTCTAAAGGCCTCCACACCCTTCTAATGACCCTCAAGACCCATGTAAAGGCCCCCAGACCCTTCTAGATTGCCTCAGGACCCATCTAAAAGCCCCCAGACCCTTCTAATGGCCCTCAGGACCCTTATAAAGGCACCCAGACCCTTCTAGAGCCTCTCAGGTCAGTTTTAAATGCCTCCAGACCCTTCTAGACCCCCTCAGCACAATTCTAAAGGCCCCCAGACCCTTCTAATGCCACTCAGGGCCTTTCTAAAGGCCCCCATACCCTTCTAATGCCACTCAGGTCATTTCTAAAGGCACCCAGACCCTTCTAATGCCACTCAGGGCCTTTCTAAAGACCGCGAGACCCTTATAATCCCCCTGAGGGCCTTTAAAAAGGCACCCAGACCCTTCTGGACCGCCTCAGGAGGCTTCTAATAGCCCCCAGACCCTTCTAGAGCCTATCATTTCCTTTCTAAAGGCCTCCACACTCTTCTAATGACCCTCAAGACCCATGTAAAGGCCCTCAGACCCTTCTAGATTGCCTCAGGACCAATCTAAAAGCCCCCAGACCCTTCTAATGCCTTTCAGGGCCTTTCTAAAGGCCGCCACACCCTTCTAATGACCCTCAAGACCCATGTAAAGGCCCCTAGACCCTTCAAGATTGCCTCAGGACCCATCTAAAAGCCCCCAGTCCCTTCTAATGCCTTTCAGGGCCTTTCTAAAGGCCTCCACACCCTTCTAATGACCCTCAAGACCCATGTAAAGGCCCCCAGACCCTTCTAGATTGCCTCAGGACCCATCTAAAAGCCCCCAGACCCTTCTAATGCCTTTCAGGACCCTTATGAAGGCCACAAGACCCTTCTAATGCCCCTCAGGACCTTTCTAAAAGCCCTCAGACCCTTCTAATGCCCCTCAGGGCATTTATAAAGGTTCCCAGACCCTTTTAGAGCCCGTCAGGACCCTTATAAAGGCCCCCAGACCATTCTAGAGCCCCTCAGGACACTTCTAAAGGCCCGCAGACCATTCTAATGCCCGTCAGGGCCTTTATAAAGGTCCCCAGACCCTTCTGCTGCCCCTCAGGAGCATTCTAAAGGACCCCAGACCCTTCTAATGCCCCATAGGGCCTTTCTAAAGGTCCCCAGACCCTTCTAGAGCCCCTCAAGTCCCTTCTAAAGGCCCCCAGACCCTTATAGAGCCCCTCAGGACCCTTCTAAAGTCCCCCAGACCCTGCTAATTCCCCTCAGGGCTTTTATAAGGGCACCCAGACCCTTCTAATGCCCCTCAGGACCCTTATAAAGGCACCCAGACCCTTCTAGAGCCTCTCAGGGCAGTTTTAAATGACTCCAGACCCTTCTAGACCCCTTCAGGACCATTCTAAAAGCACCCAGACCCTTCTAATGCACCTCAGGGCCTTTCTAAAGTAACCCAGACACTTCTAGAACCTCTCAGGGCCTTTCTATATGACCCCAGACCCTTGTAATGCCACTCAGGGCCTTTCTAAAAGCCGCGAGACCCTTATAATCCCCCTGAGGGCCTTTATAAAGGCACCCAGACCCTTCTGGACCCCCTCAGGACGCTTCTAATAGCCCCCAGACCCTTCTAGAGCCCCTCAGCGCCTTTCTAGAGGCATCCACACCCTTCTAATGACCCTCAAGACTCATGTAAAGGCCCCCAGACCCTTCTAGATTGCCTAAGGACCCATCTAAAAGCCCCCAGACCCTTCTAATGCCCCTCAGGACCCTTATAAAGGCCCCCAGACCATTCTAGAGCCCCTCAGGACACTTCTAAAGGCCTGCAGACCATTCTGATGCCCGTCAGGGCCTTATAAAGGTACCCAGACCCTTCTACTGCCCCTCAGGAGCATTCTAAAGGCCCCCAGAGCCTTCTAAAGCCCCAAAGGGCCTTTCTAAAGGTCCCGAGACCCTTCTAGAGCCCCTGAAGACCGTTCTAAAGGCCCCCAGACCCTTATAGAGCCCCTCAGGACCCTTCTAAAGGCCCCCAGACCATTCTAATGCCCCACAGGGCCTTTCTAAAGGTCCCCAGGCCCTTCTAGAGCCCCTGAAGACCCTTCTAAAGGCACCCAGACCCTTATAGAGCACCTCAGGACCATTCTAAAGTCCCCCAGACCCTGCTAATTCCTCTCAGGGCTTTTATAAGGGCCCCCAGACCCTTCTAATGCCCCTCAGGACCCTTATAAAGGCACCCAGACCCTTCTAGAGCCTCTCAGGACAGTTTTAAATGGCTCCAGACCCTTCTAGACCCCCCCAGGACCATTCTAAAGGCCCCCAGACCCTTCTAATGCCCCTCAGGGCCTTTCTAAAGGCCCCCATACCCTTCTAATGCCCCTCAGGTCATTTCTAAAGGCACCCAGACCCTTCTAATGCCACTCAGGGCCTTTCTAAAGGCCGCGAGACCCTTATAATCCCCCTGAGGGCCTTTAAAAAGGCCCCCAGACCCTTCTGGACCCCCTCAGGACGCTTCTAATAGCCCCCAGACCCTTCTAGAGCCCCTCAGGGCCTTTCTAAAGGCCTCCACACCCTTCTAATGACCCTCAAGACCCATGTAAAGGCCCCCAGACCCTTCTAGATTGCCTCAGGACCCATCATAAAGACCCCAGACACTTCTAATGCCTTTCAGGGCCTTTCTAAAGGCCTCCACACCATTCTAATGACCCTCAAGACCCATCTAAAAGCCCCCAGACCCTTCTAATGCCTTTCAGGACCCTTATGAAGGCCACAAGACCCTTCTAATGCCCCTCAGGACCTTTCTAAAGGCCTTCAGACCCATGTAGAGCCCGTCAGGACCCTTATAAAGGTCCCCAGACCCTTCTAGAGACCGTCAGGACCCTTATAAAGGTCCCCAGACCCTTCTAGAGACCGTCAGGACCCTTTTAAAGGTCCCCAGACCCTTCTACTGCCACTCAGGAGCATTCTAAAGGCCCCCAGACCCTTTTAATGCCCCACAGGGCCTTTCTAAATGTCCCCAGACCCCTCTAGAGTCCCTGAAGACCCTTCTAAAGGCCTCCAGACCCTTATAGAGCCCCTCTGGACCCTTCTAAATTCCCCCAGACCCTGCTAATTCCCCTCAGGACTTTTATAAGGGCACCCAGACCCTTCTAATGCCCCTCAGGACCCTTATAAAGGCACCCAGACCCTTCTAGAGCCTCTCAGGACAGTTTTAAATGCCTCCAGACCCTTCTAGACCCCCTCAGGACCATTCTAAAGGCCCCCAGACCCTTCTAATGCCCCTGAGAGCATTTATAAAGGTTCCCAGACCCTTCTAGAGCCCGTCAGGACCCTTATAAAGGCCCCCAGACCATTCTAGAGCCCCTGAGGACAATTCTAAAGGCCTGCAGACCATTCTAATGCCCGTCAGGGCCTTATAAAGGTCCCCAGACCCTTCTACTGCCCCTCAGGAGCATTCTAAAGGCCCCCAGATCCTTCTAATGCCCCACAGGGCCTTTCTAAAGGTCCCGAGACCCTTCTAGAGCCCCTGAAGACCCTTCTAAAGGCCCCCAGACCCTTATAGAGCCCCTCAGGACCCTTCTAAAGGCCCCCAGACCCTTCTAATGCCCCACAGGGCCTTTCTAAAGGTCCCCAGACCCTTCTAGAGCCCCTGAAGACCCTTCTAAAGGAGCCGAGACCCTTATAGAGCCCCTCAGGACCATTCTAAAGTCCCCCAGACCCTGGTAATTCCTCTCAGGGCTATTATAAGGGCCCCCAGGCCCTTCTAATGCCCCTCAGGACCCTTATAAAGGCACCCAGACCCTTCTAGAGCCTCTCAGGACAGTTTTAAATGCCTCCAGACACTTCTAGACCCCCTCAGGACCATTCTAAAGGCCCCCAGACCCTTCTAATGCCCCACAGGGCCTTTCTAAAGGCCCCCATACCCTTCTAATGCCCCTCAGGTCATTTCTAAAGGCACCCAGACCCTTCTAATGCCACTCAGGGCCTTTCTAAAGGCCGCGAGACCCTTATAATCCCCCTGAGGGCCTTTAAAAAGGCCCCCAGACCCTTCTGGACCCCCTCAGGACGCTTCTAATAGCCCCCAGACCCTTCTAGAGCCCCTCAGGGCATTTCTAAAGGCCTCCACACCCTTCTAATGACCCTCAAGACCCATGTAAAGGCCCCCAGACCCTTCTAGATTGCCTCAGCACCCATCTAAAAGCCCCCAGACCCTTCTAATGCCTTTCAGGACCCTTATGAAGGTCACAAGACCCTTCTAATGCCCCTCAGGACCTTTCTAAAGGCCCTCAGACCCTTCCAGAGCCCGTCAGGACCCTTATAAAGGTCCCCAGACCCTTCTACTGCCCCTCAGGAGCATTCTAAAGGCCCCCAGACCCTTCTAATGCCCCACAGGGCCTTTCTAAATGTCCCCAGACCCCTCTAGAACCCCTGAAGACCCTTTTAAAGGCCCCCAGATCCTTATAGAGCCCCTCTGGACCCTTCTAAATTCCCCCAGACCCTGCTAATTCCCCTCAGGGCTTTTATAAGGGCACCCAGACCCTTCTAATGCCCCTCAGGAGCCTTATAAAGGCACCAGACCCTTCTAGAGCCTCTCAGGACAGTTTTAAATGCCTCCAGACCCTTCTAGAACCCCTCAGGACCATTCTAAAGGCCCCCAGACCCTTCTAATGCCCCTCAGGGCCTTTCTAAAGTACCCCAGACACTTCTAGATCCTCTCAGGGACTTTCTATATGACCCCAGACCCTTCTAATGCCACTCAGGGCCTTTCTAAAGGCCCCCATACCCTTCTAATGCCCCTCAGGACATATCTGAAGGCCCCCAGACCCTTCTAGAGGCCCTCAGGACATTTCTAAAGGCACCCAGACCCTTCTAATGCCACTCAGGGCCTTTCTAAAGGCCGCGAGACCCTTATAATCCCCCTGAGGGCCTTTAAAAATGCCCCCAGACCCTTCTGGACTCCCTCAGGACGCTTCTAATAGCCCCCAGACCCTTCTAGAGCCCCTCAGGGCCTTTCTAAAGGCCTCCACACCCTTCTAATGACCCTCAAGGCCCATGTAAACGCCCGCAGACCCTTCTAGATTGCCTCAGGGCTCATCTAAAAGCACCCAGACCATTCTAATGCCTTTCAGGGCCTTTCTAAAGGCCTCCACACCCTTCTAATGACCCACAAGAACCATGTAAAGGCGCCTAGACCTTTCTAGATTGCCTCAGGACCCATCTAAAGGCCCCCAGACCCTTCTAATGTCTTTCAGGACCCTTATCAAGGCCACAAGACCCTTCTAATGCCACTCAGGACCTTTCTAAAGGCCATCAGACCCTTCTAATGCCCCTCAGGTAATTTATAAAGGTTCCCAGACCGTTCTAGAGCCCGTCAGGACCCTTAATAAAGGCCCCCAGACCATTCTAGAGCCCCTCAGGACACTTTTTAAGGCCCGCAGACCATTCTAATGCCCGTCAGTGCCTTTATAAAGGTCCCCAGACCCTTCTACTGCCCCTCAGGAGCATTCTAAAGGCCCCAGACCCTTCTAATGCCCCACAGGGTCTTTCTAAAGGTCCCCAGACCCTTCTAGAGCCCCTGAAGAACCATCTAAAGGCCCCCAGACCCTTATAGAGCCCCTCAGGACCCTTCTAAAGTCCCCCAGACCCTGCTAGTTCCCCTCAGGGCTTTTATAAGGGCACCCAGAATCTTCTAATGCCCCTCAGGACCCTTATAAAGGCACCCAGACCCTTCTAGAGCCTCTCAGGACAGTTTTAAATGCATCCAGACCCTTCTAGACCCCCTCAGGACCATTCTAAAGGCACCCAGACCCTTCTAATGCCCCTCAGGGCCTTTCTAAAGTACCCCAGACATTTCTAGAACCTCTCAGGGCCTTTCTATATTAACCCAGGCCCTTGCAATGCAACTCAGGGCCTTTCTAAAGGCCGCGAGACCCTTATAATGCCCCTGAGGGCCTTTAAAAAGGCCCCCAGACCCTTCAGGACCCCCTCAGGACGCTTCTAATAGCCCCCAGAACCTTCTAGAGTCCCTCAGGGCCTTTCTAAAGGCCTCCACACCCTTCGAATGACCTCCAAGACCAATGTAAAGGCCCCTAGACCCTTCTAGATTGCCTCAGGACCCATCTAAAAGCCCCCAGACCCTTCTAATGCCTTTCAGGACCCGTATGAAGGCCACAAGACCCTTCTAATGCCCCTCAGGACCTTTCCAAAGGCCCTCAGACCCTTCTAATGCCCCTCAGGGCATTTATAAAGGTTCCCAAACCCTTCTAGAGCCCGTCAGGGCCCTTATAAAGGCCCCCAGACCATTCTAGAGCCCCTCCGGACACTTCTAAATCCCGCAGACCATTCTAATGCCCGTCAGGGCCTTTATAAAGGTCCCCAGACCCTTCTACTGCCCCTCAGGAGCATTCTAAAGGCCCCCAGACCCTTCTAATGCCCCTCAAGGCCTTTCTAAAGTACCCCAGACACTTCTAGAAACTCTCAGGGCCTTTCTATATGAACCCAGGCCCTTGTAATGCCACTCAGGGCCTTTCTAAAGGTACCGAGACCCTTATAATCCCCCTGAGGGCCTTTAAAAAGGCCCCCAGACCCTTCTGGACCCCCTCAGGATGCTTCTAATAGCCCCCAGACCCTTCTAGAGCCCCTCAGGGCCTTTCTAAAGGACTCCACACCCTTCGAATGACCCTCAAGACCCATGTAAAGGCCCCCAGACCCTTCTAGATTGCCTCAGGACCCATCTAATAGCCCCCAGATCCTTCTAATGCCTTTCAGGGCCTTTCTAAAGGCCTCCACACCCTTCTAATGACCCTCAAGATCCATGTAAAGGCCCCTAGACCCTTCTAGATTGCCTCAGGACCCATCTAAAAGCCCCCAGACCCTTCTAATGCCTTTCAGGACCCTTATGAAGGCCACAAGACCCTTCTAATGCCTCTCAGGACCTTTCTAAAGGCCTTCAGACCCTTCTAATGCCCCTCAGGGCATTTATAAAGGTTCCCAGACCCTTCTAGAGCCCCTCAGGACCCTTATAAAGGCACCCAGACCATTCTAGAGCCCCTCAGGACACTTCTAAAGGCCCGCAGACCATTCTAATTCCCGTCAGGGCCTTTATAAAGGTCCCCAGACCCTTCTACTGCCCCTCAGGAGCATTCTAAAGGCCCCCAGACCCTTCTAATGCCTTACAGGGCCTTTCTAAAGGTCCCCAGACCCTTCTAGAGCCCCTGAAGACCCTTCTAAAGGCCCCCAGACCCTTCTAGAGCCCCTCAGGACCCTTCTAAAGTCCACTAGACCCTGCTAGTTCCCCTCAGGGCTTTTATAAGGGCACCCAGAATCTTCTAATGCCCCACAGGACCCTTATAAAGGCACCCAGACCCTTCTAATGCCCCTCAGGGCCTTTCTAAAGTAAATCAGACACTTCTAGATCCTCTCAGGGCCTTTCTATATGAACCCAGACCCTTGTAATGCCACTCAGGGCCTTTCTAAAGGCCGCGAGACCCTTATCATCCCCCTGAGGGCCTTTATAAAGGCACCCAGACCCTTCTGGACCCCCTCAGGACGCTTCTAAATCCCGCAGACCATTCTAATGCCCGTCAGGGCCTTTCTAAAGGTCCCCAGACCCTTCTACTGCCCCTCAGGAGCATTCTAAAGGCCCCCAGACCCTTCTAATGCCCCACAGGGCCTTTCTAAAGGTCCCCAGACCCTTCTAGAGCCCCTGAAGACCCTTCTAAAGGCCCCCAGACCCTTATAGAGCCCCTGAGGACCCTTCTAAAGTCCCCCAGACCATGCTAATTCCCCTCAGGGCTTTTATAAGGGCGCCCAGACCCTTCTAATGCCCCTCAGGACCCTTATAAAGGCACCCAGACCCTTCTAGGCCCGCTCAGGACACTTCTAAAGGCACGTAGACCCTTCTAATGCCTGTCAGGGCCTTTATAAAGGTCCCCACACCCTTCTACTGCCCCTCAGGAGCATTCTAAAGGCCCCCAGACCCTTCTAATGCCCTACAGGGCCTTTCTAAAGGTCCCCAGACCCCTCTAGAGCCCCTGAAGACCCTTCTAAATTCCCCCAGACACTTATAGAGGCCCTCTGGACCCTTCTAAAGTCCCCCAGACCCTGCTAATTCCCCTCAGGGCTTTTATAAGGGCACCCAGACCCTTCTAATGCCCCTCAGGACCCTTATAAAGGCACCCAGACCCTTCTAGAGCCTCTCAGGACAGTTTTAAATGCCTCCAGACCCTTCTAGAACCCCTCAGGACCATTCTAAAGGCCCCCAGACCCTTCGAATGCCCCTCAGGGCCTTTCTAAAGTACCCCAGACACTTCTAGAACCTCTCAGGGCCTTTCTATATGACCCCAGACCCTTGTAATGCCACTCAGGGCCTTTCTAAAAGCCGCGAGACCCTTATAATCCCCCTGAGGGCCTTTATAAAGGCCCCCAGACCCTTCTGGACCCCCTCAGGACGCTTCTAATAGCCCCCAGACCCATCTAGAGCCCCTCAGCTCCTTTCTAAAGGCATCCACACCCTTCTAATGACCCTCAAGACCCATGTAAAGGCCCCCAGATCCTTCTAGATTGCCTCAGGACCCATCTAAAAGCCCCCAGACCCTTCTAATGCCCCTCAGGCCCTTTCTAAAGGCCCTCAGACCATTCTAATGCCCCTCAAGATCCATGTAAAGGCCCCTAGACCCTTCTAGATTGCCGCAGGACCCATCTAAAAGCGCCCAGACCCTTCTAATGCCTTTCAGGACCCTTATGAAGGCCACAAGACCCTTCTAATGCCCCTCAGGACCTTTCTAAAGGCCCCCAGACCCTTATAGAGCCCCTCAGGACCCTTCTAAAGTCCCCCGGACCCTGCTAATTCCTCTCAGGGCTTTTATAAGGGCACCCAGAATCTTCTTATGCCCCTCAGGACCCTTATAAAGGCACCCAGACCCTTCTAGAGCCTCTCAGGACAGTTTTAAATGCCTCCAGACCCTTCTAGACCCCCTCAGGACCATTCTAAAGGCCCCCAGACCCTTCTAATGCCCCTCAGGGCCTTTCTAAAGTACCCCAGACACTTCTAGAAACTCTCAGGGCCTTTCTATATGACCCCAGGCCCTTGCAATGCCACTCAGGGCCTTTCTAAAGGCCGCGAGACCCTTATAATCCCCCTGAGGGCCTTTAAAATGGCCCCCAGACCCTTCAGGACCCCCTCAGGACGCTTCTAATAGCCCCCAGACCCTTCTAGAGTCCCTCAGGGCCTTTCTAAAGGCCTCCACACCCTTCGAATGACCCCCAAGACCAATGTAAAGGCCCCTAGACCCTTCTAGATTGCCTCAGGACCCATCTAAAAGCCCCCAGACACTTCTAATGCCTTTCAGGACCCGTATGAAGGCCACAAGACCCTTCTAATGCCCCTAAGGACCTTTCCAAAGGCCCTCAGACCCTTCTAATGCCCCTCAGGGCATTTTTAAAGGTTCCCAAACCCTTCTAGAGCCCGTCAGGGCCCTTATAAAGGCCCCCAGACCATTCTAGAGCCCCTCAGGACACTTCTAAATCCCGCAGACCATTCTAATGCCCGTCAGGGCCTTTATAAAGGTCCCCAGACCCTTCTACTGCCCCTCAGGAGCATTCTAAAGGCCCCCAGACCCTTCTAATGCCCCTCAGGGCCTTTCTAAAGTACCCCAGACACTTCTAGAAACTCTCAGGGCTTTTCTATATGACCCCAGGCCCTTGTAATGCCACTCAGGGCCTTTCTAAAGGCCGCGAGACCCTTATAATCCCCCTGAGGGCCTTTAAAAAGGCCCCCAGTCTCTTCTGGACCCCCTCAGGATGATTCTAATAGCCCCCAGACCCTTCTAGAGCCCCTCAGCGTCTTTCTAAAGGCCTCCACAGCCTTCTAATGACCCTCAAGACCCATGTAAAGGCCCCCAGACCCTTCTAGATTGCCTCAGGACCCATCTAATAGCCCCCAGATCCTTCTAATGCCTTTCAGGGCCTTTTTAAAGCCTCCACACCCTTCTAATGACCCTCAAGATCCATGTAAAGGCCCCTAGACCCTTCTAGATTGCCTCAGGACCCATCTAAAAGACCCCAGAGCCTTCTAATACCTTTCAGGACCCTTATGAAGGCCACAAGACCCTTCTAATGCCCCTCAGGACCTTTCTAAAGGCCCTCAGACCCTTCTAATGCCCCTCAGGGCATTTATAAAGGTTCCCAGACCCTTCTAGAGCCCGTCAGGACCCTTATAAAGGCCCCCAGACCATTCTAGAGCCCCTCAGGACACTTCTAAAGGCCCGCAGACCATTCTAATGCCCGTCAGGGCCTTTATAAAGGTCCCCAGACCCTTCTACTGCCCCTCAGGAGCATTCTAAAGGCCCCCAGACCCTTCTAATGCCCCACAGGGCCTTTCTAAAGGTCCCCAGACCCTTCTAGAGCCCCTGAAGCCCCTTCTAAAGGCCCCCAGACCCTTATAGAGCCCCTCAGGACCCTTCTAAAGTCCACTAGACCCTGCTAGTTCCCCTCAGGGCTTTTATAAGGGCACCCAGAATCTTCTAATGCCCCACAGGACCCTTATAAAGGCACCCAGACCCTTCTAATGCCCCTCAGGGCCTTTCTAAAGTAAATCAGACACTTCTAGATCCTCTCAGGGCCTTTCTATATGAACCCAGACCCTTGTAATGCCACTCAGGGCCTTTCTAAAGGCCGCGAGACCCTTATCATCCCCCTGAGGGCCTTTAAAAAGGCCCCCAGACCCTTCTGGACCTCCTCAGAACGCTTCTAATAGCCCCCAGACCCTTCTAGAGCCCCTCAGGGCCTTTCTAAAGGCCTCCACACCCTTCTAATTACCCTCAAGACCCATGTAAAGGCCCCCAGACCCTTCTAGATTGCCTAAGGACCCATCTAAAATCACCCAGATCCTTCTAATGCCTTTCAGGGCCTTTCTAAAGGCATCCACACCCTTCTAATGACCCTCAAGACCCATGTAAAGTCCCCTAGACCCTTCTAGATTGCCTCAGGACCCATCTAAAAACTCCCAGACCCTTCTAATGCCTTTCAGGACCTTTCTAAAGGCCCTCAGACCCTTCTAATGCACCTCAGGGCATTTATAAATATTCCCAGACCCTTCTAGAGCCCGTCAGGACCCTTATAAAGGCCCCCAGACCATTTTAGAGCCCCTCAGGACACTTCTAAAGGCCCGCAGACCATTCTAATGCCCGTCAGGGCCTTTATAAAGGTCCCCAGACCCTTCTCCTGCCCCTCAGGATCATTCTAAAGGCCCCCAGACCCTTCTAATGCCCCACAGGGCCTTTCTAAAGGTCCCCAGACCCTTCTAGAGCCCCTGAAGACCCTTCTAAAGGCCCCCAGACCCTTATAGAGCCCCTCAGGACCCTTCTAAAGTCCCCCAGACCCTGCTAATTCCCCTCCTGGCTTTTATAAGGGCGCCCAGACCCTTCTAATGCCCCTCAGGACCCTTATAAAGGCACCCAGACCATTCTAGAGCCCCTCAGGACACTTCTAAAGGCCCGTAGACCCTTCTAATGCCTGTCAGTGCCTTTATAAAGGTCCCCACACCCTTCTACTGCCTCTCAGGACCCTTCTAAACGCCCCCAGACCATTCTAATGCCCCACAGGGCCTTTCTAAAGGTCCCCAGACCCCTCTAGAGCCCCTGAAGACCCTTCTAAAGGCCCCCAGACCCTTATAGAGCCCCTCTGGACCCTTCTAAAGTCCCCCAGACCCTGCTAATTCCCCTCAGGGCTTTTATAAGGGCACCCAGACCCTTCTAATGCCCCTCAGGACCCTTATAAAGGCACCCAGACCCTTCTAGAGCCTCTCAGGACAGTTTTAAATGCCTCCAGACCCTTCTAGACCCCCTCAGGACCATTCTAAAGGCCCCCAGACCCTTCTAATCCCCTCAGGGCCTTTCTAAAGTACCCCAGACACTTCTAGAACCTCTCAGGGCCTTTCTATAGGACCCCAGACCCTTGTAATGCCACTCAGGGCCTTTCTAAAAGCCGCGAGACCCTTATAATCCCCCTGAGGGCCTTTAAAAAGGCCCCCAGACCCTTCTGGACCCCCTCAGGACGCTTCTTATATCCCCCAGACCCATCTAGAGCCCCTCAGCGCCTTTCTAAAGGCATCCACACCCTTCTAATGACCCTCAAGACCCATGTAAAGGCCCCCAGACCCTTCTAGATTGCCTCAGGACCCATCTAAAAGCACCCAGACCCTTCTAATGACCCTCAGGACCTTTCTAAAGGCCCTCAGACCATTCTAATGCCCCTCTAAACCCACGTAAAGGCCCCTAGACCCTTCTAGATTGCCTCAGGACCCATCTAAAAGCGCCTAGACCCTTCTAATGCCTTTCAGGACCCTTATGAAGGACACAAGACCCTTCTAATGCCCCTCAGGACCTTTCTAAAGGCCCCCAGACCCTTATAGAGCCCCTCAGGACCCTTCTAAAGTCCCCCGGACCCTGCTAATTCCTCTCAGGGCTTTTATAAGGGCACCCAGAATCTTCTTATGCCCCTCAGGACCCTTATAAAGGCACCCAGACCCTTCTAGAGCCTCTCAGGACAGTTTTAAATGCCTCCAGACCCTTCTAGACCCCCTCAGGACCATTCTAAAGGCCCCCAGACCCTTCTAATGCTCCTCAGGGCCTTTCTAAAGTACCCCAGACACTTCTAGAAACTCTCAGGGCCTTTCTATATGACCCCAGGCCCTTGCAATGCCACTCAGGGCCTTTCTAAAGGCTGCGAGACCCTTATAATCCCCCTGAGGGCCTTTAAAATGGCCCCCAGACCCTTCAGGACCCCCTCAGGACGCTTCTAATAGCCCCCAGACCCTTCTAGAGTCCCTCAGGGCCTTTCTAAAGGCCTCCACACCCTTCGAATGACCCCCAAGACCAATGTAAAAGCCCCTAGACCCTTCTAGATTGCCTCAGGACCCATCTAAAAGCCCCCAGACACTTCTAATGCCTTTCAGGACCCGTATGAAGGCCACAAGACCCTTCTAATGCCCCTAAGGACCTTTCCAAAGGCCCTCAGACCCTTCTAATGCCCCTCAGGGCATTTTTAAAGGTTCCCAAACCCTTCTAGAGCCCGTCAGGGCCCTTATAAAGGCCCCCAGACCATTCTAGAGCCCCTCAGGACACTTCTAAATCCCGCAGACCATTCTAATGCCCGTCAGGGCCTTTATAAAGGTCCCCAGACCCTTCTACTGCCCCTCAGGAGCATTCTAAAGGCCCCCAGACCCTTCTAATGCCCCTCAGGGCCTTTCTAAAGTACCCCAGACACTTCTAGAAACTCTCAGGGCCTTTCTATATGACCCAGGCCCTTGTAATGCCACTCAGGGCCTTTCTAAAGGCCGCGAGACCCGTATAATCCCCCTGAGGGCCTTTAAAAAGGCCCCCAGACTCTTCTGGACCCCCTCAGGATGATTCTAATAGCCCCCAGACCATTCTAGAGCCCCCTCAGCGTCTTTCTAAAGGCCTCCACACCCTTCTAATGACCCTCAAGACCCATGTAAAGGCCCCCAGACCCTTCTAGATTGCCTCAGGACCCATCTAATAGCCCCCAGATCCTTCTAATGCCTTTCAGGGCCTTTCTAAAGCCTCCACACCCTTCTAATGACCCTCAAGATCCATGTAAAGGCCCCTAGACCCTTCTAGATTGCCTCAGGACCCATCTAAAAGACCCCAGAGCCTTCTAATGCCTTTCAGGACCCTTATGAAGGCCACAAGACCCTTCTAATGCCCCTCAGGACCTTTCTAAAGGCCCTCAGACCCTTCTAATGCCCCTCAGGGCATTTATAAAGGTTCCCAGACCCTTCTAGAGCCCGTCAGGACCCTTATAAAGGCACCCAGACCATTCTAGAGCCCCTCAGGACACTTCTAAAGGCCCGCAGACCATTCTAATGCCCGTCAGGGCCTTTATAAAGGTCCCCAGACCCTTCTACTGCCCCTCAGGAGCATTCTAAAGGCCCCCAGACCCTTCTAATGCCCCACAGGGCCTTTCTAAAGGTCCCCAGACCCTTAGAGAGCCCCTCTGGACCCTTCTAAAGTCCCCCAGACCCTGCTAATTCCCCTCAGGGCTATTATAAGGGCACCCAGACCCTTCTAATGCCCCTCACGACCCTTATAAAGGCACCCAGACCCTTCTAGAGCCTCTCAGGTCAGTTTTAAATGCCTCCAGACCCTTCTAGACCCCCTCAGGACCATTCTAAAGGCCCCCAGACCCTTCTAATCCCCTCAGGGCCTTTCTAAAGTACCCCAGACACTTCTAGAACCTCTCAGGGCCTTTCTATAGGACCCCAGACCCTTGTAATGCCACTCAGGGCCTTTCTAAAAGCCGCGAGACCCTTATAATCCCCCTGAGGGCCTTTATAAAGGCCCCCAGACCATTCTGGACCCCCTCAGGACGCTTCTTATAGCCCCCAGACCCATCTAGAGCCCCTCAGCGCCTTTCTAAAGGCATCCACACCCTTCTAATGACCCTCAAGACCCATGTAAAGGCCCCCAGACCCTTCTAGATTGCCTCAGGACCCATCTAAAAGCACCCAGACCCTTCTAATGACCCTCAGGACCTTTCTAAAGGCCCTCAGACCATTCTAATGCCCCTCTAAACCCACGTAAAGGCCCCTAGACCCTTCTAGATTGCCTCAGGACCCATCTAAAAGCGCCCAGACCCTTCTAATGCCTTTCAGGACCCTTATGAAGGACACAAGACCCTTCTAATGCCCCTCAGGACCTTTCTAAAGGCCCCCAGACTCTTATAGAGCCCCTCAGGACCCTTCTAAAGTCCCCCAGACCCTGCTAATTCCTCTCAGGGCTTTTATAAGGGCACCCAGAATCTTCTTATACCCCTCAGGACCCTTATAAAGGTACCCAGACCCTTCTAGAGCCTCTCAGGACAGTTTTAAATGCCTCCAGACCCTTCTAGACCCCCTCAGGACCATTCTAAAGGCCCCCAGACCCTTCTAATGCCCATCAGGGCCTTTCTAAAGTACCCCAGACACTTCTAGAACATCTCAGGGCCTTTCTATATGACCCCAGGCCCTTGTAATGCCCCACAGGGCCTTTAGAAAGGCCCCCAGACCATTCTAGAGCCCCTCAGGACACTTCTAAAGTCCCCCAGACCCTGCTAATTCCTCTCTGGGCTTTTATAAGGGCACCCAGAATCTTCTAATGCCCCTCAGGACCCTTATAAAGGCACCCAGACCCTTCTAGAGCCTCTCAGGACAGTTTTAAATGCCTCCAGATCCTTCTAGACCCCCTGAGGACCATTCTAAAGGCCTGTCAGGGCCTTTATAAAGGTCCCCACACCCTTCTACTGCCACTCAGGAGCATTCTAAAGGCCCCCAGACCCTTCTAATGCCCCACAGGGCCTTTCTAAAGGTCCCCAGACCCTTCTAGAGCCCCTGAAGACCTTCTAAAGGCCCCCAGACCCTTATAGAGCCCCTCAGGACCCTTCTAAAGGCCCCCAGACCCTGCTAATTCCCCTCAGGGCTTTTATAAGGGCACCCAGACCCTTCAAATGCCCCTTAGGTCCTTTATAAAGGCACCCAGACCCTTCTAGAGCCTCTCAGGACAGTTTTAAATGCCTCCAGACCCTTCTAGACCCCCTCAGGACCATTCTAAAGGCCACCAGACACTTCTAATGCCCCTCAGGACATTTCTAAAGGCCCCCAGACCCTTCTAATGCCCCTCAGGGCCTTACTAAAGTAACCCAGACACTTCTAGAACCTCTCAGGGCCTTTCTATATGACCCCAGACCCTTGTAATGCCCATCAGGGCCTTTCTAAAGGCCCCCATACCCTTCTAATGCCCCTCAGGACATTTCTAAAGGTCCCCAGACCCTTCTAGAGCCCCTCAGGACATTTCTAAAGGCACGCAGACCCTTCTAATGCCACTCAGGGCCTTTCTAAAGGCTGCGAGACCCTTAAATCCCCCTGAGGCCTTTAAAAAGGCACCCAGACCATTCTGGACCTCCTCAGGACGCTTCTAATAGCCCCCAGGACCCTTCTAGAGCTTCTCAGGGCCCTTCTAAAGGCCTCCACACCCTTCTAATGACCCTCAAGACACATGTAAAGGCCCCTAGACCCTTCTAGATTGCCTCAGAACCCATCTAAAAGCCCCCAGACCCTTCTAATGCCTTTCAGGACCCTTATCAAGGCCACAAGACCCTTCTAATGCCCCTCGGGACCTTTCTAAAGGCCCTCAGACCCTTCTAATGCCCCTCAGGGCATTTATAAAGGTTCCCAGACCCTTCTAGAGCCCGTCAGGACCCTTATAAAGACCCCCAGACCATTCTAGAGCCCCTCAGGACACTTCTAAAGGCCCGCAGACCATTCCAATGCCCGTCAGGGCCTTTATAAAGGTCCCCAGACCGTTCTACTGCCCCTCAGGAGCATTCTAAAGGCCCCCAGACCCTTCTAATGCCCCACAGGGCCTTTCTAAAGGTCCCCAGACCCTTCTAGAGCCCCTGAAGACCCTTCTAAAGGCCCCCAGACCCTTATAGAGCCCCTCAGGACCCTTCTAAAGTCCCCCAGACCCTGCTAGTTCCCCTCAGGGCTTTTATAAGGGCACCCAGACCCTTCTAATGCACCTCAGGACCCTTATAAAGGCACCCAGACCCTTCTAGAGCCTCTCAGGACAGTTTTAAATGCCTCCAGACCCTTCTAGACCCCCTCAGGACCATTCTAAAGGCCCCCAGACCCTTCTAATGCCCCCTCAGGGCCTTTCTAAAGTACCCCAGACACTTCTAGAAACTCTCAGGGCCTTTCTATATGACCCCAGGCCCTTGTAATGCCACTCAGGCCTTTCTAAAGGCCGCGAGACCCTTATAATCCCCCTGAGGGCCTTTATAAAGGCCCCCAGACCCTTCTGGACCCCCTCAGGACGCTTCTAATAGCCCCCAGACCCTTCTAGAGCCCCTCAGGGCCTTTCTAAAGGCCTCCACACCCTTCTAATGACCCTCAAGACCCATGTAAAGGCCGCCAGACCCTTCTAGATTGCCTCAGGACCCATCTAAAAGCCCCCAGACCCTTCTAATGCCTTTCAGGACCATTATGAAGGCCACAAGACCCTTCTAATGCCCCTCAGGACCTTTCTAAAGGCCCCCAGACCCTTCTAATGCCCCACAGGGCCTTTCTAAAGGTCCCCAGACCCTTCTAGAGGCCCTGAAGACCCTTCTAAAGGCCCCCAGACCCTTATAGAGCCCCTCAGGACCCTTCTAAATTCCCCCAGACCCTGGTAATTCTCCTCAGGGCTTTTATAAGGGCACCCAGACCCTTCTAAGGCTCTTCAGGACCCTTATAAAGGCACCCAGACCGTTCTAGAGCCTCTCAGGACAGTTTTAAATGCCTCCAGACCCTTCTAGACCCCTCAGGACCATTCTAAAGGCCCCCAGACCCTTCTAATGACCCTCAGGACCCTTCTAAAGGCCCCCAGACCCTTATAATTCCCCTCAGGGCCTTTCTAAAGTACCCCAGACACTTCTAGAACCTCTCAGGGCCTTTCTATATGACCCCAGACCCTTGTAATGCCCCTCAGGGCTTTTCTAAAGTCCCCCATACCCTTCTAATGCCCCTCAGGACATTTCTAAAGGCCCCCAGACCCTTCTAGAGCCCCTCAGGACATTTCTAAAGGCACCCAGACCCTTCTAATGCCTCTCAGGGCCTTTCTAAAGGCCGCGAGACCCTTATAATCCCCCTGAGGGCCTTTAAAAAGGCCCCCAGACCCTTCTGCACCCCTTCAGGACGCTTCTAATAGCCCCCAGACCCTTCTAGAGCCCCTCTGGGCCTTTCTAAAGGCCTCCACACCCTTCTAATGACCCTCAAGACCCATGTAAAGGCCGCCAGACCCTTCTAGATTGCCTCAGGACCCATCTAAAAGCCCCCAGACCCTTCTAATGCCTTTCAGGACCCTTATGAAGGCCACAAGACCCTTCTAATGCCCCTCAGGACCTTTCTAAAGGCCCTCAGACCCTTCTAATGCCCGTCAGGGCATTTATAAAGGTTCCCAGACCCTTCTAGAGCCCGTCAGGACCCATATAAAGGCCCCCAGACCATTCAGGACCCCCTCAGGACACTTCTAAAGGCCGCAGACGATTCTAATGCCCGTCAGGGCCTTTCTAAATGTCCCCAGACCCTTCTACTGCCCCTCAGGAGAATTCTAAAGGCCCCCAGACCCTTCCAATGCCCATCTGGGCCTTTCTAACGTACCCCAGACACTTCTAGAACCTCTCAGGGCCTTTCTATATGACCCCAGACCCTTCTAATGCAACTCAGGGCCTTTCTAAAGGCCGCAAGACCCTTATAATCCCCCTGAGGGCCTTTAAAAAGGCCCCCAGACCCTTCTGGAACCCCTCAGGATGCTTCTAATAGCCCCCAGACCCTTCTAATGCCCGTCAGGGCCTTTATAAAGGTCCCCAGACCCTTCTACTGCCCCTCAGGAGCATTCTAAAGGCCCCCAGACCCTTCTAATGCCCCACAGGGCCTTTCTAAAGGTCCCCAGACCCTTCTAGAGCCCCTGAAGACCCTTCTAAAGGCTCCCAGACCATTATAGAGCCCCTGAGGACCCTTCTAAAGTCCCCCAGACCCTGCTAATTCCCCTCAGGGCTTTTATAAGGGCACCCAGACCCTTCTAATGCCCCTCAGGACCCTTATAAAGGCACCAAGACCCTTCTAGAGCCTCTCAGGACAGTTTTAAATGCCTCCAGACCCTTTTAGACCCCCTCAGGACCATTCTAAAGGCCCCCAGACCCTTCTAATGCCCCTCAGGACCCATCTAAAGGACCCCAGACCCTTCTAATGCCCCTCAGGTCATTTCTAAAGCACCCCAGACACTTCTAGAACTTCTCAGGGCCTTTCTATATGACCCCAGACCGTTCTAATGCCTCTCAGGGCCTTTCTAAAGGCCGCGAGACCCTTATAATCCCCCTGAGGGCCTTTAAAAAGGCCCCCAGACCCTTCTGGACCCCCTCAGGACGCTTCTAATAGACCCCAGAACCTTCTAGAGCCCCTCAGGGCCTTTCTAAAGGCCTCCACACCCTTCTAATGACCCTCAAGACCCATGTAAAGGCCCCTAGACCCTTCTAGATTGCCTCAGGACGCATCTAAAAGCCCCCAGACCCTTCTAATGCCTTTCAGGACCCTTATGAAAGCCACAAGACCCTTGTAATGCCCCTCAGGACCTTTCTAAAGGTCCCCAGACCCTTCTAGAGCCCCTGAAGACCTTTCTAAAGGCCCCCAGACCCTTATAGAGCCCTTCAGGACACTTCTAAAGTCCCCCAGACCCTGCTAATTCTCCTCTGGGCTTTTATAAGGGCACCCAGACCCTTCTAATGCTCCTCAGGACCCTTATAAAGGCCCCCAGACCCTTCTAGAGCCTCTCAGGACAGTTTTAAATGCCTCCAGACCCTTCTAGACCCCCTCAGGACCATTCTAAAGGCCCCAAGACCTTTCTAATGCCCCTCAGGACCCTTCTAAATGCCTCCGGACCCTTCTAATGCCCCTCAGGACCCATCTAAAGGCCCCCAGACCCTTCTAGAGCCCCTCAGGACATTTCTAAAGGCACCCAGACCCTTATAATGCCACTCAGGGCCTTTCTAAAGGCCGCGAGACCCTTATAATCCCTCTGAGGGCCTTTAAAAAGGCCCCCAGACCCTTCTGGACCCACTCAGGATGATTCTAATAGCCCCCAGACCCTTCTAGAGCCTTTCAGGGCCTTTCTAAAGGCCTCCACACCCTTCTAATGACCCTCAAGACCCATGTAAAGGCCCCCAGACCCTTCTAGATTGCGTCAGGACCCATATAAAAACCCCCAGACCCTTCTAATGCCTTTCAGGACCCTTATGAAGGACACAAGACCCTTCTAATGCCCCTCAGGACCTTTCTAAAGGCCCTCAGACCCTTCTAATGCCCCTCAGGGCATTTATAAAGGTTCCCAGACCCTTCTAGAGCCCGTCAGCACCCTTATAAAGGCCCCCAGACCCTTATAGAGCCCCTCAGGACCCTTCTAAATTCCCCCAGACCCTGCTAATTCCCCTCAGGGCTTTTATAAGGGCACCCAGACCCTTCTAATGCCCCTCAGGACCCTTATAAAGGCCCCCAGACCCTTCTAGAGCCTCTCAGGACAGTTTTAAATGCCTCCAGACCCTTCTAGACCCCCTCAGGACTATTCTAAAGGCCCCCAGACCTTTCTAATGCCCCTCAGGACCCTTCTAAATGCCTCCGGACCCTTCTAATGCCCCTCAGGGCCTTTCTAAAGTACCCCAGACACTTCTAGAACCTCTCAGGGCCTTTCTATATGACCCCAGACGCTTGTAATGGCCCTCAGGGCTTTTCTAAAGTACCCAGACCCTTCTAATGCCCCACAGGGCCTTTCTAAAGGTCCCCAGACCCTTCTAGAGCCCCTCAAGACCCTTCTAAAATCCCCCAGACCTTTATAGAGCCCTTCAGGACCCTTCTAAAGTCCCCCAGACCCTTCTAATTCCCCTCAGGTCTTTTATAAGGGCACCCAGACCATTCTAATGCCCCTCAGGACATTTCTAAAGGCACCCAGACTCTTCTAGAGCCCTTCAGGACATTTCTAAAGGCACCCAGACCCTTGTAATGCCACTCAGGGCCTTTCTAAAGGCCGCAAGACCCTTATAATCCCCCTGAGGGCGTTTAAAAATGCCCCCAGACCCTTCTGGACCCCCTCAGGACGCTTCTAATAGCCCCCAGACCCTTCTAATGCCTTTCAGGGCCTTTCTAAAGGCCTCCACACCCTTCTAATGACCCTCAAGACCCATGTAAAGGCCCCCAGACCCTTCTAGATTGCTCAGGACCCATCTAAAAGCCCCCAGACCCTTCTAATGCCTTTCAGGACCCTTAGAAAGGCCACAAGACCCTTCTAATGCCCCTCAGGACCTTTCTAAAGGCCCTCAGACCCTTCTAATGTCCCTCAGGGCATTTATAAAGGTTCCCAGACCCTTCTAGAGCCCGTCAGGACCCTTATAAAGGCCCCCAGACCATTCTAGAGCACCTCAGGACACTTCTAAAGGCCCGCAGACCATTCTAATGCCACTCAGGGCCTTTATAAAGGTCCCCAGACCCTTCTACTGCCACTCAGGAGCATTCAAAAGGCCCCCAGACCCTTCTACTGCCCCACAGGGCCTTTCTAAATGCCTCCACACCCTTCTAATGACCCTCAAGACCCATGTAAAGGCCCCCAGACCCTTCTAGATTGCCTGAGGACCCATCTAAAAGCCCCCAGACCCTTCTAATGCCTTTCAGGGCCTTTCTAAAGGCCTCCACACCCTTCTAATGACCCTCAAGACCCATGTAAAGGCCTCTAGACCCTTCTAGATTGCCTCAGGACCCATCTAAAAGACCCCAGACCCTTCTAATGCCTTTCAGGACCCTTATGAAGGCCACAAGACCCTTCTAATGCCCCTCAGGACCTTTGTAAAGGCCCTCAGACCCTTCTAATGCCCCTCAGGGCCCTTCTAAAGGCCCCCAGACCCTTCTAATGCCCCTCAGGGCCTTTCTAAAGTACCCCAGACACTTCTAGAACCTCTCAGGTCCTTTCTATATGACCCCAGACCCTTTTAATGCCCCTCAGGGCTTTTCTAAAGGCCCCCATACCCTTCTAATGCCACTCAGGACATTTCTAAAGGCCCCCAGACCCTTCTAGAGCCCCTCAGGACATTTCTAAAGGCACCCAGACCCTTCTAATGCCACTCAGGGCCTTTCTAAAGGCCGCGAGACCCTTATAATCGCCCTGAGGGCCTTTAAAAAGGCCCCCAGACCCTTCTGGACTCCCACAGGACGCATCTAATAGCCCCCAGACCCTTCTAGAGCCCCTCAGGGCCTTTCTAAAGGCCTCCACACCCTTCTAATGACCCTCAAGACCCATGTAAAGGCCCCCAGACCCTTCTAGATTGCCTCAGGACGCTTCTAAAAGCCCCCAGACCCTTCTAATGCCTTTCAGGGCCTTTCTAAATGCCTCCACACCCTTCTAATGACACTCAAGACCCATGTAAAGGCCCCCAGACCCTTCTAGATTGACTCAGGACCCATCTAAAAGCCCCCAGACACTTCTAATGCCTTTCAGGACCCTTATGAAGGCCACAAGACCCTTCTAATGCCCCTCAGGGCATTTATAAAGGTTCCCAGACCCTTCTAGAGACCGTCAGGACCAATATAAAGGCCCCCCGACCATTCTAGAGCCCCTCAGGACACTTCTAAAGGCCCGCAGACCATTCAAATGCCTGTCAGGGCCTTTCTAAAGGTCCCCAGACCCTTCTACTGCCCCTCAGGAGCATTCTAAAGGCCCCCAGACCCTTCTAATGCCCCTCAGGACAATTCTAAAGGCCCCCAGACCCTTCTAGAACCCCTAAGGACATTTCTAAAGGCACCCAGACCCTTCTGATGCCTCTCAGGGCCTTTCTAAAGGCCTCCACACCCTTCTAATGACCCATGTAAAGGCCCCCAGACCCTTCTAGATTGCCTCAGGACCCATCCAAAAGCCCCCAGACCCTTCTAATGCCTTTCAGAACCCTTATAAAGGCCACAAGACCCTTCTAATGCCCCTCAGGACCTTTCTAAAGGCCCTCAGACCCTTCTAGTGCCCCTCAGGGCATTTATAAAGGTTCCCAGACCCTTCTAGAGCCTGTCAGGACCCTTATAAAGGCCCCCAGACCCTTCTAGAGCCCCTCAGGACACTTCTAAAGGCCCGCAGACCATTCTAATGCCCGTCAGGGCCTTTCTAAAGGTCCCCAGACCCTTCTACTGCCCCTCAGGAGCATTCTAAAGGCCCCCAGACCCTTCTAATGCCCCACAGGGCCTTTCTAAAGGTCCCCAGACCCTTCTAGAGCCCCTGAAGACCCTTCTAAAGGCCCCCAGACCCTTATAGAGCCCCTCAGGACCCTTGTAACGTCCCCCAGACCCTGCTAATTCCCCTCAGGTCTTTTATAAGGGCACCCAGACCCTTCTCATGCCCATCAGGACATTTATAAAGGCCCACAGAACCTTCTAGAGCCCCTCAGGACATTTCTAAAGGCACCCAGACCCTTGTAACGCCACTCAGGGCCTTTCTAAAGGCCGCGAGACCCTTATAATCCCCCTGAGGGCCTTTAAAAAGGCCCCCAGACCCTTCTGGACCCCCTCAGGATGCTTCTAATTGCTCCCAGACCCTTCGAGAGCCCCTCAGGGCCTTTCTAAAGGCATCCACACCCTTCTAATGACACTCAAGACCCATGTAAAGGCCCCCAGACCCTTCTAGATTGCCTCAGGACGCTTCTAATAGCCCCCAGACCTTTCTAGATCCCCTCAGGGCCTTTCTAAAGGCCTCCACACCCTTCTAATGACCTCAAGACCCATGTAAAGGCCCCCAGACCCTTCTAGATTGCCTCAGGACCCATCCAAAAGCCCCCAGACCCTTCTAATGCGTTTCAGGGCCTTTCTAAATGCCTCCACACCCTTCTAATGACCCTCAAGACACATGTAAAGTCCCCCAGACCCTTCTAGATTGCCTCAGGACCCATCCAAAAGCCCCCAGACCCTTCTAATGCCTTTCAGGACCCTTATGAAGGCCACAAGACCCTTCTAATGCCCCTCAGGACCTTTCTAAAGGCCCTCAGACCCTTCTAATTCCACTCAGGGCATTTATAAAGGTTCCCAGACCCTTCTAGAGCCCGTCAGGACCCTTATAAAGGCACCCAGACCATTCTAGAGCCCCTCAGGACACTTCTAAAGTCCCCCAGACCATTCTAATGCCCGTCCGGGCATTTATAAAGGTCCCCAGACCCTTCTACTGCCCCTCAGGAGCATTCTAAAGGCCCCCAGACCCTTCTAATGCCCCACAGGGCCCTTCTAAAGGTCCCCAGACCCTTCTAGAGCCCCTGAAGACCCTTCTAAAGGCCCCCAGACCATTATAGAGCCCCTCAGGACCCTTCTAAAGTCCCCCAGACCCTGCTAATTCCCCTCAGGGCTTTTATAAGGGCACCCAGACCCTTCTAATGCCCCTCAGGACATTTCTAAAGGCCCACAGAATCTTCTAGAGCCCCTCAGGACATTTCTAAAGGCACCCAGACCCTTGTAATGCCACTTAGGGCCTTTCTAAAGGCCGCGAGACCCTTATAATCCCCCTGAGGGCCTTTAAAAAGGCCCCCAGACCCTTCTGGACCCCCTCAGGACGCTTCTAAAAGCCCCCAGACCCTTCTAATGCCTTTCAGGGCCTTTCTAAAGGCCTCCACACCCTTCTAATGACCCTCAAGACACATGTAAAGGCCTCTAGACCCTTCTAGATTGACTCAGGACCCATCTAAAAGCCCCCAGACCCTTCTAATGCCTTTCAGGACCCTTATGAAGGCCACAAGACCCTTCTAATGCCCCTCAGGACCTTTGTAAAGGCCCTCAGACCCTTCTAATGCCCCTCAGGGCCCTTCTAAATGCCCCCAGACCCGTCTAGAGCCCCTCAGGACATTTCTAAAGGCACCCAGACCCTTCTAATGCCACTCAGGGCCTTTCTAAAGACCGCGAGACCCTTATAATCCCCCTGAGGGCCTTTAAAAAGGCCCCCAGACCCTTCTGGACCCCCTCAGGACGATTCTAATAGCCCCCAGACCCTTCTAGAGCCACTCAGGTACTTTCTAAAGGCCTCCACACCCTTCTAATGACCCTCAAGACCCATGTAAAGGCCCCCAGACCCTTCTAGATTGCCTCAGGACGCATCTAAAAGCCCCCAGACCCTTCTAATGCCTTTCAGGGCCTTTCTAAATGCCTCCACACCCTTCTAATGACACTCAAGACCCATGTAAAGGCCCCCAGACCCTTCTAGATTGACTCAGGACCCATCTAAAAGCCCCCAGACCCTTCTAATGCCTTTCAGGACCCTTATGAAGGCCACAAGACCCTTCTAATGCCCCTCAGGGCATTTATAAATGTTCCCAGACCCTTCTAGAGCCCGTCAGGACCTTTATAAAGGCCCCCCGACCATTCTAGAGCCCCTCAGGACACTTCTAAAGGCCCGCAGACCATTCTAATGCCTGTCAGGGCCTTTCTATATGACCCCAGACCCTTCTACTGCACCTCAGGAGCATTCTAAAGGCCCCCAGACCCTTCTAATGCCCCTGAGGACATTTCTAAAGGCCCCCAGACCCTTCTAGAGCCCCTCAGGACATTTCGAAAGGTACCAAGACCCTTGTAAATCCACTCAGGGCCTTTCTAAAGGCCGCGAGACCCTTATAATCCCCCTGAGGGCCTTTAAAAAGGCCCCCAGACCCTTCTGGACCCACTCAGGACGATTCTAATAGCCCCCAGACCCTTCTAGAGCCCCTCAGGGTCTTTCTAAAGGCCTCCACACCCTTCTAATGACCCTCAAGACCCATGTAAAGGCCCCCAGACCCTTCTAGATTGCCTCAGGACCCATCCAAAAGCCCCGAGACCCTTCTAATGCCTTTCAGGACCCTTATAAAAGACACAAGACCCTTGTAATGCCCCTCAGGACCTTTCTAAAGGCCCTCAGACCCTTCTAGTGCCCCTCAGGGCATTTATAAAGGATCAGAGACCATTCTAGAGCCTATCAGGACCCTTATAAAGGCCCCCAGACCCTTCTAGAGCCCCTCAGGACACTTCTAAAGGCCCGCAGACCATTCTAATGCCCGTCAGGGCCTTTATAAACGTCCCCAGACCCTTCTACTGCCATTCAGGAGCATTCTAAAGGCCCCCAGACCCTTCTAATGCCCCACAGGGCCTTTCTAAAGGTCCCCAGACCCTTCTAGAGCCCCTGAAGACCCTTCTAAAGGCCGCCACACCCTTCTAGAGCCCCTCAGGACCAATCTAAAGTCCCCCAGACCCTGCTAATTTCCCTGAGGGCTTTTTTAAGGGCACCCAGACCCTTCTAATGCCCCTCAGGACATTTCTAAAGGCCCACAGAACCTTCTAGAGCCCCTCAGGACATTTCTAAAGGAACCTAGATCCTTGTAACGCCACTCAGGGCCTTTCTAAAGGCCGCGAGACCCTTATAATCCTACTGAGGGCCTTTAAAAAGGCCCCCAGACCCTTCTGGACCCCCTCAGGACGCTTCTAATAGCCCCCAGACCCTTCTAGAGCCCCTCAGGGCCTTTCTAAAGGCCTCCACACCCTTC
Organism: Coccyzus lansbergi; assembly: GCA_033558105.1. Lineage (NCBI taxonomy): Eukaryota > Metazoa > Chordata > Aves > Cuculiformes > Coccyzidae > Coccyzus > Coccyzus lansbergi. Next base: position 145,609 of record JAUMJK010001764.1, read on the forward strand.
TAATGACCATCAAGACCCATGTAAAGGCCCCCAGACCCTTCTAGATTGCCTCAGGACGCTTCTAATAGACCCCAGACCCTTCTAGAGCCCCTCAGGGCCTTTCTAAAGGCCTCCACACCCTTCTAATGACCCTCAAGACCCATGTAAAGGCCCCCAGACCCTTCTAGATTGCCTCAGGACCCATCTAAAAGCCCCCAGACCATTCTAATGCCTTTCAGGACCCTTATGAAGAACACAAGACCCTTCTAATGCCCCTCAGGACCTTTCCAAAGGCCCTCAGACCCTTCTAATGCCCCTCAGGGCCTTTCTAAAGTACCCCAGACACTTCTAGAACCTCTCAGGGCCTTTCTATATGACTCCAGACCCTTCTAATGCCACTCAGGGCCTTTCTAAAGGCCGCGAGACCCTTATAATCCCCCTGAGGGCCTTTAAAAAGGCCCCCAGACCTTTCTGGACCCCCTCAGGACGCTTCTAATAGCCCCCAGACCCTTCTAGAGCCCCTCAGGGCCTTTCTAAAGGCCTCCACACGCTTCGAATGACCCTCAAGACCCATGTAAAGGCCCCCAGACCATTCTAGATTTCCTCAGGACCCATCTAAAAGCCCCCAGACCCTTCTAATGCCTTTCAGGGCCTTTCTAAATGCCTCCACACCCTTCTAATGACAATCAAGACACATGTAAAGGCCCCCAGACCCTTCTAGATTGCCTCAGGACCCATCCAAAAGCCCCCAGACCCTTCTAATGCCTTTCAGGACCTTTATGAAGGCCACAAGACCCTTCTAATGCCCCTCAGGACCTTTCTAAAGGCCCTCAGACCCTTCTAATTCCCCTCAGGGCATTTATAAAGGTTCCCAGACCCTTCTAGAGCCCGTCAGGACCCTTATAAAGGCACCCAGACCATTCTAGAGCCCCTCAGGACACTTCTAAAGGCCCCCAGACAATTCTAATGCCCGTCAGGGCCTTTATAAAGGTCCCCAGACTCTTCTACTGCCCCTCAAGAGCATTCTAAAGGCCTCCAGACCCTTCTAATGCCCCACAGGGCCTTTCTAAAGGTCCCCAGACCCTTCTAGAGCCCCTGAAGACCCTTCTAAAGGCCCCCAGACCCTTATAGAGCCCCTCAGGACCCTTCTAAAGTCCCCCAGACCCTGCTAATTCCCATCAGGGCTTTTATAAGGGCACCCAGACCCTTCTAATGCCCCTCAGGACATTTCTAAAGGCCCACAGAATCTTCTAGACCCCCTCAGGGCATTTCTAAAGGCACCCAGACCCTTGTAATGCCACTCAGGGCCTTTCTAAATGCCGCGAGACCCTTATAATCCCCCTGAGGGTCTTTAAAAAGGCCCCCAGACCATTCTGGACCCGCTCAGGACGCTTCTAATAGCCCCCAGACCCTTCTAGAGCCCAACAGGGCCTTTCTAAAGGCCTCCACACCCTTCTAATGACCCTCAAGACCCATTATAAGCCCCCAGACCCTTCTAGATTGCCTTAGGACCTTTCTAAAAGCCCCCAGACCATTCTAGATTGCCTGAGGACCCATCTAAAAGACCCCAGACCCTTCTAATGCCTTTCAGGACCCTTATGAAGGCCACAAGACCCTTCTAATGCCCCTCAGGACGTTTGTAAAGGACCTCAGACCCTTCTAATGCCCGTCAGGGCCCTTCTAAAGGCCATCAGACCCTTCTAATGCCCCTCAGGGCCTTTCTAAAGTACCCCAGACACTTCTAGAACCTCTCAGGGCCTTTCTATATGACCCCAGACCCTTGTAATGCCCCTCAGGGCTTTTCAAAAGGCCCCCATACCCTTCTAATGCCCCTCAGGACATTTCTAAAGGCCCCCAGACCCTTCTAGAGCCCCTCAGGACATTTCTAAAGGCACCCAGACCCTTCTAATGCCACTCAGGGCCTTTCTAAAGGCCGCGAGAGCCTTATAATCCCCCTGAGGGCCTTTAAAAAGGCCCCCAGACCATTCTGGATCCCCTCAGGACGCTTCTAATAGCCCCCACACCATTCTAGAGCCCCTCAGGGCCTTTCTAAATGCCTCCACACCCTTCTAATGACCCTCAAGACCCATGTAAAGGCCCCCAGACCCTTCTAGATTGCCTCAGGACCTTTCTAAAAGCCCCCAGACCAATCTAATGCATTTCAGGGCCTTTCTAAATGCCTCCACACCCTTCTAATGACACTCAAGACCCATGTAAAGGCCCCCAGACCCTTCTAGATTGCCTCAGGACCCATCTAAAAGCCCCCAGACCCTTCTTATGCCTTTCAGGACCCTTATGAAGGCCACAAGACCCTTCTAATGCCCCTCAGGGCATTTATAAAGGTTCCCAGACCCTTCTAGAGCCTGTTAGGACCATTATAAAGGCCCCCCGACCATTCTAGATCCACTCAGGACAATTCTAAAGGCCCGCAGACCATTCTAATGCCTGTCAGGGCCTTTCTAAAGGTCCCCAGACCCTTCTACTGCCCCTCAGGAGCATTCTAAAGGCACCCAGACCCTTCTAATGCCCCTCAGGACATTTCTAAAGGCCCCCAGACCCTTCTAGAGCCCCTAAGGACATTTCTAAAGGCACCCAGACCCTTCTGATGCCACTCAGGGCCTTTCTAAAGGCCGCGAGACCCTTATAATCCCCCTGAGGGTCTTTAAAAAGGCCCCCAGACCCTTCTGGACCCCCTCATGACGCTTATAATAACCCCCAGACCCTTCTAGAGCCCCTCAGGGTCTTTCTAAAGGCCTCCACACCCTTCTAATGACCCTCAAGACCCATGTAAAGGCCCCTAGACCTTTCTAGATTGCCTCAGGACCCATCCAAAAGACCCCAGACCCTTCTAATGCCTTTCAGGACCCTTATAAAGGCCACAAGACCATTCTAATGCCCCTCATGACCTTTCTAAAGGCCCTCAGACCCTTCTAGTGCCCCTCAGGGCATTTATAAAGGTTCCCAGACCCTTCAAGAGCCTGTCAGGACCCTTATAAAGGCCCCCAGACCATTCTAGAACCTCTCAGGACACTTCTAAAGGCCCGCAGACCATTCTAATGCCCGTCAGGGCATTTTTAAAGGCCCCCAGACCCTTCTAATGCCTCACAGGGCCTTTCTAAAGGTCCCCAGACCCTTCTAGAGCCCCTCAAGACCCTTCTAAAGGCCCCCAGACCCTTCTAGAGCCCCTCAGGACCAATCTAAAGTCCCCCAGACCCTGCTAATTCCCCTGAGGGCTTTTATAAGGGCACCAGACCCTTCTAATGCCCCTCAGGACATTTCTAAAGGCCCCCCGAACCTTCTAGAGCCCCTCAGGACATTTCTAAAGGCACCCAGACCCTTGTAATGCCACTCAGGGCCTTTCTAAAGGCCGCGAGACCCTTATAATCCCCCTGAGGGCCTTTAAAAAGGCCCCCAGACCCTTCTGGACCCCCTCAGGACGCTTCTAATAGCCCCCAGACCCCTCTAGAGCCCCTCAGGGCCTTTCTAAAGGCCTCCACACCCTTCTAATGACCCTCAAGACCCATGTAAAGGCCCCCAGACCATTCTAGATTGCCTCAGGACCCATCTAAAAGCCCCCAGACCCTTCTAATGCCTTTCAGAGCCTTTCTAAAGGCCTCCACACCCTTCTAATGACCCTCAAGACCCATGTAAAGGCCTCTAGACCCTTCTAGATTGCCTCAGGACCCATCTAAAAGCCCCCAGACCCTTCTTATGCCTTTCAGGACCCTTATGAAGGCCACAAGACCCTTCTAATGCCCCTCAGGACCTTTCTAAAGGCCCTAAGACCCTTCTAATGCCCCTCAGGGCATTTATAAAGGTTCCCAGACCCTTCTAGAGCCAGTCAGGACCCTTATAAAGGCCCCCAGACCATTCTAGAGCTCCTCAGGACACTTCTAAAGGCCCGCAGACCATTCTAATGCCCGTCGGGGCCTTTATAAAGGTCCCCAGACCCTTCTACTGCCCCTCAGGAGCATTCTAAAGGCCCCCAGACCTTTCTAATGCCCCACAGGGCCTTTTTAAAGGTCCCCAGACCCTTCTAGAGCCCCTCAAGAACCTTCTAAAGGCCCCCAGACCCTTATAGAGCCCCTCAGGACCCTTGTAACGTCCCCCAGACCCTGCTAATTCCCCTCAGGTCTTTTATAAGGGCACCCAGACCCTTCTAATGCCCCTCAGGACATTTCTAAAGGCCCACAGAACCTTCTGGAGCCCCTCAGGACATTTCTAAAGGCACCCAGACCCTTGTAATGCCACTCAGGACGATTCTAAAGGCCGCGAGACCCTTATAATACCCCTGAGGGCCTTTAAAAAGGCCCCCAGACCCTTCTGGACCCCCTCAGGACGCTTCTAATAGCCCCCAGACCCTTCTAGAGCCCCTCAGGGTCTTTCTAAAGGCCTCCACACCCTTCTAATGACCCTCAAGACCCATGTAAAGGCCCCCAGACCCTTCTAGATTGCCTGAGGACCCATCTAAAAGCCCCCAGACCCTTCTAATGCCTTTCAGGGCCTTTCTAAAGGCCTCCACACCCTTCTAATGACCCTCAAGACCCATGTAAAGGCCTCTAGACCCTTCTAGATTGCCTCAGGACCCATCTAAAAGCCCCCAGACCCTTCTAATGCCTTTCACGACCCTTATGAAGGCCACAAGACCCTTCTAATGCCCCTCAGGACCTTTGTAAAGGCCCTCAGACCCTTCTAATGCCCCTCAGGGCCCTTCTAAAGGCCCCCAGACCCTTCTAATGCCCCTCAGGCCCTTTCTAAAGTAACCCAGACCCTTCTAGAACCTCTCAGAGCCTTTCTATATGAACCCAGACCCTTGTAATGCCCCTCAGGGCTTCTCTAAAGGCCCCCATACCCTTCTAATGCCCCTCAGGACATTTCTAAAGGCCCCCAGACCCTTCTAGAGCACCTAAGGATATTTCTAAAGGCACCCAGACCCTTCTAATGCCCCTCAGGGCATTTATAAAGGTTCCCAGACCTTTCTAGAGCCCGTCAGGACCATTATAAAGGCCCCCCGACCATTCTAGAGCCACTCAGGACCAATCTAAAGTCCCCCAGACCCTGCTAATTCCACTGAGGGCTTTTATAAGGGCACCCAGACCCTTCTAATGCCCCTCAGGACATTTCTAAAGGCCCACAGAACCTTCTAGAGCCCCTCAGGACATTTCTAAAGGCACCCAGACCCTTGTAATGCCACTCAGGGCCTTTCTAAAGGCCGCGAGACCCTTATAATCCCCGTGAGGGCCTTTAAAAAGGCCCCCAGACCCTTCTGGACCCCCTCAGGACGCTTCTAATAGCCCCCAGACCCCTCTAGAGCCCCTCAGGGCCTTTCTAAAGGCCTCCACACCCTTCTAATGACCCTCAAACCCATGTAAAGGCCCACAGACCCTTCTAGATTGCCTCAGGACCCATCTAAAAGCCCCCAGACCCTTCTAATGCCTTCAGAGCCTTTCTAAAGGCCTCCACACCCTTCTAATGACCCTCAAGACCCATGTAAAGGCCTCTAGACCCTTCTAGGTTGCATCAGGACCCATCTAAAAGACCCCAGACCCTTCTAATGCCTTTCAGGACCCTTATGAAGGCCACAAGACCCTTCTAATGCCCCTCAGGACCTTTCTAAAGGCCCTAAGACCCTTCTAATGCCCCACAGGACCTTTCTAAAGGTCCCCAGACCCTTCTAGAGCCCCTGAAGAACCTTCTAAAGGCCCCCAGACCCTTATAGAGCCCCTCAGGACCCTTGTAACGTCCCCCAGACCCTGCTAATTCCCCTCAGGGCTTTTATAAGGGCACCCAGACCCTTCTAATGCCCCTCAGGACATTTCTAAAGGCCCACAGAACCTTCTAGAGCCCCTCAGGACATTTCTAAAGGCACCCAGACCCTTGTAATGCCACTCAGGGCCTTTCTAAAGGCCGCGAGACCCTTATAATCCACCTGAGGGCCTTTAAAAAGGCCCCCAGACACTTCTGGACCCCCTCAGGACGCTTCTAATAGACCCCAGACCCTTCTAGAGCCCCTCAGGGCCTTTCTACAGGCCTCCACACCCTTCTAATGACCCTCAAGACCCATGTAAAGGCCCCCAGACCCTTCTAGATTGCCTGAGGACCCATCTAAAAGCCCCCAGACCCTTCTAATGCCTTTCAGGGCCTTTCTAAAGGCCTGCACACCCTTCTAATGACCTTCAAGACCCATGTAAAGGCCTCTAGACCCTTCTAGATTGCCTCAGGACCCATCTAAAAGCCCCCAGACTCTTCTAATGCCTTTCACGACACTTATGAAGGCCACAAGACCCTTCTAATGCCCCTCAGGACCTTTGTAAAGGCCCTCAGACCGTTCTAATGCCCCTCAGGGCCCTTCTAAAGGCCCCCAGACCCTTCTAATGCCCCTCAGGGCCTTTCTAAAGTACCCCAGACACTTCTAGAACCTCTCAGGGCCTTTCTATATGACCCCAGACCCTTGTAATGCCCCTCAGGGCTTTTCTAAAGTCCCCCATACCCTTCTAATGCCCCTCAGGAATGTTTCTAAAGGCCCCCAGACCCTTCTAGATTGCCTCAGGACGCTTCTAATAGCCCCCAGACCCTTCTAGATCCCCTCAGGGCCTTTCTAAAGGCCTCCACACCCTTCTAATGACCCTCAAGACCCATGTAAAGGCCCCCAGACCCTTCTAGATTGCCTCAAAACCCATCTAAAAGCCCCCAGACCCTTCTAATGCCTTTCAGGGCCTTTCTTAATGCCTCCACACCCTTCTAATGACCCTCAAGACACATGTAAAGTCCCCCAGACCCTTCTAGATTGCCTCAGGACCCATCCAAAAGTCCCCAGACCCTTCTAATGCCTTTCAGGACCCTTATGAAGGCCACAAGACCCTTCTAATGCCCCTCAGGACTTTTCTAAAGGCCCCCAGACCCTTCTAGAGGCCCTCAGGACATTTCTAAAGGCACTCAGACCCTTGTAATGCCACTTAGGGCCTTTCTAAAGGCGGCGAGACCCTTATAATCCCCCTGAGGGCCTTTAAAAAGGCCCCCAGACCCTTCTGGACCCCCTCCGGACGCTTCTAAAAGCCCCCAGACCCTTCTAATGCCTTTCAGGGCCTTTCTAAAGGCCTCCACACCCTTCTAATGATCCTCAAGACCCATGTAAAGGCCCCCAGACCCTTCTAGATTGCCTCAGGACCCATCTAAAAGACCCCAGACCCTTCTAATGCCTTTCAGGACCCTTATGAAGGCCACAAGACCCTTCTAATGCCCCTCAGGGTATTTATAAAGGTTCCCAGACCCTTCTAGAGCCCGTCAGGACCATTATAAAGGCCCCCCGACCATTCTAGAGCCGCTCAGGACACTTCTAAAGGCCTGCAGACCATTCTAATGCCTGTAAGGGCCTTTCTAAAGGTCCCCAGACCCTTCTACTGCCCCTCAGGAGCATTCTAAAGGCCCCCAGACCCTTCTAATGCCCCTCAGGACATTTCTAAAGGCCCCCAGACCCTTCTAGAGCATTTCAGGACATTTCTAAAGGCACCCAGACCTTTCTAATGCCACTCAGGGCTTTTCTAAAGGCCGCGAGACCCTTATAATCCCCCTGAGGGCCTTTAAAAAGGCCCCCAGACCCTTCTGGACCCCCTCAGGACCCATCTAAAAGCCCCCAGACCCTTCTAATGCCTTTCAGGGCCTTTCTAAAGGCCTCCACACCATTCTAATGACCCTCAAGACACATGTAAAGGCCCCCAGACCCTTCTAGATTGCCTCAGGACCCATCCAAAAGCCCCCAGACCCTTCTAATGCCTTTCAGGACCCTTATAAAGGCTACAAGACCCTTCTAATGCCCCTCAGGACCTTTCTAAAGGCCCTCAGACCCTTCTAGTGCCCCTCAGGGCATTTATAAAGGTTCCCAGACCCGTCTAGAGCCCGTCAGGACACTTATAAAGGTCCCCAGACCCTTCTAGAGCCCCTCAGGACATTTCTAAAGGCACCCAGACCCTTGTAATGCCACTCAGGGCCTTTCTAAAGGCCGCGTGACCCTTATAATCCCCCTGAGGGCCTTTAAAAAGGCCCCCAGACCCTTCTGGACCCTTCAGGACGCTTCTAATAGCCCCCAGACCCTTCTAGAGCCCCTCAGGGCCTTTCTAAAGGCCTCCACACCCTTCTAATGACCCTCAAGACCCATGTAAAGGCCCCCAGACCCTTCTAGATTGCCTCAGGACCCATCTAAAAGCCCCCAGACCATTCTAATGCCTTTCAGGGCCTTTCTAAAGGCCTCCACACCCTTCTAATGACCCTCAAGACCCATGTAAAGGCCTCTAGACCCTTCTAGATTGCCTCAGGACCAATCTAAAAGACCCCAGACCCTTCTAATGCCTTTCAGGACCCTTATGAAGGCCACAAGACCCTTCTAATGCCCCTCAGGACCTTTCTAAAGGCCCTCAGACCCTTCTAATGCCCGTCAGGGCCCTTCTAAAGGCCCCCAGACCCTTCTACTGCCCCTCAGGGCCTTTCTAAAGTACCCCAGACACTCCTAGAACCTCTCAGGGCCTTTCTATATGACCCCAGACCCTTCTAATGCCCCTCAGGGCTTTTCTAAAGGCCCCCATACCCTTCTAATGACCCTCAAGACCCATGTAAAGGCCTCTAGACCCTTCTAGATTGCCTCAGGACCCATCTAAAAGACCACAGACCCTTCTAATGCCTTTCAGGACCCTTATGAAGGCCACAAGACCCTTCTAATGCCCCTCAGGACCTTTCTAAAAGCCCTCAGACCCTTCTAATGCCCCTCAGGGCCCTTCTAAAGGACCCCAGACCCTTCTAATGCCCCTCAGGGCCTTTCTAAAGTACCCCAGACACTTCTAGAACCTCTCAGGGCCTTTCTATATGACCCCAGACCCTTGTAATGCCCATCAGGGCTTTTCTAAAGGCCCCCATACCCTTCTAATGCACCTCAGGACATTTCTAAAGGCCCCCAGACCCTTCTAGAGCCCCTCAGGACATTTCTAAAGGCACCCAGACCATTCTAATGCCACTCAATGCCATTCTAAAGGTCGCGAGACCCTTATAATCCCCCTGAGGGCCTTTAAAAAGGCCCCCAGACCATTCTGGACCCCCTCAGGACGCTTCTAATACCCCCAGACCCTTCTAGAACCCCTCAGGGCCTTTCTAAAGGCCTCCACACCCTTCTAATGACCCTCAAGACCCATGTAAAGGCCTCTAGACCCTTCTAGATTGCCTCAGGACCCATCTAAAAGCCCCCAGACCCTTCTAATGCCTTTCAGGGCCTTTCTAAAGGCCTCCACACCTTTCTAATGACCCTTAAGACCCATGTAAAGGCCCCCAGACCCTTCTAGATTGCCTCAGGACGCTTCTAAAAGCCCCCAGACCCTTCTAATGCCTTTCAGGGCCTTTCTAAAGGCCTCCACACCCTTCTAATGACCCTCAAGACCCATGTAAAGGCCCCCAGACCCTTCTAGATTGCCACAGGACCCATCTAAAAGCCCCCAGACCCTTCTAATGCCTTTCAGGACCCTTATGAAGGCCACAAGACCCTTCTAATGCCCCTCAGGACCTTTCTAAAGGCCCTCAGACCCTTCTAGTGCCCCTCAGGGCATTTATAAAGGTTCCCAGACCCTTCAAGAGCCTGTCAGGACCATTATAAAGGCCCCCAGACCATTCTAGAGCACCTCAGGACACTTCTAAATGCCCGCAGACCATTCTAATGCCCGTCAGGGCCTTTCTAAAGGTCCCAAGACCCTTCTACTGCCCCTCAGGAGCATTCTAAAGGCCCCCAGACCTTTCTAATGCCCCTCAGGGCCTTTCTAAAGTACCCCAGACACTTCTAGAACCTCTCAGGGCCTTTCTATATGACCCCAGACCCTTGTAATGCCCCTCAGGGCTTTTCTAAAGGCCCCCATACCCTTCTAATGCCCCTCAGGACATTTCTAAAGGCCCCCAGAGCCTTCTAGAGCCCCTCAGGACATTTCTAAAGGCACCCAGACCCTTCTAATGCCACTCAGGGCCTTTCTAAAGGCCGCGAGACCCTTATAATCCCTCTGAGGGCCTTTAAAATGGCCCCCAGACCCTTCTGGACCCCTCAGGACGCTTCTAATAGCCCCCAGACCCTTCTAGAGCCCCTCAGGGCCTTTCTAAAGGCCTCCACACCCTTCTAATGACCCTCAAGACCCATGTAAAGGCCCCCAGACCCTTCTATATTGCCTCAGGACCCATCTAAAAGCCCCCAGACCCTTCTAATGCCTTTCAGGGCCTTTCTAAATGCCTCCACACCCTTCTAATGACCCTCAAGACCCATGTAAAGGCCTCTAGACCCTTCTAGATTGCCTCAGGACCCATCTAAAAGACCACAGACCATTCTAATGCATTTCAGGACCCTTATGAAGGACACAAGACCCTTCTAATGCCCCTCAGGACCTTTCTAAAGGCCCTCAGACCCTTCTAATGCCCCTCAGGGCCCTTCTAAAGGACCCCAGACCCTTCTAATGCCCCTCAGGGCCTTTCTAAAGTATCCCAGACACTTCTAGAACCTCTCAGGGCCTTTCTATATGACCCCAGACCATTGTAATGCCCATCAGGGCTTTTCTAAAGGCCCCCATACCCTTCTAATGCACCTCAGGACATTTCTAAAGGCCCCCAGACCCTTCTAGAGCCCCTCAGGACATTTCTAAAGGCACCCAGACCATTCTAATGCCACTCAATGCCATTCTATAGGCCGCGAGACCCTTATAATCCCCCTGAGGGCCTTTAAAAAGGCCCCCAGACCATTCTGGACCCCCTCAGGACGCTTCTAATACCCCCAGACCCTTCTAGAGCCCCTCAGGGCCTTTCTAAAGGCCTCCACACCCTTCTAATGACCCTCAAGACCCATGTAAAGGCATCTAGACCCTTCTAGATTGCCTCAGGACCCATCTAAAAGCACCCAGACCCTTCTAATGCCTTTCAGGACCCTTATGAAGGCCACAAGACGATTCTAATGACCCTCAGGACCTTTCTAAAGGCCCACAGACCCTTCTAATGCCCCTCAGGGCCCTTCTAAAGGCCCCCAGACCCTTCTAATGCCCCTCAGGGCCTTTCTAAAGTACCCCAGACACTTCTAGAACCTCTCAGGTCCTTTCTATATGACCCCAGACCCTTGTAATGCCCCTCAGGGCTTTTCTAAAGGCCCCCATACCCTTCTAATGCCCCTCAGGACATTTCTAAAGGCCCCCAGACCCTTCTAGAGCCCCTCAGGACATTTCTAAAGGCACCCAGACCCTTCTAATGCCACTCAGGGTCTTTCTAAAGGCCGCGAGACCCTTATAATCCCCCTGAGGGCCTTTAAAATGGCCCCCAGACCCTTCTGGACCCCCTCAGGACGCTTCTAATAGCCCCCAGACCCATCTAATGCCTTTCAGGGCCTTTCTAAAGGCCTCCACACCCTTCTAATGACCATCAAGACCCATGTAAAGGCCCCCAGACCCTTCTAGATTGCCTCAGGACGCTTCTAAAAGCCCCCAGACCCTTCTAATGCCTTTCAGGGCCTTTCTAAAGGCCTCCACACCCTTCTAATGACCCTCAAGACCCATGTAAAGGCCCCCAGACCCTTCTAGATTGCCTCAGGGCCCATCTAAAAGCCCCCAGACCCTTCTAATGCCTTTCAGGACCCTTATGAAGGCCACAAGACCTTTCTAATGCCCCTCAGGACCTTTCTAAAGGCCCTCAGACCCTTCTAGTGCCCCTCAGGGCATTTATAAAGGTTCCCAGACCCTTCTAGAGCCTGTCAGGACCATTATAAAGGCCCCCAGACCATTCTAGAGCACCTCAGGACACTTCTAAAGGCCCGCAGACTATTCTAATGCCCGTCAGGGCCTTTATAAAGGTCCCCAGACCCTTCTACTGCCACTCAGGAGCATTCTAAAGGCCCCCAGACCATTCTAATGCCCCACAGGGCCTTTCTAAAGTTCTCCAGAGCCTTCTAGAGCCCCTGAAGACCCTTCTAAAGGCCCCCAGACCCTTCTAATGCCCCTCAGGGCCTTTCTAAAGTACCCCAGACACTTCTAGAACCTCTCAGGGCCTTTCTATATGAACCCAGACCCTTCTAATGCCACTCAGGGTCTATCTAAAGGCCGCGAGACCCTTATAATCCCCCTGAGGGCCTTTAAAAAGGCCCCCAGACCCTTCTGGACCTCCTCAGGACGCTTCTAATAGCCCCCAGGCCCTCCTAGAGCCCCTCAGGGTCTTTCTAAAGGCCTCCACACCCTTCTAATGACCCTCAAGACCCATGTAAAGGCCCCCAGACCCTTCTAGATTGCCTCAGGACCCATCTAAAAGCCTCCAGACCATTCTAATGCCTTTCAGGGCCTTTCTAAAGGCCTCCACACCCTTCTAATGACACTCAAGACCCATGTAAAGGCCCCCAGACCCTTCTAGATTGCCTCAGGACCCATCTAAAAGCCCCCAGACACTTATAATGCCTTTCAGGACCCTTATGAAGGCCACAAGACCCTTCTAATGCCCCTCAGGACCTTTCTAAAGGCCCTCAGACCCTTCTAATGCCCCTCAGGGCATATATAAAGGTTCCCTGACCCTTCTAGAGCCTGTCAAGACCCTTATAAAGGCCCCCAGACCATTCTAGAGCCCCTCAGGACACTTGTAAAGGCCCGCAGACAATTCTAATGCCCGTCAGGGCCTTTCTAAAGGTCCCCAGACCCTTCTACTGCCCCTCAGGAGCATTCTAAAGGCCCCCCAGACCCTTCTAATGCCCCACAGGGCCTTTCTAAAGGTCGCCAGACCCTTCTAGAGCCCCTGAAGACCCTTCTAAAGGCCCCCAGACCCTTCTAATGCCCCACAGGGCCTTTCTAAAGTACCCCAGACACTTCTAGAACCTATCAGGGCCTATCTATATGATCCCAGACCCTTCTAATGCCTCTCAGGGTCTTTCTAAAGGCCGCGAGACCCTTATAATCCCACTGAGGGCCTTTAAAAAGGCCCCCAGACCCTTCTGGACCCCCTCAGGACGCTTCTAATAGCCCCCAGGCCCTCCTAGAGCCCCTCAGGGCCTTTCTAAAGGCCTCCACACCCTTCTAATGACCCTCAAGACCGATGTAAAGGCCCCTAGACCATTCTAGATTGCCTCCGGACCCATCTAAAAGCCCCCAGACCCTTCTAATGCCTTTCAGGACCCTTATGAAGGCCACAAGACCATTCTAATGCCTCACAGGACCTTTCTAAAGGCCCTCAGACCCTTCTAATGCCCCTCAGGGCATTTATAAAGGTTCCCAGACCCTTCTAGAGCCCTTCAGGACCCTTATAAACGCCCCCAGACCATTCTAGAGCCCCTCAGGACACTTCTAAAGGCCTGCAGACCATTCTAATGCCCGTCAGGGCCTTTCTAAAGGTCCCCAGACCCTTCTACTGCCCCTCAGGAGCATTCTAAAGGCCCCCAGACCCTTCAAATGCCCCACAGGGCCTTTCTAAAGGTTCCCAGACGCTTCTAGAGCCCCTGAATACCCTTCTAAATGCCCCCAGACCATTATAGAGCCCCTCAGGACCCTTCTAAAGTCACCCAGACGATGCTAGTTCCCCTCAGGGCTTTTATAAAGGCACCCAGAACCTTCTAATGCCCTTCAGGACCATTATAAAAGCACCCAGACCCTTCTAGAGCCTCTCAGGACAGTTTTAAATGCCTCCAGACCCTTCTAGACCCCCTCAGGACCATTCTAAAGGCCCCCAGACCCTTCTAATGCCCCTCAGGAGCCTTCTAAAGGCCCCCAGACCCTTCTAATGCCCCTCAGGTCCTTTCTAAATTACCGCAGACAATTCTAGAACCTCTCAGGGCCTTTCTATATGACCCCAGACCCTTGTAATGCCCCTCAGGGCTTTTCTAAAGGCCCCCAGACCCTTCTAGAGCCCCTCAGGACATTTCTAAAGGCACCCAGACCCTTCTAATGCCACTCAGGGCCTTTCTAAAGGCCGCGAGACCCTTATAATCCCCCTGAGGGCCTTTAAAAAGGCCCCCAGACGCTTCTGGACCCCTCACGAAGCTTCTAATAGCCCCCAGAGCCTTCTAGAGCCCCTCAGGGCCTTTTTAAAGGCCTCCACATCTTTCTAATGACCCTCAAGACCCATGTAAAGTCCCCCAGACCCTTCTAGATTGCCTCAGGACCCATCTAAAAGCCCCCAGACCCTTCTAATGCCTTTCAGGACCTTTCTAAAGGCCTCCACACCCTTCTAATGACCCTCAAGACCCATGTAAAGGCCTCTAGACCCTTCTAGATTGCCTCAGGACACATCTAAAAGACCCCAGACCCTTCTAATGCCTTTCAGGACCATTATGAAGGCCACAAGACCCATCTAATGCCCCTCAGGACCTTTCTAAAGGCCCTCTGACCCTTCTAATGCCCATGAGGGCCCTTCTAAAGGTCCCCAGACCCTTCTACTGCCCCTCAGGGCCTTTCTAAAGTACCCCAGACACTTCTAGAACCTCTCAGGACCTTTCTATATGACCCCAGACCCTTCTAATGCCCCTCAGGACATTTCTAAAGGCCCCCAGACCCTTCTAGATTGCCTCAGGACCCATCTAAAAGACCCCAGACCCTTCTAATGCCTTTCAGGACCCTTATGAAGGCCACAAGACCCTTCTAATGACCCTAAGGACCTTTGTAAAGGCCCTCAGACCCTTCTAATGCCCCTCAGGGCCCTTCTAAAGGCCCCCAGACCCTTCTACTGCCCCTCAGGGCCTTTCTAAAGTTCCCCAGACACTTCTAGAACCTCTCAGGGCCTTTCTATATGACCCCAGACCCTTGTAATGCCCCTCAGGGCTTTTCTAAAGGCCCCCATATCCTTCTAATGCCCCTGAGGACATTTCTAAAGGCCCTCAGACCCTTCTAGAGCCCCTCAGGGCCTTTCTAAAGGCACCCAGACCATTCTAATGCCACTCAGGGCCTTTCTAAAGGCCGCGAGACCCTTATAATCCTGCTGAGGGCCTTTAAAAAGGCCCCCAGACCCTTCTGGACCCCCTCAGAACGCTTCTAATAGCCCCCAGACCCTTCTAGAGCCCCTCAGGGCCTTTCTAAAGGCCTCCACACCCTTCTAATGACCCTCAAGACCCATGTAAAGGCCTCTAGACCCTTCTAGATTGCCTCAGGACCCATCTAAAAGCCCCCAGACCCTTCTAATGCCTTTCAGGACCCTTATGAAGGCCACAAGACCATTCTAATGCCCCTCAGGACCTTTCTAAAGGACCTCAGACCCTTCTAATGCCCCTCAGGGCCCTTCTAAAGGCCCCCAGACCCTTCTAATGCCTTTCAGGGCCTTTCTAAAGGCCTCCACACCCTTCTAATGACCCTCAAGACCCATGTAAAGGCACCCAGACCCTTCTAGATTGCCTCTGGACGCTTCTAAAAGCCCCCAGACCCTTCTAATTCCTTTCAGGGCCATTCTAAAGGCCTCCACACCCTTCTAATGACCCTCAAGACCCATGTAAAGGCCCCCAGACCCTTCTAGATTGCCTCAGGACCCATCTAAAAGCCCCCAGACCCTTCTAATGCCTTTCAGGACCCTTATGAAGGCCACAAGACCCTTCTAATGCCCCTCAGGACCTTTCTAAAGGCTGTCAGACCCTTCTAGTGCCCCTCAGGGCATTTATAAAGGTTCCCAGACCCTTCTAGAGCCTGTCAGGACCCTTATAAAGGCCCCCAGACCATTCTAGAGCACCTCAGGACACTTCTAAAGGCCCGCAGACCATTCTAATGCCCGTCAGGGCCTTTCTAAAGGTCCCAAGACCGTTCTACTGCCCCTCAGGAGCATTCTAAAGGCCCCCAGACCCTTCTAATGCCCCTCAGGACATTTCTAAAGGCCCCCAGACCCTTCTAGAGCCCCTCAGGACATTTCTAAAGGCACCCAGACCCTTCTAATGCCACTCAATGCCTTTCTAAATGCCGCGAGACCCTTATAATCCCCCTGAGGGCCTTTAAAAAGGCCCCCAGACCCTTCTGGACCCCCTCAGGACGCTTCTAATAGCCCCCAGATCATTCTAGAGCCCCTCAGGGCCTTTCTAAAGGCCTCCACACCCTTCTAATGACCCTCAAGACCCATGTAAAGGCCTCTAGACCCTTCTAGATTGCCTCAGGACCCATCTAAAAGCCCCCAGACCCTTCTAATGCCTTTCAGGACCCTTATGAAGGCCACAAGACCCTTCTAATGCCCCTCAGGACCTTTCTAAAGGCCCTCAGATCCTTCTAATGCCCCTCAGGGCCCTTCTAAAGGAGCCCAGACCCTTCTAATGCCCCTCAGGGCCTTTCTAAAGTACCCCAGACATTTCTAGAACCTCTCAGGGCCTTTCTATATGACCCCAGACCCTTCTAATGCCACTCAGGGCTTTTCTAAAGGCCCCCATACCCTTCTAATGCCCCTCAGGACATTTCTAAAGGCCCCCAGACCCTTCTAGAGCCCCTCAGGACATTTCTAAAGGCACCCAGACCCTTCTAATGCCACTCAGGGCCTTTCTAAAGGCCGCGAGACCCTTATAATCCCCCTGAGGGCTTTTAAAAAGGCCCCCAGACCCTTCTGGACCCCCTCAGGACGCTTCTAATAGCCCCCAGACTCTTCTAATGCCTTTCAGGGCCTTTCTAAAGGCCTCCACACCCTTCTAATGACCCTCAAGACCCATGTAAAGTCCCCCAGACCCTTCTAGATTGCCTCAGGATCCATCTAAAAGCCCCCAGACCCTTCTAATGCCTTTCAGGACCCTTATGAAGGCCACAAGGCCCTTCTAATGCCCCTCAGGACCTTTCTAAAGGCCCTCAGACCCTTCTAATGCCCCTCAGGGCATTTATAAAGGTTCCCAGACCCTTCTAGAGCCTGTCAGGACCCTTATAAAGGCCCCCAGACCATTCTAGTGCACCTCAGAACACTTCTAAAGGCCCGCAGACCATTCTAATGCCCGTCAGGACCTTTATAAAGGTCCCCAGACCCTTCTACTGCCCCTCAGGAGCATTCTAAAGGCCCCCAGACCCTTGTAATGCCCCACAGGGCCTTTCTAAAGGTCCCCAGACCCTTCTAGAGCCCCTGAAGACCCTTCTAAAGGCCCCCAGACCCTTATAGAGCCCCTCAGGACCTATCTAAAGTCCCCCAGACACTGTTAATTCCCCTCAGGGCTGTTATAAGGGCACCCAGACCCTTCTAATGCCCCTCAGGACATTTCTAAAGGCCCCCAGAACCTTCTAGAGTATCTGAGGACATTTCTAAAGGCACCCAGACCCTTGTAATGCCACTCAGGGCCATTCTAAAAACCACGAGACCATTATAATCCCCCTGAGGGCCTTTAAAAAGGCCCCCAGACCCATCTGGACCCCCTCAGGATGCTTCTAATCGCCCCCAGACCCATCTAGAGCCCCTCAGGGCCTTTCTAAAGGCCTCCACACCTTTCTAATTACCCTCAAGACCCATGTAAAGGCCCCCAGACCCTTCTAGATTGCCTCCGGACCCATCTAAAAGCCCCCAGACCCGTCTAATGCCTTTCAGGGGCTTTCTAAAGGCCTCCACACCCTTCTAATGACACTCAAGACCCATGTAAAGGCCTCTAGACCCTTCTAGATTGCCTCAGGACCCATCTAAAAACCCCCAGACCCTTCTAATGCCTTTCAGGACCATTATGAAGGACACAAGACCCTTCTAATGCCCCTCAGGACCTTTGTAAAGGCCCTCAGACCCTTCTAATTCCCCTCAGGGCCCTTCTAAAGGCCCCCAGACCCTTCTAATGCCTTTCAGGACCTTTCTAAAGGCCTCCACACCCTTCTAATGACCCTCAAGACCCATGTAAAGGCCTCTAGACCCTTCTAGATTGCCTCAGGACACATCTAAAAGACCCCAGACCCTTCTAATGCCTTTCAGGACCATTATGAAGGCCACAAGACCCATCTAATGCCCCTCAGGACCTTTCTAAAGGCCCTCTGACCCTTCTAATGCCCATGAGGGCCCTTCTAAAGGTCCCCAGACCCTTCTACTGCCCCTCAGGGCCTTTCTAAAGTACCCCAGACACTTCTAGAACCTCTCAGGACCTTTCTATATGACCCCAGACCCTTCTAATGCCCCTCAGGACATTTCTAAAGGCCCCCAGACCCTTCTAGATTGCCTCAGGACCCATCTAAAAGACCCCAGACCCTTCTAATGCCTTTCAGGACCCTTATGAAGGCCACAAGACCCTTCTAATGACCCTAAGGACCTTTGTAAAGGCCCTCAGACCCTTCTAATGCCCCTCAGGGCCCTTCTAAAGGCCCCCAGACCCTTCTACTGCCCCTCAGGGCCTTTCTAAAGTTCCCCAGACACTTCTAGAACCTCTCAGGGCCTTTCTATATGACCCCAGACCCTTGTAATGCCCCTCAGGGCTTTTCTAAAGGCCCCCATATCCTTCTAATGCCCCTGAGGACATTTCTAAAGGCCCTCAGACCCTTCTAGAGCCCCTCAGGGCCTTTCTAAAGGCACCCAGACCATTCTAATGCCACTCAGGGCCTTTCTAAAGGCCGCGAGACCCTTATAATCCTGCTGAGGGCCTTTAAAAAGGCCCCCAGACCCTTCTGGACCCCCTCAGAACGCTTCTAATAGCCCCCAGACCCTTCTAGAGCCCCTCAGGGCCTTTCTAAAGGCCTCCACACCCTTCTAATGACCCTCAAGACCCATGTAAAGGCCTCTAGACCCTTCTAGATTGCCTCAGGACCCATCTAAAAGCCCCCAGACCCTTCTAATGCCTTTCAGGACCCTTATGAAGGCCACAAGACCATTCTAATGCCCCTCAGGACCTTTCTAAAGGACCTCAGACCCTTCTAATGCCCCTCAGGGCCCTTCTAAAGGCCCCCAGACCCTTCTAATGCCTTTCAGGGCCTTTCTAAAGGCCTCCACACCCTTCTAATGACCCTCAAGACCCATGTAAAGGCACCCAGACCCTTCTAGATTGCCTCTGGACGCTTCTAAAAGCCCCCAGACCCTTCTAATTCCTTTCAGGGCCATTCTAAAGGCCTCCACACCCTTCTAATGACCCTCAAGACCCATGTAAAGGCCCCCAGACCCTTCTAGATTGCCTCAGGACCCATCTAAAAGCCCCCAGACCCTTCTAATGCCTTTCAGGACCCTTATGAAGGCCACAAGACCCTTCTAATGCCCCTCAGGACCTTTCTAAAGGCTGTCAGACCCTTCTAGTGCCCCTCAGGGCATTTATAAAGGTTCCCAGACCCTTCTAGAGCCTGTCAGGACCCTTATAAAGGCCCCCAGACCATTCTAGAGCACCTCAGGACACTTCTAAAGGCCCGCAGACCATTCTAATGCCCGTCAGGGCCTTTCTAAAGGTCCCAAGACCGTTCTACTGCCCCTCAGGAGCATTCTAAAGGCCCCCAGACCCTTCTAATGCCCCTCAGGACATTTCTAAAGGCCCCCAGACCCTTCTAGAGCCCCTCAGGACATTTCTAAAGGCACCCAGACCCTTCTAATGCCACTCAAGGCCTTTCTAAATGCCGCGAGACCCTTATAATCCCCCTGAGGGCCTTTAAAAAGGCCCCCAGACCCTTCTGGACCCCCTCAGGACGCTTCTAATAGCCCCCAGATCATTCTAGAGCCCCTCAGGGCCTTTCTAAAGGCCTCCACACCCTTCTAATGACCCTCAAGACCCATGTAAAGGCCTCTAGACCCTTCTAGATTGCCTCAGGACCCATCTAAAAGCCCCCAGACCCTTCTAATGCCTTTCAGGACCCTTATGAAGGCCACAAGACCCTTCTAATGCCCCTCAGGACCTTTCTAAAGGCCCTCAGATCCTTCTAATGCCCCTCAGGGCCCTTCTAAAGGAGCCCAGACCCTTCTAATGCCCCTCAGGGCCTTTCTAAAGTACCCCAGACATTTCTAGAACCTCTCAGGGCCTTTCTATATGACCCCAGACCCTTCTAATGCCACTCAGGGCTTTTCTAAAGGCCCCCATACCCTTCTAATGCCCCTCAGGACATTTCTAAAGGCCCCCAGACCCTTCTAGAGCCCCTCAGGACATTTCTAAAGGCACCCAGACCCTTCTAATGCCACTCAGGGCCTTTCTAAAGGCCGCGAGACCCTTATAATCCCCCTGAGGGCTTTTAAAAAGGCCCCCAGACCCTTCTGGACCCCCTCAGGACGCTTCTAATAGCCCCCAGACTCTTCTAATGCCTTTCAGGGCCTTTCTAAAGGCCTCCACACCCTTCTAATGACCCTCAAGACCCATGTAAAGTCCCCCAGACCCTTCTAGATTGCCTCAGGATCCATCTAAAAGCCCCCAGACCCTTCTAATGCCTTTCAGGACCCTTATGAAGGCCACAAGGCCCTTCTAATGCCCCTCAGGACCTTTCTAAAGGCCCTCAGACCCTTCTAATGCCCCTCAGGGCATTTATAAAGGTTCCCAGACCCTTCTAGAGCCTGTCAGGACCCTTATAAAGGCCCCCAGACCATTCTAGTGCACCTCAGAACACTTCTAAAGGCCCGCAGACCATTCTAATGCCCGTCAGGACCTTTATAAAGGTCCCCAGACCCTTCTACTGCCCCTCAGGAGCATTCTAAAGGCCCCCAGACCCTTGTAATGCCCCACAGGGCCTTTCTAAAGGTCCCCAGACCCTTCTAGAGCCCCTGAAGACCCTTCTAAAGGCCCCCAGACCCTTATAGAGCCCCTCAGGACCTATCTAAAGTCCCCCAGACACTGTTAATTCCCCTCAGGGCTGTTATAAGGGCACCCAGACCCTTCTAATGCCCCTCAGGACATTTCTAAAGGCCCCCAGAACCTTCTAGAGTATCTGAGGACATTTCTAAAGGCACCCAGACCCTTGTAATGCCACTCAGGGCCATTCTAAAAACAACGAGACCATTATAATCCCCCTGAGGGCCTTTAAAAAGGCCCCCAGACCCTTCTGGACCCCCTCAGGATGCTTCTAATCGCCCCCAGACCCATCTAGAGCCCCTCAGGGCCTTTCTAAAGGCCTCCACACCTTTCTAATTACCCTCAAGACCCATGTAAAGGCCCCCAGACCCTTCTAGATTGCCTCCGGACCCATCTAAAAGCCCCCAGACCCGTCTAATGCCTTTCAGGGGCTTTCTAAAGGCCTCCACACCCTTCTAATGACACTCAAGACCCATGTAAAGGCCTCTAGACCCTTCTAGATTGCCTCAGGACCCATCTAAAAACCCCCAGACCCTTCTAATGCCTTTCAGGACCATTATGAAGGACACAAGACCCTTCTAATGCCCCTCAGGACCTTTGTAAAGGCCCTCAGACCCTTCTAATTCCCCTCAGGGCCCTTCTAAAGGCCCCCAGACCCTTCTAATGCCCCTCAGGGCCTTTCTAAAGTACCCCAGACACTTCTAGAACCTCTCAGGGCCTTTCTATATGACCCCAGACCCTTGTAATGCCCAACAGGGCTTTTCTAAAGGCCCCCATACCCTTCTAATGCCCCTCAGGACATTTCTAAAGGCCCCCAGACCCTTCTAGAGCCCCTCAGGACATTTCTAAAGGCACCCAGACCCTTATAATGCCACTCAGGGCCTTTCTAAAGGCCACGAGACCCTTATAATCCCCCTGAGGGCCTTTAAAAAGGCCCCCAGACTCTTCTGGACCCCTTCAGGACGCTTCTAATAGCCCCCAGACCCTTCTAGAGCCCCTCAGGGCCTTTCTAAAGGCCTCCACACCCTTCTAATGACCCTCAAGACCCATGTAAAGGCCCCCAGACCCTTCTAGATTGCCTCAGGACCCATCTAAAAGCCCCCAGACCCTTCTAATGCCTTTCAGGACCATTATGAAGGCAATAAGACCCTTCTAATGCCCCTCAGGACCTTTCTAAAGGCCCTCAGACCCTTCTAATGCCCCTCAGGGCATTTATAAAGGTTCCCAGACCCTTCTAGAGCCTGTCAGGACCCTTATAAAGGCCCCCAGACCATTCTAGTGCACCTCAGAACACTTCTAAAGGCCCGCAGACCATTCTAATGCCCGTCAGGACCTTTCTAAAGGTCCCCGGACCACTCTACTGCCCCTCAGGAGCATTCTACAGGCCCCCAGACCCTTCTAATGCCCCACAGGGCCTTTCTAAAGGTCCCCAGACCCTTCTAGAGCCCCTGAAGACCCCTCTAAAGGCCCCCAGACCCTTATAGAGCCCCTCAGGACCCTTCTAAAGTCCCCCAGACCCTGTTAATTCCCCTCAGGGCTGTTATAAGGGCACCCAGACCCTTCTAATGCCTTTCAGGACATTTCTAAAGGCCCCCAGAACCTTCTAGAGCACCTGAGGACATTTCTAAAGGCACCCAGACCCTTGTAATGCCACTCAGGGCCTTTCTAAAGGCCGCGAGACCCTTATAATCCCCCTGAGGGCCTTTAAAAAGGCCCCCAGACCCTTCTGGACCCCCTCAGGATGCTTCTAATCGCCCCCAGACCCTTCTAGAGCACCTCAGGGCCTTTCTAAAGGCCTCCACACCCTTCTAATGACCCTCAAGACCCATGTAAAGGCCTCTAGACCCTTCTAGATTGCCTCAGGACCCATCTAAAAGCCCCCAGACCCTTCTAATGCCTTTCAGGACCCTTATGAATGCCACAAGACCCTTCTAATGCCCCTCAGGACATTTCTAAATGCCCTCAGACCGTTCTAATGCCCCTCAGGGCATTTATAAAGGTTCCCAGACCATTCTAGAGCCCTTCAGGACCCTTATAAAGGCCCCGAGACCATTCTAGAGCCCCTCAGGACACTTCTAAAGGCCTGCAGACCATTCTAATGCCCGTCAGGTCCTTTCTAAAGGTCCCCAGACCCTTCTACTGCCCCTCAGGAGCATTCTAAAGAACCCCAGACCCTTCAAATGCCTCACAGGGCCTTTCTAAAGGTCCCTAGACCCTTCTAGAGCCCCTGAAGACCCTTCTAAATGCCCCCAGATCCTTCTACTGCCTCTCAGGAGCATTCTAAAGGCCCCCAGACCCTTCTAATGCCCCTCAGGGCTTTTCTAAAGGCACCCAGACCATTCTAATGCCACTCAGGGCCATTCTAAAGGCCGCGAGGCCCTTATAATCCCCCTGAGGTCCTTTAAAAAGGCCCCCAGACCCTTCTGGACCCCCTCAGGACGCTTCTAATAGCCCCCAGACCCTTCTAATGCCTTTCAGGGCCTTTCTAAAGGCATTTTCTAAAGGCACCCTTCTAATTACCGTCAAGACCCATGTAAAGGCCCCCAGACCCTTCTAGATTGCCTCTGGACGATTCTAAAAGCCCCCAGACCCTTCTAGAGCCCCTCAGGGCCTTTCTAAAGGCCTCCACACCCTTCTAATGACCCTCAAGACCCATGTAAAGGCCTCTAGACCCTTCTAGATTGCCTCAGGACCCATCTAAAAGCCCCCAGACCCTTCTAATGCCTTTCAGGACCCTTATGAAGGCCACAAGACCCTTCTAATGCCCCTCAGGACCTTTCTAAAGGCCCTCAGACCCATCTAGTGCCCCTCAGGGCATTTATAAAGGTTTCCAGACCCTTCTAGAGCCTGTCAGGACCCTTATAAAGGCCCCCAGACCATTCTAGAGCACCTCAGGACACTTCTAAAGGCCCGCAGACCATTCTAATGCCCGTCAGGGCCTTTCTAAAGGTCCCAAGACCGTTCTACTGCCCCTCAGGAGCATTCTAAAGGCCCCCAGACCCTTCTAATGCCCCTCAGGACATTTCTAAAGGCCCCCAGACCCTTCTAGAGCCCCTCAGGACATTTCTAAAGGCACCCAGAGCCTTCTAATGCCACTCAAGGACTTTCAAAAGGCCGCGAGACCCTTATAATCCCCCTGAGGGCCTTTAAAAAGGCCCCCAGACCCTTCTGGACCCCCTCAGGACGCTTCTAATAGCCCCCAGACCATTCTAGAGCCCCTCAGGGCCTTTCTAAAGGCCTCCACACCCTTCTAATGACCCTCAAGACCCATGTAAAGGCCTCTAGACCCTTCTGAAATTGCCTCAGGACCCATCTAAAAGACCCCAGACCATTCTAATGCCGTTCAGGACCATTATGAAGGCAACAAGACCCTTCTAATGCCCCTCAGGACCTTTCTAAAGGCCCTCAGATCCTTCTAATGCCCCTCAGGGCCCTTCTAAAGGACCCCAGACCCTTCTAATGCCCCTCAGGGCCTTTCTAAAGTACCCCAGACACTTCTAGAACCTCTCAGGGCCTTTCTATATGACCCCAGACCCTTCTAATGCCACTCTGGGCTTATCTAAAGTCCCCCATACCCTTCTAATGCCCCTCAGGACATTTCTAAAGGCCCCCAGACCCTTCTAGAGCCCCTCAGGACATTTTTAAAGGCACCCAGACCCTTCTAATGCCACTCAGGGTCTTTCTAAAGGCCGCGAGACCCTTATAATCACCCTGAGGGCGTTTAAATAGGCCCCCAGACCCTTCTGGACCCCCTCAGGACGCTTATAATAGCCCCCAGACCCTTCTAATGCCTTTCAGGGCCTTTCTAAAGGCCTCCACACCCTTCTAATGACCCTCAAGACCCATGTAAAGGCCCCCAGACCCTTCTAATGCCTTTCAGGACCCTTATGAAGGCCACAAGACCCTTCTAATGCCCCTCAGGACATTTCTAAAGGCCCTCAGACCCTTCTAATGCCCCTCAGGTCATTTATAAAGGTTCCCAGACCCTTCTAGAGCCTGTCAGGACCCTTATAAAGGCCTCCAGACCATTCTAGTGCACCTCAGAACACATCTAAAGGCCCGCAGACCATTCTAATGCCCGTCAGGACCTTTCTAAAGGTCCCCAGACCCTTCTACTGCCCCTCAGGAGCATTCTAAAGGCCCCCAGACCCTTCTAATGCCCCACAGGGCCTTTCTAAAGGTCCCCAGACCCTTCTAGAGCCCCTGAAGACCCTTCTAAAGGCCTCCAGACCCTTATAGAGCCCCTCAGGACCCTTCTAAAGTCCCCCAGACCCTGTTAATTCCCCTCAGGGCTTTTATAAGGGCACCCAGACCCTTCTAATGCCCCTCAGGACATTTCTAAAGGCCCCCAGAACATTCTAGAGCCCCTGAGTACATTTCTAAAGGCACCCAGACCCTTCTAGATTGCCTCAGGACCCATCTAAAAGCCCCCAGACCCTTCTAATGCCTTTCAGGGCCTTCCTAAAGGCCTCCACACCCTTCTAATGACCCTCAAGACCCATGTAAAGGCCTCTAGACCCTTCTAGATTGCCTCAGAACCCATCTAAAAGCCTCCAGACCCTTCTAATGCCTTTCAGGACCCTTATGAAGGCAACAAGACCCTTCTAATGCGCCTCAGGTCCATTGTAAAGGCCCCCAGACCCTTCTAATGCCCCTCAGGGGCTTTCTAAAGTACCCCAGACACTTCTAGAACCTCTCAGGGCCTTTCTATATGACCCCAGACCCTTGTAATGCCCAACAGGGCTTTTCTAAAGGCCACCATACCCTTCTAATGCCCCTCAGGACATTTCTAAAGGACCCCAGACCCTTCTAGAGCCCCTGAGGACATTTCTAAAGGCCCCCAGACCCTTCTGGACCCCCTCAGGATGCTTCTAATCGCCCCCAGACCCTTCTAGAGCAACTCAGGGCCTTTGTAAAGGCCTCCACACCCTTCTAATGACCCTTAAGACCCATGTAAAGGCCCCCAGACCCTTCTAGATTGCCTCAGGACCCATCTAAAAGCCCCCAGATCCGACTAATGCCTTTCAGGGCCTTTCTAAAGGCCTCCACACCCTTCTAATGACCCTCAAGACCCATGTAAAGGCCTCTAGACCCTTCTAGATTGCCTCAGGACCCATCTAAAAGCCCCCAGACCCTTCTAATGCCTTTCAGGACCCTTATGAAGGCCACAAGACCCTTCTAATGCCCCTCAGGACATTTCTAAAGGCCCTCAGACCCTTCTAATGCCCCTCAGGGCATTTATAAAGGTTCCCAGACCCTTCTAGAGCCCGTGAGGACACTTATAAAGGGCCCCAGACCATTCTAGAGCCCCTCAGGACACTTCTAAAGGCCTGCAGACCATTCTAATGCCCGTCAGGTCCTTTCTAAAGGTCCCCAGACCCTTCTACTGCCCCTCAGGAGCATTCTAAAGAACCCCAGACTCTTCAAATGCCTCACAGGGCCTTTCTAAAGGTCCCTAGACCCTTCTAGAGCCCCTGAAGACCCTTCTAAATGCCCCAAGATCCTTCTACTGCCTCTCAGGAGCATTCTAAAGGCCCCCAGACCCTTCTAATGGCCCTCAGGGCTTTTCTAAAGGCACCCAGACCATTCTAATGCCACTCAGGGCCATTCTAAAGGCAGCGAGACCCTTATAATCCCCCTGAGGTCCTTTAAAAAGGCCCCCAGACCATTCTGGATCCCCTCAGGACGCTTCTAATAGCCCCCAGACTCTTCTAGAGCCACTCAGGGCCTTTCTAAAGGCCTCCACACCCTTCTAATGACCCTCAAGACCCATGTAAAGGCCTCTAGACCCTTCTAGATTGCCTCAGGACCCATCTAAAAGCCCCCAGACCATTCTAATGCCTTTCAGGACCCTTATGAAGGCCACAAGACCATTCTAATGCCCCTCAGGACATTTCTAAAGGCCCTCAGACCCTTCTAATGCCCCTCAGGGCCCTTCTAAAGGCCCCCAGACCATTCTAATGCCCCTCAGGGCATTTCTAAATACCCCAGAAACTTCTAGAACCTCTCAGGGCCTTTCTATATGACCCCAGACCCTTGTAATGCCCCTCAGGGCTTTTCTAAAGGCCACCATACCCTTCTAATGCCCCTCAGGACATTTCTAAAGGCCCCCAAACCCTTCTAGACCCCTCAGGACGTTTCTAAAGGCACCCAGACCCTTCTAATGCCACTCAGGGCCTTTCTAAAGGCCTCGAGACCCTTATAATCACCCTGAGGGCCTTTAAAAAGGCCCCCAGACCCTTCTGGACCCCCTCAGGACACTTCTAATAGCCCCCAGACCCTTCTAATGCCTTTCAGGGCCTTTCTAAAGGCATCCACACCCTTCTAATTACCGTCAAGACCCATGTAAAGGCCCGCAGACCCTTCTAGATTGCCTCTGGACGATTCTAAAAGCCCCCAGACCCTTCTAGAGCCCCTCAGGACCTTTCTAAAGGCCTCCACACCCTTCTAATGACCCTCAAGACCCATGTAAAGGCACCCAGACCCTTCTAGATTGCCTCAGGACCCATCTAAAAGCCCCCAGACCCTTCTAATGCCTTTCAGGACCCTTATGAAGGCCACAAGACCCTTCTAATGCCCCTCAGGACCTTTCTAAAGGCCCTCAGACCCATCTAGTGCCCCTCAGGGCATTTATAAAGGTTTCCAGACCCTTCTAGAGCCTGTCAGGAACCTTATAAAGGCCCCCAGACCATTCTAGAGCACCTCAGGACACTTCTAAAGGCCCCCAGACCATTCTAATGCCCGTCAGGGCCTTTCTAAAGGTCCCAAGACCGTTCTACTGCCCCTCAGGAGCATTCTAAAGGCCCTCAGACCCTTCTAATGCCCCTCAGGACATTTCTAAAGGCCCCCAGACCCTTCTAGAGCCCCTCAGGACATTTCTAAAGGCACCCAGAGCCTTCTAATGACACTCAAGGACTTTCTAAAGGCCGCGAGACCCTTATAATCCCCCTGAGGGCCTTTAAAAAGGCCCCCAGACCCTTCTGGACCCCCTGAGGACGTTTCTAATAGCCCCCAGACCATTCTAGAGCCCCTCAGGGCCTTTCTAAAGGCCTCCACACCCTTCTAATGACCCTCAA
Source organism: Coccyzus lansbergi (assembly GCA_033558105.1). Lineage (NCBI taxonomy): Eukaryota > Metazoa > Chordata > Aves > Cuculiformes > Coccyzidae > Coccyzus > Coccyzus lansbergi. Next base: position 173,296 of record JAUMJK010001764.1, read on the forward strand.
GACCCATGTAAAGGCCTCTAGACCCTTCTGAAATTGCCTCAGGACCCATCTAAAAGACCCCAGACCCTTCTAATGCCTTTCAGGACCATTATGAAGGCAACAAGACCCTTCTAATGCCCCTCAGGACCTTTCTAAAGGCCCTCAGATCCTTCTAATGCCCCTCAGGGCCCTTCTAAAGGACCCCAGACCCTTCTAATGCCCCTCAGGGCTTATCTAAAGTCCCCCATACCCTTCTAATGCACCTCAGGACATTTCTAAAGGCCCCCAGACCCTTCTAGAGCCCCTCAGGACATTTCTAAAGTCACCCAGACCCTTCTAATGCCACTCAGGGCCTTTCTAAAAGCCGCGAGACCCTTATAATCACCCTGAGGGCGTTTAAAAAGGCCCCCAGACCCTTCTGGACCCCCTCAGGACGCTTCTAATAGCCCCCAGACCCTTCTAATGCCTTTCAGGTCCTTTCTAAAGGCCTCCACACCCTTCTAATGACCCTCAAGACCCATGTAAAGGCCCCCAGACCCTTCTAGATTGCCTCAGGACCCATCTAAAAGCGCCCAGACCCTTCTAATGCCTTTCAGGACCCTTATGAAGGCCACAAGACCCTTCTAATGCCCCTCAGGACCTTTCTAAAGGCCCTCAGACCCTTCTAATGCCCGTCAGGGCATTTATAAAGGTTCCCAGACCCTTCCAGAGCCTGTCAGGACCCATATAAAGGCCCCCAGACCATTCTAGTGCACCTCAGAACACTTCTAAAGGCCCGCAGACCATTCTAATGCCCGTCAGGACCTTTCTAAAGGTCCCCAGACCCTTCTACTGCCCCTCAGGAGCATTCTAAAGGCCCCCAGACCCTTGTAATGCCCCACAGGGCCTTTCTAAAGGTCCCCAGACCCTTCTAGAGCCCCTGAAGACTCTTCTAAAGGCCCCCAGACCCTTATAGAGCCCCTCAGGACCCTTCTAAAGTCCCCCAGACCCTGTTAATTCCCCTCAGGGCTTTTATAAGGGAACCCAGACCCTTCTAATGCCCCTCAGGACATTTCTAAAGGCCCCAAGAACCTTCTAGAGCCCCTGAGTACATTTCTAAAGGCACCCAGACCTTCTAGATTGCCTCAGGACCCATCTAAAAGCCCCCAGACCCTTCTAATGCCTTTCAGGGCCTTTCTAAAGGCCTCCACACCCTTCTAATGACCCTCAAGACCCATGTAAAGGCCTCTAGACCCTTCTAGATTGCCTCAGGACCCACCTAAAAGCCCCCAGACCCTTCTAATGCCTTTCAGGACCCTTATGAAGGCCACAAGACCCTTCTAATGCGCCTCAGGACCATTGCAAAGGCCCCCAGACCCTTCTAATGCCCCTCAGGGGCTTTCTAAAGTACCCCAGACACTTCTAGAACCTCTCAGGGCCTTTCTATATGACCCCAGACCCTTGTAATGCCCAACAGGGCTATTCTAAAGGACCCCATACCCTTCTAATGCCCCTCAGGACATTTCTAAAGGCCCCCAGACCCTTCTAGAGCCCCTCAGGACATTTCTAAAGGCACCCAGACCCTTATAATGCCACTCAGGGCCTTTCTAAAGGCCGCGAGACCCTTATAATCCCCCTGAGGGCCTTTAAAAAGGCCCCCAGACCCTTCTGGACCCCCTCAGGACGCTTCTAATAGCCCCCAGACCCTTCTAGAGCCCCTCAGGGCCTTTCTAAAGGCCTCCACACCCTTCTAATGACCCTCAAGACCCATGTAAAGGCCCCCAGACCCTTCTAGATTGCCTCAGGACCCATCTAAAAGCCCCCAGACCCTTCTAATGCCTTTCAGGACCCTTATGAAGGCCACAAGACCCTTCTAATGCCCCTCAGGACCATTCTAAAGGCCCTCAGACCCTTCTAAAGCCCCTCAGGGCATTTATAAAGGTTCCCAGACACTTCTAGAGCCCGTCAGGACCCTTATAAAGGCCCCCAGACCATTCTAGAGCCCCTCAGGACACTGCTAAAGGCCCGCAGACCATTCTAATGCCCGTCAGGACCTTTCTAAAGGTCCCCAGACCCTTCTACTGCCACTCAGGGCCATGCTAAAGGCCCTCAGACCATTCTAATGCCCCACAGGGCCTTTCTAAAGTTCCCCAGAGCATTCTAGAGCCCCTGAAGACCCTTCTAAAGGCCCCCAGACCCTTCTAATGCCCCTCAGGGACTTTCTAAAGTACCCCAGACACTTCTAGAACCTCTCAGGGCCTTTCTATATGACCCCAGACCCGTCTAATGCCACTCAGGGCCTTTCTAAAGGCCGCGAGACCCTTATAATCCCCCTGAGGGCCTTTAAAAAGGCCCCCAGACCCTTCTGGACCCCCTCAGGACTCTTCTAATAGCCCCCAGGCCCTTCTAGAGCCCCTCAGGGTCTTTCTAAAGGCCTCCACACCCTTCTAATGACCCTCAAGACCCATGTAAAGGCCCCCAGACCCATCTAGATTGCATCAGGACCCATCTAAAAGCCCCCAGACCCTTCTAATGCCTTTCAGGGCCTTTCTAAAGGCCTCCACACCCTTCTAATGACCCTCAAGACCCATGTAAAGGCCCCCAGACCCTTCTAGATTGCCTCAGGACCCATCTAAAAGCCCCCAGACCCTTCTAATGCCTTTCAGGGCCTTTCTAAAGGCCTCCACACCCTTCTAATGACCCTCAAGACCCATGTAAAGGCCCCCAGACCCTTCTAGATTGCCTCAGGACCCATCTAAAAGCCCCCAGACCCTTCTAATGCCTTTCAGGGCCTTTCTAAAGGCCTCCACACCCTTCTAATGACCCTCAAGACCCATGTAAAGGCCCCCAGACCCTTCTAGATTGCCTCAGGACCCATCTAAAAGCCCCCAGACCCGTCTAATGCCTTTCAGGGCATTTCTAAAGGCCTCCACACCCTTCTAATGACCCTCAAGACCCATGTAAAGGCCTCTAGACCCTTCTAGATTGCCTCAGGACCCATCTAAAAGCCCCCAGACCCTTCTAATGCCTTTCAGGACCCTTATGAAGGCCACAAGACCCTTCTAATGCCCCTCAGGACCTTTGTAAAGGCCCTCAGACCCTTCTAATGCCACTCAGGGCCCTTCTAAAGGCCCCCAGACCCTTCTAATGCCCCTCAGGGCCTTTCTAAATTACCCCAGACACTTCTAGAACCTCTCAGGTCCTTTCTATATGAACCCAGACCCTCCTAATTCCACTCAGGGCTTTTCTAAAGGCCCACATACCCTTCTAATGACCCTCAGGACATTTCTGAAGGCCCCCAGACCCTTCTAGAGCCCCTCAGGACATTTCTAAAGGCACCCAGACCCTTATAATGCCACTCAGGGCCTTTCTAAAGGCCGCGAGACCCTTATAATCCCTTTCAGGGCCTTTAAAAAGGCCCCCAGACCATTCTGGACCCCCTCAGGTCACTTCTAATAGCCCCCAGACCCTTCTAGAGCCCCTCAGGGCCTCTCTAAAGGCCTCCACACCCTTCTAATGACCCTCAAGACCCATGTAAAGGCCCCCAGACCCTTCTAGATTGCCTCAGGACCCATCTAAAAGCCCCCAGACCCTTCTAATGCCTTTCAGGACCCTTATGAAGGCCACAAGACCCTTCTAATGCCCCTCAGGACCTTTCTAAAGGCCCTCAGACCCTTCTAATGCCCCTCAGGGCATTTATACAGGTTCCCAGACCCTTCTAGATCCCGTCAGGACCCTTATAAAGGCCCCCAGACCATTCTAGAGCCCCTCAGGACACTGCTAAAGGCCTGCAGACCATTCTAATGCCCGTCAGGGCCTTTCTAAAGGTCCCCAGACCCTTCTACTGCCCCTCAGGAGCATTCTAAAGGCCCCCAGACCCTTCAAATGCCTCACAGGGCCTTTCTAAAGGTCCCTAGACCCTTCTAGAGCCTCTGAAGACCTTTCTAAATGTCCCAAGACCCTTCTAATGCCCCTCAGGGCCTTTCTAAAGTACCCCAGACACTTCTAGAACCTCTCAGGGCCTTTCTATATGACCCCAGACCCGTCTAATGCCACTCAGGGCCATGCTAAAGGCCCGCAGACCATTCAAGAGCCCCGAAACATCCTTCTAACGGCTCCCTGACCCTTCTAGAGCCCCTCAGGGCCTTTCTAAAGGACCCCAGACCCTTCTAGAGCCCCTCAGTACACTTCTAAAGGCCCCCAGACCTTTCTAGATCCCCTCAAGACCCTTCTAAAAGGCCCCAGACCATTCTAATGCCCCTCAGGGCATTTCTAAAGGCCCTCAGACCATTCTAATGCCCCTCAGGGCATTTATAAAGCTTCCCAGACCCTTCTAGAGCCCGTCAGGACCCTTATAAAGGACCCCAGACCATTGTAGAGCCAGTAAGGACACTTCTAAAGGCCCGCAGATCATTCTAATGCCCGTCAGGGCATTAATAAAGGTCCCCAGACCCTTCTACTGCCCCTCAGGAGCATTCTAAAGTCCCCCAGACCCAGCTAATTCCCCTCAGGGCTTTTATAAGGGCACCCAGACCCTTCTAATGCCCCTCTGGACCCTTCGAAATGCCCCGAGACCCTTCTAGAGCCCCTCAGGACATTTCTAAAGGCACCCAGACCCTTGTAATGCCACTCAGGGCCTTTCTAAAGGACGCGAGACCCTTATAATCCCCCTGAGGGCCTTTAAAAAAGCCCCCAGACCCTTCTGGACCCCCTCAGGACGCTTCTAATAGCCCCCAGACCCTTCTAGAGCCCCTCAGGGCCTTTCTAAAGGCATCCACACCCTCCTAATGACCCTCAAGACACATGTAAAGGCCCCCAGACCCTTCTAGATTGCCTCAGGCCCAATCTAAAAGCCCCCAGACCCTTCTAATGCCTTTCAGGACCCTTATGAAGGCCACAAGACCCTTCTAATGCCCCATAGGACCTTTCTAAAGGTTCTCAGACCCTTCTAATGCCCCTCATGGCATTTATAAAGGTTCCCAGACTCTTCTAGAGCCCTTCAGGACCCTTATAAAGGCCCCCAGACCATTCTAGAGCCCCTCAGGACAATTCTAAAGTCCCCCAGACCATTCTAATGCCCGTCAGGGCCTTTCTAAAGGTCCCCAGACCCTTCTACTGCCCCTCAGGAGCATTCTAAAGGCCCCCAGACCATTCTAGAGCCTCTCAGGACAGTTTTAAATGCCCCCAGACCCTTCTAGACCCCGTCAGGACCATTCTAAAGCCCCCCAGACCCTTCTAATGCCCCTCAGGAGCATTCTAAAGGCCCCCAGACCCTTCTAATGCCCCTCAAGGCATTTCTAAAGGTCCCCAGACCCTTCTAGGGCCCCTCAGGACCATTCTAAAGGCACCCAGACTCTTTTAGAGCCCCTCAGGGCCATTCTAAATGCCCGCAGACCTTTCAAGAGCCCATCAACATCCTTCTAACGGCACCCTGACACTTCTAGAGCCACTCAGGGCCTTTCTAAAGGCCCCCAGACCATTCTAGAGCCCCTCAGGACACTTCTAAAGGCCCCCAGACCCTTTTAGATCCCCTGAAGACCCTTCTAAAAGGCCCCAGACCTTTCTAATGCCCCTCAGGGCATTTCTAATGGCCCCCAGACCAATCTAATGCCCCTCAGGACCCTTCGAAAGACCCCGAGACATGTTTCGAGCACCTCAGGACATTTCGAAAGCACACCAGATCTTTCTAGAGCCCCTCAGGACCCTTCTAGAGGCACCCAGACCCTTCTAGAGCCCCTCAGGACGATTCTAAAGGCCCCTCAGACCCTTCTAATCCACCTCAGGGCCTTACTAAAGGCCCCCAGACCATTCAAATACCCCTCAGGACACTTTTAAAGGCCTTCAGACCCTTCTAATGCCCTTCAGGATCCTTCAAAGGCCCCCAGACCCTTCTAATGCCTTTCAGCGCCTTTCTAAATTACCCCAGACACTTCTAGAACCTCTCAGGGCCTTTCTATATGACCCCAGACCCTTGTAATGCCCCTCAGGGCCTTTCTAAAGGCCGCGAGACCCTTATAATCCCCCTGAGGGCCTTTAAAAAGGCCCCCAGACCCTTCTGGACCCCCTCAGGACCCATCTAAAAGCCCCCAGACTTTTCTAATGCCTTTCAGGACCCTTATGAAGGCCACAAGACCCTTCTAATGCCCCTCAGGACCTTTCTAATGGTTCCCAGACCCTTCTAGAGCCCGTAAGGACCCTTATAAAGGCCTCCAGAACATTCTAGAGCCCCTCAGGACACTTCTAAAGGCCCGCAGACCATTCTAATGCCCGTCAGGACCTTTATAATCGTCCCCAGACCCTTCACCTGCCCCTCAGGAGCATTCTAAAGGCCCCCAGACCCTTCTAATGCCCCACAGGGCCTTTCTAAAGGTCCCCAGACCCTTCTAGAGCCCCTGAAGACCCTTCTAAAGGCCCCCAGACCCTTATAGAGCCCCTCAGGACCCTTCTAAAGTACCCAGACCCTGCTAATTCCCCTCAGGGCTTTTATAAGGGCACCCAGACCCTTCTAATGCCCCTCAGGACCCTTATAAAGGCACCCAGACCCTTCTAGAGCCTCTCAGGACAGTTTTAAATGCCTCCAGACCGTTCTAGACGCCCTCAGGACCATTCTAAAGGCCCCCAGACCCTTCTAATTCCCCTCAGGGCCTTTCTAAAGGCCCCCATACCATTCTAATGCCCCTCAGGGCATTTCTAAAGGTCCCCAGACCCTTCTAGAGTCCCTCAGGACCATTCTAAAGGCCCCCAGACTCTTTTAGAGCCCCTGAGGGCCATTCTAAAGGCCTGCAGACCCTTCAAGAGCCCCTCAACATCCTTCTAACGGCTCCCTGACCCTTCTAGAGCCCCTCACGGCGTTTCTAAAGGCCCTCAGACCCTTCTAGACCCCCTCAGGGCCTTTCTAAAGGCCCCCAGACCCTTCTAGATCCCCTCAAGACCCTTCTAAAAGGCCCCAGACCTTTCTAATGCCCATCAGGGCATTTCTAAAGGCCCCCAGACCTGTCTAATGCCCCTCATTACCCTTCCAAAGGCCCCGAGACACTTTTAGAGCAACTAAGGACATTTCTAAAGGTCCCCAGATCTTTCTAGAGCCCCTCAGGACGATTTTAGAGGCCCCCATACCCTTCTAGAGCCACTCAGGACGATTCAAAAGGCCCCCAGACCCTTCTAATCCACATCAGGGCCTTTCTAAAGGCCCCCAGACCATTCAAATGCCCTTCAGGACCGTTTTAAAAGCCCCCAGACCATTCTAATGCACCTCAGGGCCTTCCTAAAGGCCCCCAGACCATTCAAATGCCCCTCAGAACCCTTCTAAAGGCCCCCAGACCCTTCTAATGCCCATCAGGACACTTCTAAATGCCCCCAGACCCTTCTAATGCCCCACAGGGCCTTTCTAAAGGTCCCCAGACCCTTCTAGAGCCCCTGAAGACCCTTCTAAAGGCCCCCAGACCCTTATAGAGCCCCTCAGGACCCTTCTAAAGTACCCAGACCCTGCTAATTCCCCTCAGGGCTTTTATAAGGGCACCCAGACCCTTCTAATGCCCCTCAGGACCCTTATAAAGGCACCCAGACCCTTCTAGAGCCTCTCAGGACAGTTTTAAATGCCTCCAGACCCTTCTAGAGCCTCTCAGGACCATTCTAAAGGCCCCAGACCCTTCTAATGCCCCTCAGGACCCTTCTAAAGGACCCCAGACCCTTCTAATGCCCCTCAGGGCCTTTCTAAAGTACCCCAGACACTTCTAGAACCTCTCAGGGCCTTTCTATATGACCCCAGACTTTTGTAATGCCCCTCAGGGCCTTTCTAAAGGCCCCCATACCCTTCTAATGCCCCTCAGGACATTTCTAAAGGTCTTCAGACCCTTCTAGAGCCCTTCAGGACATTTCTAAAGGCACCCAGACCATTCAAATGCCCCTCAGGACCCTCTTAAAGGCCTTCAGACCCTTCTAATTCCCCTCAGGACCCTTCAAAAGGCCCCCAGACCCTTCTAGAGCCACTCAGGACGATTCTAAAGGCCCCCAGACCCTTCTAATCCACCTCAGGACCTTTCTAAAGGCCCCCAGACCATTCAAATGCCCCTCAGGACCCTTCTAAAGGCACCCAGACACTTCTAATACTCCTTAGGGCCTTTCTAAAGTACTCCAGACACTTCTAGAACCTCTCAGGGCCTTTCTATATGACCCCAGACCCTTGTAATGCCACTCAGGGCCTTTCTAAAGGCCGCGAGACCCTTATAATGCCCCTGAGGGCCTTTAAAAAGGCCCCCAGACCTTTCTGGACCCCCTCAGGATGCTTCTAATAGCCCCCAGACCCTTCTAGAGCCCCTCAGGGCCTTTCTAAAGGCCTCCACACCCTTCTAATGACCTTCAAGACCCATGTAAATGCCCCCAGACCCTCCTAGATTGCCTCAGTACCCATCTAAAAGCCCCCAGACACTTCTAATGCCCCTCAGGACCATTCTAAAGGCACTCAGACCCTTCTAATGACCCTCAGGGCATTTATAAAGTTTCCCAGACCCTTCTAGAGCCCATCAGGACCCTTATAAAGGCCCCCAGACCATTTTAGAGCCAATCAGGACACTTCTAAAGGCCCGCAGACCATTTTAATGCCCGTCAGGTCCTTTATAAACGTCCCCAGACCCTTCTACTGCCCCTCAGGAGCATTCTAAAGTCCCCCAGACCCTGCTAATTCCCCTGAGGGCTTTTATAAGGGCACCCAGACCCTTCTAATGCCCCTCAGGACCCTTTGAAAGGCCCCGAGACACTTTTAGAGCACCTCAGGACATTTCTAAAGGACCCCAGATCTTTCTAGAGCCCGTCAGGAGCCTTCTAGAGGCCCCCAGACCCTTCTAGAGCCCTTCAGGACCATTCTAAAGGCCCCCAGACCCTTCTAATCCACCTCAGGGCCTTTCTAAAGGCCCCCAGACCATTCAAATGCCCCTCAGGACCCTTATAAAGGCCTTCAGACCATTCTAATGTCCCTCAGGACCCTTCTAAAGGCACCCAGACCCTTCTAATGCCCCTCAGGGCCTATCTAAAGTACCCCAGACACTTCTAGAACCTCTCAGGTCCTTTCTATATGACCCCAGACCCTTGTAATGCCCCACAGGGCCTTTCTAAAGGTCCCGAGACCCCTCTAGAGCTCCTGAAGACCTTTCTAAAGGCCCCCAGAACCTTATAGAGCCCCTCAGGACCCTTCTAAAGTCCCCCAGACCCTGCTAATTCCCCTCAGGGCTTTTATAAAGGCACCCAGACCCTTCTAATGCCCCTCAGGACCCTTATAAAGGCACCCAGACCCTTCTCAGGACAGTTTTAAATGCCTCCAGACCCTTCTAATCCACCTCAGGACCATTCTAAAGGCCTCCAGGCCATTGAAATGCCCCTCAGGACCCTTCTAAAGGCACCCAGACCCTTCTAATGCCCCACAGGGCCTTTCTAAATTATCCCAGACACTTCTAGAACCTATCAGGGCCTTTCTATATGACCCCAGACCCTTGTAATGCCCATCAGGGCCTTTCTAAAGGCCCCCAGACCCCTCTAATGCCCCTGAGGACATTTCTAAAGGCCCCCAGACCCTTCTAGAGCCCCTCAGGACATTTCTAAAGGCACCCAGACCCTTGTAATGCCACTCAGGGCCTTTCTAAAGGACGCGAGACCCTTATAATCCCCCTGAGGGCCTTTAAAAAAGCCCCCAGACCCTTCTGGACCCCCTCAGGACGCTTCTAATAGCCCCCAGACCATTCTAGAGCCCCTCAGGGCCTTTCTAAAGGCCTCCACACCCTCCTAATGACCCTCAAGACACATGTAAAGGCCCCCAGACCCTTCTAGATTGCCTCAGGCCCAATCTAAAAGCCCCCAGACCCTTCTAATGCCTTTCAGGACCCTTATGAAGGCCACAAGACCCTTCTAATGCCCCATAGGACCTTTCTAAAGGTTCTCAGACCCTTCTAATGCCCCTCATGGCATTTATAAAGGTTCCCAGACTCTTCTAGAGCCCTTCAGGACCCTTATAAAGGCCCCCAGACCATTCTAGAGCCCCTCAGGACAATTCTAAAGTCCCCCAGACCATTCTAATGCCCGTCAGGGCCTTTCTAAAGGTCCCCAGACCCTTCTACTGCCCCTCAGGAGCATTCTAAAGGCCCCCAGACCATTCTAGAGCCTCTCAGGACAGTTTTAAATGCCCCCAGACCATTCTAGACCGCGTCAGGACCATTCTAAAGCCCCCCAGACCCTTCTAATGCCCCTCAGGAGCATTCTAAAGGCCCCCAGACCATTCTAATGCCCCTCAAGGCATTTCTAAAGGTCCCCAGACCCTTCTAGGGCCCCTCAGGACCATTCTAAAGGCACCCAGACTCTTTTAGAGCCCCTCAGGGCCATTCTAAATGCCCACAGACCTTTCAAGAGCCCATCAACATCCTTCTAACGGCACCCTGACACTTCTAGAGCCCCTCAGGGCCTTTCTAAAGGCCCCCAGACCATTCTAGAGCCCCTCAGGACACTTCTAAAGGCCCGCAGACCATTCTAATGCCCGTCAGGACCTTTATAATCGTCCCCAGACCCTTCACCTGCCCCTCAGGAGCATTCTAAAGGCCCCCAGACCCTTCTAATGCCCCACAGGGCCTTTCTAAAGGTCCCCAGACCCTTCTAGAGCCCCTGAAGACCCTTCTAAAGGCCCCCAGACCCTTGTAGAGCCCCTCAGGACCCTTCTAAAGTACCCAGACCCTGCTAATTCCCCTCAGGGCTTTTATAAGGGCACCCAGACCCTTCTAATGCCCCTCAGGACCTTTATAAAGGCACCCAGACCCTTCTAGAGCCTCTCAGGACAGTTTTAAATGCCTCCAGACCGTTCTAGACGCCCTCAGGACCATTCTAAAGGCCCCCAGACCCTTCTAATTCCCCTCAGGGCCTTTCTAAAGGCCCCCATACCATTCTAATGCCCCTCAGGGCATTTCTAAAGGTCCCCAGACCCTTCTAGAGTCCCTCAGGACCATTCTAAAGGCCCCCAGACTCTTTTAGAGCCCCTGAGGGCCATTCTAAAGGCCTGCAGACCCTTCAAGAGCCCCTCAACATCCTTCTAACGGCTCCCTGACCCTTCTAGAGCCCCTCACGGCGTTTCTAAAGGCCCTCAGACCCTTCTAGACCCCCTCAGGGCCTTTCTAAAGGCCCCCAGACCCTTCTAGATCCCCTCAAGACCCTTCTAAAAGGCCCCAGACCTTTCTAATGCCCATCAGGGCATTTCTAAAGGCCCCCAGACCTGTCTAATGCCCCTCATTACCCTTCTAAAGGCCCCGAGACACTTTTAGAGCAACTCAGGACATTTCTAAAGGTCCCCAGATCTTTCTAGAGCCCCTCAGGACGATTTTAGAGGCCCCCAGACCCTTCTAGAGCCACTCAGGACGATTCAAAAGGCCCCCAGACCCTTCTAATCCACATCAGGGCCTTTCTAAAGGCCCCCAGACCATTCAAATGCCCTACAGGACCGTTTTAAAAGCCCCCAGACCATTCTAATGCACCTCAGGGCCTTCCTAAAGGCCCCCAGACCATTCAAATGCCCCTCAGAACCCTTCTAAAGGCCCCCAGACCCTTCTAATGCCCATCAGGACACTTCTAAATGCCCCCAGACCCTTCTAATGCCCCACAGGGCCTTTCTAAAGGTCCCCAGACCCTTCTAGAGCCCCTGAAGACCCTTCTAAAGGCCCCCAGACCCTTATAGAGCCCCTCAGGACCCTTCTAAAGTACCCAGACCCTGCTAATTCCCCTCAGGGCTTTTATAAGGGCACCCAGACACTTCTAATGCCCCTCAGGACCCTTATAAAGGCACCCAGACCCTTCTAGAGCCTCTCAGGACAGTTTTAAATGCCTCCAGACCCTTCTAGAGCCTCTCAGGACCATTCTAAAGGCCCCAGACCCTTCTAATGCCCCTCAGGACCCTTCTAAAGGACCCCAGATCCTTCTAATGCCCCTCAGGGCCTTTCTAAAGTACCCCAGACACTTCTAGAACCTCTCAGGGCCTTTCTATATGACCCCAGACTTTTGTAATGCCCCTCAGGGCCTTTCTAAAGGCCCCCATACCCTTCTAATGCCCCTCAGGACATTTCTAAAGGTCTTCAGACCCTTCTAGAGCCCTTCAGGACATTTCTAAAGGCACCCAGACCATTCAAATGCCCCTCAGGACCCTCTTAAAGGCCTTCAGACCGTTCTAATTCCCCTCAGGACCCTTCAAAAGGCCCCCAGACCCTTCTAGAGCCACTCAGGACGATTCTAAAGGCCCCCAGACCCTTCTAATCCACCTCAGGACCTTTCTAAAGGCCCCCAGACCATTCAAATGCCCCTCAGGACTCTTCTAAAGGCACCCAGACACTTCTAATACTCCTTAGGGCCTTTCTAAAGTACTCCAGACACTTCTAGAACCTCTCAGGGCCTTTCTATATGACCCCAGACCCTTGTAATGCCACTCAGGGCCTTTCTAAAGGCCGCGAGACCCTTATAATGCCCCTGAGGGCCTTTAAAAAGGCCCCCAGACCTTTCTGGACCCCCTCAGGATGCTTCTAATAGCCCCCAGACCCTTCTAGAGCCCCTCAGGGCCTTTCTAAAGGCCTCCACACCCTTCTAATGACCCTCAAGACCCATGTAAATGCCCCCAGACCCTCCTAGATTGCCTTAGTACCCATCTAAAAGCCCCCAGACACTTCTAATGCCCCTCAGGACCATTCTAAAGGCACTCAGACCCTTCTAATGACCCTCAGGGCATTTATAAAGTTTCCCAGACCCTTCTAGAGCCCATCAGGACCCTTATAAAGGCCCCCAGACCATTTTAGAGCCAATCAGGACACTTCTAAAGGCCCGCAGACCATTTTAATGCCCGTCAGGTCCTTTATAAACGTCCCCAGACCCTTCTACTGCCCCTCGGGAGCATTCTAAAGTCCCCCAGACCCTGCTAATTCCCCTGAGGGCTTTTATAAGGGCACCCAGACCCTTCTAATGCCCCTCAGGACCCTTCGAAAGGCCCCGAGACACTTTTAGAGCACCTCAGGACATTTCTAAAGGACCCCAGATCTTTCTAGAGCCCGTCAGGAGCCTTCTAGAGGCCCCCAGACCCTTCTAGAGCCCTTCAGGACCATTCTAAAGGCCCCCAGACCCTTCTAATCCACCTCAGGGCCTTTCTAAAGGCCCCCAGACCATTCAAATGCCCCTCAGGACCCTTATAAAGGCCTTCAGACCATTCTAATGTCCCTCAGGACCCTTCTAAAGGCACCCAGACCCTTCTAATGCCCCTCAGGGCCTATCTAAAGTACCCCAGACACTTCTAGAACCTCTCAGGTCCTTTCTATATGACCCCAGACCCTTGTAATGCCCCACAGGGCCTTTCTAAAGGTCCCGAGACCCCTCTAGAGCTCCTGAAGACCTTTCTAAAGGCCCCCAGAACCTTATAGAGCCCCTCAGGACCCTTCTAAAGTCCCCCAGACCCTGCTAATTCCCCTCAGGGCTTTTATAAAGGCACCCAGACCCTTCTAATGCCCCTCAGGACCCTTATAAAGGCACCCAGACCCTTCTCAGGACAGTTTTAAATGCCTCCAGACCCTTCTAATCCACCTCAGGACCATTCTAAAGGCCTCCAGGCCATTGAAATGCCCCTCAGGACCCTTCTAAAGGCACCCAGACCCTTCTAATGCCCCACAGGGCCTTTCTAAAGTATCCCAGACACTTCTAGAACCTATCAGGGCCTTTCTATATGACCCCAGACCCTTGTAATGCCCATCAGGGCCTTTCTAAAGGCCCCCAGACCCCTCTAATGCCCCTGAGGACATTTCTAAAGGCCCCCAGACCCTTCTAGAGCCCCTCAGGACATTTCTAAAGGCACCCAGACCCTTGTAATGCCACTCAGGGCCTTTCTAAAGGACGCGAGACCCTTATAATCCCCCTGAGGGCCTTTAAAAAAGCCCCCAGACCCTTCTGGACCCCCTCAGGACGCTTCTAATAGCCCCCAGACCCTTCTAGAGCCCCTCAGGGCCTTTCTAAAGGCCTCCACACCCTCCTAATGACCCTCAAGACACATGTAAAGGCCCCCAGACCCTTCTAGATTGCCTCAGGCCCAATCTAAAAGCCCCCAGACCCTTCTAATGCCTTTCAGGACCCTTATGAAGGCCACAAGACCCTTCTAATGCCCCATAGGACCTTTCTAAAGGTTCTCAGACCCTTCTAATGCCCCTCATGGCATTTATAAAGGTTCCCAGACTCTTCTAGAGCCCTTCAGGACCCTTATAAAGGCCCCCAGACCATTCTAGAGCCCCTCAGGACAATTCTAAAGTCCCCCAGACCATTCTAATGCCCGTCAGGGCCTTTCTAAAGGTCCCCAGACCCTTCTACTGCCCCTCAGGAGCATTCTAAAGGCCCCCAGACCATTCTAGAGCCTCTCAGGACAGTTTTAAATGCCCCCAGACCATTCTAGACCGCGTCAGGACCATTCTAAAGCCCCCCAGACCCTTCTAATGCCCCTCAGGAGCATTCTAAAGGCCCCCAGACCATTCTAATGCCCCTCAAGGCATTTCTAAAGGTCCCCAGACCCTTCTAGGGCCCCTCAGGACCATTCTAAAGGCACCCAGACTCTTTTAGAGCCCCTCAGGGCCATTCTAAATGCCCACAGACCTTTCAAGAGCCCATCAACATCCTTCTAACGGCACCCTGACACTTCTAGAGCCCCTCAGGGCCTTTCTAAAGGCCCCCAGACCATTCTAGAGCCCCTCAGGACACTTCTAAAGGCCCGCAGACCATTCTAATGCATGTCAGGACCTTTATAATCGTCCCCAGACCCTTCACCTGCCCCTCAGGAGCATTCTAAAGGCCCCCAGACCCTTCTAATGCCCCACAGGGCCTTTCTAAAGGTCCCCAGACCCTTCTAGAGCCCCTGAAGACCCTTCTAAAGGCCCCCAGACCCTTGTAGAGCCCCTCAGGACCCTTCTAAAGTACCCAGACCCTGCTAGTTCCCCTCAGGGCTTTTATAAGGGCACCCAGACCCTTCTAATGCCCCTCAGGACCTTTATAAAGGCACCCAGACCCTTCTAGAGCCTCTCAGGACAGTTTTAAATGCCTCCAGACCGTTCTAGACGCCCTCAGGACCATTCTAAAGGCCCCCAGACCCTTCTAATTCCCCTCAGGGCCTTTCTAAAGGCCCCCATACCATTCTAATGCCCCTCAGGGCATTTCTAAAGGTCCCCAGACCCTTCTAGAGTCCCTCAGGACCATTCTAAAGGCCCCCAGACTCTTTTAGAGCCCCTGAGGGCCATTCTAAAGGCCTGCAGACCCTTCAAGAGCCCCTCAACATCCTTCTAACGGCTCCCTGACCCTTCTAGAGCCCCTCACGGCGTTTCTAAAGGCCCTCAGACCCTTCTAGACCCCCTCAGGGCCTTTCTAAATGCCCCCAGACCCTTCTAGATCCCCTCAAGACCCTTCTAAAAGGCCCCAGACCTTTCTAATGCCCATCAGGGCATTTCTAAAGGCCCCCAGACCTGTCTAATGCCCCTCATTACCCTTCTAAAGGCCCCGAGACACTTTTAGAGCAACTCAGGACATTTCTAAAGGTCCCCAGATCTTTCTAGAGCCCCTCAGGACGATTTTAGAGGCCCCCAGACCCTTCTAGAGCCACTCAGGACGATTCAAAAGGCCCCCAGACCCTTCTAATCCACATCAGGGCCTTTCTAAAGGCCCCCAGACCATTCAAATGCCCTACAGGACCGTTTTAAAAGCCCCCAGACCATTCTAATGCACCTCAGGGCCTTCCTAAAGGCCCCCAGACCATTCAAATGCCCCTCAGAACCCTTCTAAAGGCCCCCAGACCCTTCTAATGCCCATCAGGACACTTCTAAATGCCCCCAGACCCTTCTAATGCCCCACAGGGCCTTTCTAAAGGTCCCCAGACCCTTCTAGAGCCCCTGAAGACCCTTCTAAAGGCCCCCAGACCCTTATAGAGCCCCTCAGGACCCTTCTAAAGTACCCAGACCCTGCTAATTCCCCTCAGGGCTTTTATAAGGGCACCCAGACCCTTCTAATGCCCCTCAGGACCCTTATAAAGGCACCCAGACCCTTCTAGAGCCTCTCAGGACAGTTTTAAATGCCTCCAGACCCTTCTAGAGCCTCTCAGGACCATTCTAAAGGCCCCAGACCCTTCTAATGCCCCTCAGGACCCTTCTAAAGGACCCCAGACCCTTCTAATGCCCCTCAGGGCCTTTCTAAAGTACCCCAGACACTTCTAGAACCTCTCAGGGCCTTTCTATATGACCCCAGACTTTTGTAATGCCCCTCAGGGCCTTTCTAAAGGCCCCCATACCCTTCTAATGCCCCTCAGGACATTTCTAAAGGTCTTCAGACCCTTCTAGAGCCCTTCAGGACATTTCTAAAGGCACCCAGACCATTCAAATGCCCCTCAGGACCCTCTTAAAGGCCTTCAGACCCTTCTAATTCCCCTCAGGACCCTTCAAAAGGCCCCCAGACCCTTCTAGAGCCACTCAGGACGATTCTAAAGGCCCCCAGACCCTTCTAATCCACCTCAGGACCTTTCTAAAGGCCCCCAGACCATTCAAATGCCCCTCAGGACCCTTCTAAAGGCACCCAGACACTTCTAATACTCCTTAGGGCCTTTCTAAAGTACTCCAGACACTTCTAGAACCTCTCAGGGCCTTTCTATATGACCCCAGACCCTTGTAATGCCACTCAGGGCCTTTCTAAAGGCCGCGAGACCCTTATAATGCCCCTGAGGGCCTTTAAAAAGGCCCCCAGACCTTTCTGGACCCCCTCAGGATGCTTCTAATAGCCCCCAGACCCTTCTAGAGCCCCTCAGGGCCTTTCTAAAGGCCTCCACACCCTTCTAATGACCCTCAAGACCCATGTAAATGCCCCCAGACCCTCCTAGATTGCCTCAGTACCCATCTAAAAGCCCCCAGACACTTCTAATGCCCCTCAGGACCATTCTAAAGGCACTCAGACCCTTCTAATGACCCTCAGGGCATTTATAAAGTTTCCCAGACCCTTCTAGAGCCCATCAGGACCCTTATAAAGGCCCCCAGACCATTTTAGAGCCAATCAGGACACTTCTAAAGGCCCGCAGACCATTTTAATGCCCGTCAGGTCCTTTATAAACGTCCCCAGACCCTTCTACTGCCCCTCGGGAGCATTCTAAAGTCCCCCAGACCCTGCTAATTCCCCTGAGGGCTTTTATAAGGGCACCCAGACCCTTCTAATGCCCCTCAGGACCCTTCGAAAGGCCCCGAGACACTTTTAGAGCACCTCAGGACATTTCTAAAGGACCCCAGATCTTTCTAGAGCCCGTCAGGAGCCTTCTAGAGGCCCCCAGACCCTTCTAGAGCCCTTCAGGACCATTCTAAAGGCCCCCAGACCCTTCTAATCCACCTCAGGGCCTTTCTAAAGGCCCCCAGACCATTCAAATGCCCCTCAGGACCCTTATAAAGGCCTTCAGACCATTCTAATGTCCCTCAGGACCCTTCTAAAGGCACCCAGACCCTTCTAATGCCCCTCAGGGCCTATCTAAAGTACCCCAGACACTTCTAGAACCTCTCAGGTCCTTTCTATATGACCCCAGACCCTTGTAATGCCCCACAGGGCCTTTCTAAAGGTCCCGAGACCCCTCTAGAGCTCCTGAAGACCTTTCTAAAGGCCCCCAGAACCTTATAGAGCCCCTCAGGACCCTTCTAAAGTCCCCCAGACCCTGCTAATTCCCCTCAGGGCTTTTATAAAGGCACCCAGACCCTTCTAATGCCCCTCAGGACCCTTATAAAGGCACCCAGACCCTTCTCAGGACAGTTTTAAATGCCTCCAGACCCTTCTAATCCACCTCAGGACCATTCTAAAGGCCTCCAGGCCATTGAAATGCCCCTCAGGACCCTTCTAAAGGCACCCAGACCCTTCTAATGCCCCACAGGGCCTTTCTAAAGTATCCCAGACACTTCTAGAACCTATCAGGGCCTTTCTATATGACCCCAGACCCTTGTAATGCCCATCAGGGCCTTTCTAAAGGCCCCCAGACCCCTCTAATGCCCCTGAGGACATTTCTAAAGGCCCCCAGACCCTTCTAGAGCCCCTCAGGACATTTCTAAAGGCACCCAGACCCTTGTAATGCCACTCAGGGCCTTTCTAAAGGACGCGAGACCCTTATAATCCCCCTGAGGGCCTTTAAAAAAGCCCCCAGACCCTTCTGGACCCCCTCAGGACGCTTCTAATAGCCCCCAGACCCTTCTAGAGCCCCTCAGGGCCTTTCTAAAGGCCTCCACACCCTCCTAATGACCCTCAAGACACATGTAAAGGCCCCCAGACCCTTCTAGATTGCCTCAGGCCCAATCTAAAAGCCCCCAGACCCTTCTAATGCCTTTCAGGACCCTTATGAAGGCCACAAGACCCTTCTAATGCCCCATAGGACCTTTCTAAAGGTTCTCAGACCCTTCTAATGCCCCTCATGGCATTTATAAAGGTTCCCAGACTCTTCTAGAGCCCTTCAGGACCCTTATAAAGGCCCCCAGACCATTCTAGAGCCCCTCAGGACAATTCTAAAGTCCCCCAGACCATTCTAATGCCCGTCAGGGCCTTTCTAAAGGTCCCCAGACCCTTCTACTGCCCCTCAGGAGCATTCTAAAGTCCCCCAGACCCTGCTAATTCCCCTGAGGGCTTTTATAAGGGCACCCAGACCCTTCTAATGCCCCTCAGGACCCTTCGAAAGGCCCCGAGACACTTTTAGAGCACCTCAGGACATTTCTAAAGGACCCCAGATCTTTCTAGAGCCCGTCAGGAGCCTTCTAGAGGCCCCCAGACCCTTCTAGAGCCCTTCAGGACCATTCTAAAGGCCCCCAGACCCTTCTAATCCACCTCAGGGCCTTTCTAAAGGCCCCCAGACCATTCAAATGCCCCTCAGGACCCTTATAAAGGCCTTCAGACCATTCTAATGTCCCTCAGGACCCTTCTAAAGGCACCCAGACCCTTCTAATGCCCCTCAGGGCCTATCTAAAGTACCCCAGACACTTCTAGAACCTCTCAGGTCCTTTCTATATGACCCCAGACCCTTGTAATGCCCCACAGGGCCTTTCTAAAGGTCCCGAGACCCCTCTAGAGCTCCTGAAGACCTTTCTAAAGGCCCCCAGAACCTTATAGAGCCCCTCAGGACCCTTCTAAAGTCCCCCAGACCCTGCTAATTCCCCTCAGGGCTTTTATAAAGGCACCCAGACCCTTCTAATGCCCCTCAGGACCCTTATAAAGGCACCCAGACCCTTCTCAGGACAGTTTTAAATGCCTCCAGACCCTTCTAATCCACCTCAGGACCATTCTAAAGGCCTCCAGGCCATTGAAATGCCCCTCAGGACCCTTCTAAAGGCACCCAGACCCTTCTAATGCCCCACAGGGCCTTTCTAAAGTATCCCAGACACTTCTAGAACCTATCAGGGCCTTTCTATATGACCCCAGACCCTTGTAATGCCCATCAGGGCCTTTCTAAAGGCCCCCAGACCCCTCTAATGCCCCTGAGGACATTTCTAAAGGCCCCCAGACCCTTCTAGAGCCCCTCAGGACATTTCTAAAGGCACCCAGACCCTTGTAATGCCACTCAGGGCCTTTCTAAAGGACGCGAGACCCTTATAATCCCCCTGAGGGCCTTTAAAAAAGCCCCCAGACCCTTCTGGACCCCCTCAGGACGCTTCTAATAGCCCCCAGACCCTTCTAGAGCCCCTCAGGGCCTTTCTAAAGGCCTCCACACCCTCCTAATGACCCTCAAGACACATGTAAAGGCCCCCAGACCCTTCTAGATTGCCTCAGGCCCAATCTAAAAGCCCCCAGACCCTTCTAATGCCTTTCAGGACCCTTATGAAGGCCACAAGACCCTTCTAATGCCCCATAGGACCTTTCTAAAGGTTCTCAGACCCTTCTAATGCCCCTCATGGCATTTATAAAGGTTCCCAGACTCTTCTAGAGCCCTTCAGGACCCTTATAAAGGCCCCCAGACCATTCTAGAGCCCCTCAGGACAATTCTAAAGTCCCCCAGACCATTCTAATGCCCGTCAGGGCCTTTCTAAAGGTCCCCAGACCCTTCTACTGCCCCTCAGGAGCATTCTAAAGGCCCCCAGACCATTCTAGAGCCTCTCAGGACAGTTTTAAATGCCCCCAGACCATTCTAGACCCCGACAGGACCATTCTAAAGCCCCCCAGACCCTTCTAATGCCCCTCAGGAGCATTCTAAAGGCCCCCAGACCCTTCTAATGCCTTTCAGGACCCTTATAAAGGCACCCAGACCCTTCTAGAGCCTCTCAGGACAGTTTTAAATGCCCCCAGACCCTTCTAGACCCCGTCAGGACCATTCTAAAGCCCCCCAGACCCTTCTAATGCCCCTCAGGAGCATTCTAAAGGCCCCCAGACCCTTCTAATGCCCCTCAAGGCATTTCTAAAGGTCCCCAGACCCTTCTAGGGCCCCTCAGGACCATTCTAAAGGCACCCAGACTCTTTTAGAGCCCCTCAGGGCCATTCTAAATGCCCGCAGACCTTTCAAGAGCCCATCAACATCCTTCTAAAGGCACCCTGACACTTCTAGAGCCCCTCAGGGCCTTTCTAAAGGCCCCCAGACCATTCTAGAGCCCCTCAGGACACTTCTAAAGGCCCCCAGACCCTTTTAGATCCCCTGAAGTCTCTTCTAAAAGGCCCCAGACCTTTCTAATGCCCCTCAGGGCATTTCTAATGGCCCCCAGACCCATCTAATGCCCCTCAGGACCCTTCGAAAGGCCCCGAGACATGTTTCGAGCACCTCAGGACATTTCGAAAGCACACCAGATCTTTCTAGAGCCCCTCAGGACCTTTCTAAAGGCACCCAGACCCTTCTAGAGCCCCTCAGGACGATTCTAAAGGCCCCCCAGACCCTTCTAATCCACCTCAGGGCCTTACTAAAGGCCCCCAGACCATTCAAATACCCCTCAGGACACTTTTAAAGGCCTTCAGACCCTTCTAATGCCCTTCAGGATCCTTCAAAGGCCCCCAGACCCTTCTAATGCCTTTCAGCGCCTTTCTAAATTACCCCAGACACTTCTAGAACCTCTCAGGGCCTTTCTATATGACCCCAGACCCTTGTAATGCCCCTCAGGGCCTTTCTAAAGGCCGCGAGACCCTTATAATCCCCCTGAGGGCCTTTAAAAAGGCCCCCAGACCCTTCTGGACCCCCTCAGGACCCATCTAAAAGCCCCCAGACTTTTCTAATGCCTTTCAGGACCCTTATGAAAGCCACAAGACCCTTCTAATGCCCCTCAGGATCTTTCTAATGGTTCCCAGACCCTTCTAGAGCCCGTAAGGACCCTTATAAAGGCCTCCAGAACATTCTAGAGCCCCTCAGGACACTTCTAAAGGCCCGCAGACCATTCTAATGCCCGTCAGGGCCTTTATAAAGGTCCCCAGACCCTTCTACTGCCCCTCAGGAGAATTCTAAAGGCCCCCAGACCCTTCTAATGCCCCACAGGGCCTTTCTAAAGGTCCCCAGACCCTTCTAGAGCCCCTGAAGACCCTTCTAAAGGCCCCCAGACCCTTATAGAGCCCCTCAGGACCCTTCTAAAGTACCCAGACCCTGCTAATTCCCCTCAGGGCTTTTATAAGGGCACCCAGACCCTTCTAATGCCCCTCAGGACCCTTATAAAGGCACCCAGACCCTTCTAGAGCCTCTCAGGACAGTTTTAAATGCCTCCAGACCGAACTAGACGCCCTCAGGACCATTCTAAAGGCCCCCAGACCCTTCTAATTCCCCTCAGGGCCTTTCTAAAGGCCCCCATACCCTTCTAATGCCCCTCAGGGCATTTCTAAAGGTCCCCAGACCCTTCTAGAGTCCCTCAGGACCATTCTAAAGGCCCCCAGACTCTTTTAGAGCCCCTGAGGGCCATTCTAAAGGCCTGCAGACCATTCAAGAGCCCCTCAACATCCTTCTAACGGATCCCTGACCCTTCTAGAGCCCCTCACGGCGTTTCTAAAGGCCCTCAGACCCTTCCAGACCACCTCAGGGCCTTTCTAAAGGCCCACAGACCCTTCTAGATCCCCTCAAGACCCTTCTAAAAGGCCCCAGACCTTTCTAATGCCCATCAGGGCATTTCTAAAGGCCCCCAGACCCTTCTAATCCACATCAGGGCCTTTCTAAAGGCCCCCAGACCATTCAAATACCCTTCAGGACCGTTTTAAAAGCCCCCAGACCATTCTAATGCACCTCAGGGCCTTCCTAAAGGCCCCCAGACCATTCATAATGCCTGAAAGGCATTAGAAGGGTCTGGGGTCTTTTAGATGGGTCCTGAGGCAATCTAGAAGGGTCTAGTTGCCTTTACATGGGTCTTGAGGGTCATTAGAAGGGTGTGGAGGCCTTTAGAAAGGCCCAGAGGGGCTCTAGAAGGGTCTGGGGGCTATTAGAAGCGTCCTGAGTGGGTCCAGAAGGGTCTGGGGACCTTTTTAAAGGCCCTCAGGGGGATTATAAGGGTCTCGCGGCCTTTAGAAGGGCTCTGAATGGCATTAGAAGGGTCTGGGGTCATATAGAAAGGCCCTGAGAGGTTCTAGAAGTGTCTGCGGTACTTTAGAAATGCCCTGAGGTGCATTAGCAGGGTCTGGGGGCCTTTAGAAGGGTCCTGAGGGGCATTAGAAGGGTCTGGGGGCTTTTAGAAGGGCTCTGAGGGGCATTTGAATGGTCTGGGGGCGTTTAGAAAGGCTTTGAGGTGGATTAGAAGGGTCTGGGGGACTTTAGAAAGGCCCTGAGGTGGAATAGAAGGGTCTGGGGGCCTTTAGAATCGTCCTTAGGGGCTCTAGAAAGATCTGGGGTCCTTTAGAAATGTCCTGAGGTGCTCTAAAAGTGTCTCGGGGCCTTTCGAATGGTCCCGAGGGGCATTAGAAGGGTCTGGGTGCCTTTAGAAATGTCCTGAGCGGCTCTAGAAGGGTCTGGGGGCCTTTAGAAATGTTCTGAGGGGCATTAGAAGGGTATGGGGTCCTTTATAAAGGCCCTGAGGGGCATTAGAAGGGTCTGGGTTCATATAGAAAGGCCCTGAGAGGTTCTAGAAGTGTCTGCGGTACTTTAGAAATGCCCTGAGGTGCATTAGCAGGGTCTGGGGGCCTTTAGAAGGGTCCTGAGGGGCATTAGAAGGGTCTGGAAGCCTTTAGAATGGTCCTGAGCGGGTCTAGAAGGGTCTGGGGACATTTACATGGGTCTTGAGGGTCATTAGAAGGGTGTGTTGGCCTTTAGAAAGGCCCTGAAAGGCTATAGAAGGGTCTGGGGGCTTTTAGATGGGTTCTGAGGCAATCTAGAAGGGTCTGGGGGTCTTTACATGGGTCTTGAGGGGCATTAGAAGGGTCTGAGTGTATTTAGAAAGGTCGTGAGGGGCATTAGAAGGGTCTTGTGGCTTTTATAAGGTCCTGAAAGGCATTAGAAGGGTCTCGGGGGCTTTAGATGGGTCCTGAGGCAATCTAGATGGGTTTGGGGGCCTTTACATGGGTCTTGAGGGTCATTAGAGGGGTCTGCGGTCCTTTAGATAGTCCCTGAGTGGCATTAGAAGGGTTCGGGGGCCTTTATAAAGGTCCTGAGGGGCATTAGAATGGTCTGGGTGCCTTTAGAAAGGTCCTGAGGGGCATTAGAAGGGTCTTGTGGCCTTCCTAAGGGTCCTGAAAGGCATTAGAAGGCTCTGGGGGCTTTTAGTTGGGTCCTGAGGCAATCTAGAAGGGTCTAGGGGCCTTTACATAGGTCTTGGGGGTCATTAGATGGGTGTGGAGGCCTTTAGAAAGGCCCTGAGGGGCTCTAGAAGGGTCTGGGGGCTATTAGAAGCGTCCTGAGGAGGTCCAGAAGGGTCTGGGGGCCTTTTTAAAGGCCCTCAGGGGGATTATAAGGGTCTCGCGGCATTTAGAAATGTCCTGAGTGGCATTAGAAGGGTCTGGGGTCATATAGAAAGGCCCTGAGATGTTCTAGAAGTGTCTGGGGTACTTTAGAAAGGCCCTGAGGGGCATTAGAATGGTCTGGGGGCCTTTAGAAGGGTCCTGAGGGGCATTAGAAGGGTCTGGGGGCTTTTAGAAGGGCTATGAGGGGCTTTTGAATGGTCTGGGGGCGTTTAGAAAGGCCCTGAGGTTGATTAGAAGGGTCTGGGGTCCTTTAGAAAGGCCCTGAGGTGGATTAGAAGGGTCTGGGGGCCTTTAGAATCGTCCTGAGGGGCTCTAGAAGGGTCTGGGGGCCTTTAGAAAGGACCTGAGGGGCTCTAGAAGGGTCTGGGGGCCTCTAGAAGGGTCCTGAGGGGCTCTAGAAAGATCTGGAGTCCTTTAGAAATGTCCTGAGGTGCTCTTAAAGTGTCTCGGGGCCTTTCGAATGGTCCTGAGGGGCATTAGAAGGGTCTGGGTGCCTTTAGAAATGTCCTGAGGGGCTCTAGAAGGGTCTGGGGGCCTTTAGAAATGTCCTGAGGGGCATTAGAAGGGTATGGGGGCCTTTAGAAAGGCCCTGAGGGGCATTACAAGGGTCTGGGTTCATATAGAAAGGCCCTGAGGGGTTCTAGAAGTGTCTGGGGTTCTTTAGAAAGGCCCTGAGGGGCATTAGAAGGGTCTGGGGGCCTTTAGAAGGGTCCTGAGGGGCATTAGAAGGGTCTGGGAGCCTTTAGAATGGTCCTGAGGGGGTCTAGAAGGGTCTGGGGGCCTTTACATTGGTCTTGAGGGGCATTAGAAGGGTCCGAGTGCCTTTAGAAAGGTCCTGAGGGGCATTAGAAGGGTCTTGTGGCCTTCATAAGGGTCCTGAAAGGCATTAGAAGGGTCTGGGGGGTTTTAGATGGGTCCTGATGCAATCTAGATGGGTCTGGGGGCCTTTACATGGGTCTTGAGGGTCATTAGAGGGGTCTGGGGTCCTTTAGATAGTCCCTGAGTGGCATTAGAAGGGTCCGGGCGCCATTAGAAAGGTCCTGAGGGGCATTAGAAGGGTCCGGGCGCCATTAGAAAGTTCCTGAGGCGCATTAGAATGGTCTGGGTGCCTTTAGAAAGATCCTGAGGGGCTCTAGAATGGTCTGGGGCCTTTAGAAGCATCCTGAGGGGCTGTAGAAGGGTCTGGGGGCCTTTTGAAGGGTCCTGATGTGTTCTAGAAAGATCTTGGGGCCTTTAGAAATGTCGTGAGTGGCTCTAGAAGGGTCTGGGGGGCTTTAGAAGGATTCTGAGGGGCATTTGAATTGTCTGGGGGCCTTTAGAAAGGCCCTGAGGTGGATTAGAAGAGTCTGGGGTCCTTTAGAATCGTCCAGAGGGGATCTAGAAGGGTCTGGGGGCCTCTAGAGGGGTCCTGAGGGGCTCTAGAAAGATCTGGGGTCCTTTAGAAATGTCCTGAGGTGCTCTAAAATTGTCTCGGGGCCTTTCGAAGGGTCCTGAGGGGCATTAGACGGGTCTGGGGGCCTTTAGAAATGCCCTGAGGGGCATAAGAAAGGTCTGGGGCCTTTAAAAAGGGTCTTGAGGGGATCTAGAAGGGTCTGGGGTCCTTTACAAGTGTCCTGAGGGGCTCTAGAAGGGTCTGGGGGCCTTTAGAAAGACCCTGACGGGCTCTAGAATGGTCAGGGAGTTGTTAGAAGGATGTTGAAGGGCTCTTGAAAGGTCTGCGGGCCTTTAGAATGGCCCTGAGGGGCTCTAAAAGAGTCTGGGTTCCTTTAGAATGGTCTTGAGGGGCTCTAGAATGGTCTGAGGACCTTTAGAAATGCCCTGAGGGGCATTAGAAGGGTCTGGGGGCCTTTAGAAAGGCCCTGAGGGGCATTAGAAGGGTCTGAGGGCTTTAGAAAGGCCCTGAGGCTCTGCAGAAGGGTCTGGGTGCCTTTCGAATAGTCCTGAAGGGCTCTAGAAATGTCTGGTGTTCTTTAGAAGGGTCTTGAGTGGCTCTAGAAGGGTCTGGCGGCTGTAGAATGGTCCTGAGGTGCTCCAGAAGGGTCTTGGGCCCTTTAGAACAATCTAGAGGGGCTCTAGAAGCGTCTGGGGTCCTTTAAAAGGGTCCTGAGGGGCTCTAGAAGGGTCTGGGGTCCTTTAGAAGGGCCTTGAGGGGCGTTAGATGGGTCTGGGGGCCTTTAGAAACACCCTGAGTGGCTCTAGAATGGTCTGGGGATCTTTTGAAATGGCCTTGAGGGGCTCCAGAAGTGTCTGGGGACCTTTAGAAAGGTCTTGTGGGTCTCTAGAAGGGTCTGGGGGTCTTTACAATAGATCTGAGTGGCTCTAGAGGAGTCTGGGGGCCTTTAGAAAGGTCCTAAAGGGCTCTAGAGTGGTCTGGGGGTATTAGAAAGGCCCTGAAGGGCATTAGATGGGTCTGGCGACCTTTAGAAAAGCTCTGAGGGGCATTAGAAGGGTCTGGGTGCCTTTGGATGGGTCTGAGGGGCATTAGAAGGTTCTGGGGGCCTTTAGAAGGGTCCTGAGGTGCTCTGGAAGGGTCTCGGGGCCATTTGAAGCGTCTTGAGGGTCTCTAGAAGGGTCTGGGTGCCTTTAGAAAGGTCTTGAGGGGATCTAGAGGAGTCTGGAGGCCTTTAGATAGGTCGTGAACGGCTCTAGAGGGGTCTGGGGGCCTTTAGAATGACCCTGAATGGCATTTGATGGGTCTGGGGGCCTTTAGAAAAGTCCTAAGGGGCATTAGAAGCTCTGGGGGCCTTTAGAAAGGCCCTAAGGGGCATTAGAAGGGTTTTGGGGCCTTTAGAAATGCCCTGAAAGGCTCTAGAAGGGTCTGGGGTCCTTTAGAAAGGCCCTGAGGGGCTCTACAAGAGTCTGGGCGCCTGTAGAAGGGTCCTGAGGGGCTCTAGAATGGTTTGGGGACCTTTATAAAGGACCTGAGCAGCTCTAGAAGGGTCTGGGGGCCTTTAAAAGAGTCCTGAGGGGCTCTAGAAGCGTCTTCGGGCCTTTAGAATGGTCTTGAGGGGAATTACCAGGGTCTGGGGGCCTTTAGAAGGGTCCTGAGGGGCATTACAAGGGTCTGGGTGCCGTTAGAAAGGTCCTGTGAGGTCTAGAAAGGTCTGGGGGCCTTTGAAGGGTCCTGACAGGTTCTATAAATGTCTGGGGGCCTTTAGAAGGGTCCTGAGGGTCATTAGAAGGGTCTGGGGGTCTTTAGAAGGGTCTTGAGGGTCTCTAGATGGGTCTGGGGGTCTTTAGAATGGCCGTGAGGTGTCCTAGAAGAGTCTGGGGGCCTTTAGATAGGTCCTGAATGGCTCTAGTGGGGTCTGAGGTCCTTTATAAAGGCCCTGAGGGTCATTAGATGAGTTTGGGGGCCTTTAGAAGGTCTTGAGGGGCATTAGAAGGGTCTGGGGTCCTTTAGAAAGACCCTGAGTTGCATTACAAGGGTCTGGTGTCCTTTAGAAGGGTCCTGAGGGGCTCTAGAAGAGTCTGGGGGCCTTTAGAAGTGTCTTGAGGGGCTCTAGAAGGGTTTGGGGTCCTTTAGAAAGGACCTGAAGGTCTCTAGATGGGTCTGGGGGCTTTTAGATATGTTCTGAGGGGCTCTAGATGGGTCTGGGTGACGTTAGAAGGGTCCTGAGGGGCTCTAGAAGAATCTGGGAGCCTTTAGAAAGGACTTGAAAGGCTCTAAAAGGGTCTGGGGGCCTTTAGAATGGGCCTGAGGGGCTCTAGAAGAGTGTTCGGGTCGTTAGAAGGGTCCTGAAGGGCATTAGATGTGTCTGGGGTCCTTAAGAAGGGTCCTGAGGTGCTCTGGAAAAGTCTGGGGTCCCTTTGAATCGTCTTGAGGGGCTCTAGAAGGGTCTGTCGGCCTTTAGAATGGTCCTGACGGGCTCTAGAAGGGTCTGGGAACCTTTATATATGCCCTGAGGGGCATTAGAATGGTCTGAGGGCCTTTTGAAGGGTTCTGAGGGGCATTAGAATGGGGCGCACCCACCCTCCCCGAGCACCCACCCCAAACATTCACCCGTTAGCAATTAAGCACCCACCCCAAACATTCACCCATCAAGCAATTAAGCACCCATCCAGCGACAAAACAAATTAATTACATAGCCAAGCCCCCAGATAACACTCCTCAAAAAAACCTCTCAAAAACAATGCCTAAAAGAGAAAGCACTCAATCAAAACACACACACAAAAAAAACAAAAAAGAAACTAAAAGAAGAAATTTTCAACTCAGACAGCCACCATGTTTAAATCCGGCATCCAACATTTTGAAGCTAACTCCCGCCATTTTCAGATCAGGCAGCCACCATTTTTGAATCGGGTGGCGGCCATTTTGAAGCCAACTCCCGCCATTTTGAGGTCGGGCAGCCGCCATATTTGAATCGGGCGGAGGCCATTTTGAAGCCGACTCCCGCCATTTTGAGTTCAGGCGGCAGCCATTTTTGAATCGGGCGACGGCCATTTTGACGAAGATTCCAGCCATTTTGAGGCCCCCAGACCATTCTAGAGCCCCTCAGATCCTTTCTAAAGGCTCCCAGACTCTTCTAGACCCCTCAGGACTTTTGTAACGGCCCCCAGACCCATCTAGAGCCCCTCTGACATTTCTAAAAGCCCCCAGACCCTTCTAGAGCCCCTCAGGACCATTTTAAAGGCCCCCAGACCCTTCTAATCCACCTCAGGGCCTTTCTAACGGCCCCCAGACCATTCAAATGCCCCTCAGGACCCTTTTAAAGGCCCCCAGACCATTCTAATGCACCTCAAAGCCTTTCTAAAGGCCCCCAGACCATTCAAATGCCCCTCAGAACCCTTCTAAAGGCCCCCAGACCCTTCTAATGCCCCTCAGGGCCGTTCTAAAGTACCCCAGACACTTCTAGAACCTCTCAGGGCCTTTCTATATGACCCCAGACCCTTGTAATGCCACTCAGTGCCTTTCTAAAGGCCGCAAGACCCTTATAATCCCCCTGAGGGCCTCTAAAAAGGCCCCCAGACCCTTCTAGAGCCCCTCAAGACCCTCCTAAAAGGCCCCAGACCTTTCTAATGCCCCTCAGGGCATTTCTAAAGGACCCCAGACCCATCTAATGCCCCTCAGGACCCTTCTAAATGCCCTGAGACATTTTAGAGCACCTCAGGACATTTCTAAAGGAACCCAGATCTTTCTAGAGCGCCTCAGGACGATTCTAAAGGCCCCCAGACCCTTCTAACCCACCTCAGGGCCTTTCTAAAGGCCCCCAGACCATTCAAATGAGCCTCAGGACTCTTTTAAAGGCCCCCAGACCCTTCTAATGCACCTCAGGGCCTTTCTAAAGGCTCCCAGACCATTCAAATGACCCTCAGAACCCTTCTAAAGGCCCCCAGACCCTTTTAATGCCCCTCAGGACCCTTCTAAAGGCCCCCAGACCCTTCTAATGCCCCTCAGGGCCTTTCTAAAGTATCCCAGACATTTCTAATGCCTTTCAGGGCCTTTCTAAATGTCTCCACACCCTTCTAATGACCCTCAAGACCCATGTAAAGGCCCCAAGACCCTTCTAGATTGCCTCAGGACCCATCTAAAAGCCCCCAGACCCTTCTAAAGCCTTTCAGGACCTTTATGAAGGGCACAAGACCCTTCTAATGCACCTCAAGACCTTTCTAAAGGCTTTCAGACCCTTCTAATGCCCCTCGGGGCTTTTATAAAGGTTCCCAGAGCCTTCTAGAGCCCCTCAGGACCCTTATAAAGGCCCCCAGACCATTCTAGAGACCCTCAGGACACTTCTAAAGGCCCGCAGACCAATCTAATGCCATTCAGGGCCTTTATAAAGGTCCCCAGACCCTTCTACTGCCCCTCAGGAGCATTCTGAAGGCCACCAGACCCTTCTAATGCCACACAGGGCCTTTCTAAAGGTCCCCAGACCCTTCTAGAGGCCCTGAAGACCCTTCTAAAGGCCCCCAGACCCTTATAGAGCCCCTCAGGACCCTTCTAAACTACACCAGAACCTTCTAATGCCCCTCAGGACGCTTCTAATAGCCCCCAGACCCTTCTAGAGACCCTCAGGGCCTTTCTAAAGTCCTCCACACCCTTCTAATGACCCTCAAGACCCATGTAAAGGCCCCCAGACCCTTCTAGATTGCCTCAGGACCCATCTAAAAGCCCCCAGACCCTTCTAATGCCTTTCAGGGCCTTTCTAAAGGCCTCCACACCCTTCTAATGACCCTCAAAACCCAAGTAAAGGCCCCTAGACCCTTCTAGATTGCCTCAGGACCCATCTAAAAGCCCCCAGAAAATTCTAATGCCTTTGAGGAGCCTTATGAAGGCCACCAGACCCTTCTAATGCCCCTCAGGACCTTTCTAAAGGCCTGCAGACCCTTCTAATGCCCATCAGGGCCTTTCTAAAAGTCCCCAGACGCTTCTACTGCCCCTCAGGATCTTTTTAAAGGCCTGAAGACCCTTCTAATGCCCGTAAGGGCCTTTCTAAGGTCCCCAGACCATTCTACTGCCCCTCAGGAGCATTCTAAAGGCCCCCAGACCCTTCTAATGCCCCACAGGGCCTTTCTAAAGGTCCACAGACCCTTCCAGAGCCCGTGAAGACCCTTCTAAAGGCCCCTAGACCCTTATAGAGCCTCTCAGGACACTTCTAAAGCCCCCAGACCCTGCTAATTCCACTCAGGGCTTTTATAAGGGCATCCAGACCGTTCTAATGCCCCTCAGGACCCTTATAAAGGCACCCAGACCCTTCTAGAGCCTCTCAGGACAGTTTCAAATGCTTCCAGACCCTTCTAGACCCCCTCAGGACCATTCTAAAGGCCCCCACACCCTTCTAATGCCCCTCAGGACCCTTCTAAAGGCCCCCAGACCATTCTAATGCCCCTCAGGGCCTTTCTAAAGTACCCCAGACACTTCTAGAACTTCTCAGGGCCTTTCTATATGACCCCAGACCCTTCTAATGCCCCTTAGGACCCTTCAAAAGGCCCCCAGACCTTTCTAATGCCCCTCAGGGCCTTTCTAAATTACCCCAGACACTTCTAGAACCTCTCAGAGCCTTTCTATATGACACCAGACCCTTGTAATGCCTCTCAGGGCCTTTCTAAAGGACGCGAGACCCTTATAATCCCCCTGAGGGCCTTTAAAAAGGCCCCCAGACCATTCTGGACCCCCTCAGGACGCTTCTAATAGCCCCCACACCCTTCTAGAGCCCCTCAGGGCCTTTCTAAAGGCCTCCACACCCCTCTAATGACCCTCAAGACCCATGTAAAGGCCCCTAGACCCTTCTAGATTGCCTCAGGACCCATCTAAAAGGCCCCAGGCCCTTCTAATGCCTTTCAGGACCCTTATGAAGGCCACAAGACCCTTCTAATGCCCCTCAGGACCTTTCTAAAGGCCCTCAGACTATTCAAATGCCACTCAGGACTCTTTTAAAGGCCCCCAGACCCTTCTAATGCCCCTCAGGACACTTCTAAAGGCCACAAGACCCTTCTAATGCCCCTCAGGGCCTTTCTAAATTACCCCAGACACTTCTAGAACCTCTCAGGGCCTTTCTATATGACCCCAGACCATTCTAATGCCACTCAGGGCCTTTCTAAAGGCCGCGAGACCCTTATAATCCCCCTGAGGGCCTTTAAAAAGGCCCCCCGACCCATCTGGACCACCTCAGGACGCTTCTAATAGCCCCCAGACCCTTCTAGAGCCCCTCAGGGCCTTTCTAAAGGCCTCCACACCCTTCTAATGACCCTCAAGACCCATGTAAAGGCCCCCAGACCCTTCTAGATTGCCTCAGGACCCATCTAAAAGCCCCCAGGCCCTTCTAATGCCTTTCAGGACCCTTATGAAGGCCACAAGACCCTTCTAATGCCCCTCAGGGCATTTATAAAGGTTCCCAGACCCTTCTAGAGCCCGTCAGGACCCTTATAAAGGCCCCCAGACCATTCTAGAGACCCTCAAGACAATTCTAAAGGCATGCAGACCATTCTAATGCCCGTCAGGGCCTTTATAAAGGTTTCCAGACCCTTCTACTGCCCCTCGGGAGCATTCTAAAGGCCCCCAGACCCTTCTAATGCCCCACAGGGCCTTTATAAAAGTCCCCAGACTGTTCTAGAGCCCCTGGACACCCTTCTAAAGGCCCCCAGACCCTTATAGAGCCCCTCAGGACGCATCTATAGTTCCCCAGACCCTGCTAATTCCCCTCAGGGCTTTTATAAGGGCACCCAGACCCTTCTAATGCCTTTCAGGACCCTTATAAAGGCACCCAGACCCTTCTAGAGCCTCTCAGGACAGATTTAAATGCCTCCAGACCCTTCTAGACCCCCTCAGGACCATTCTAAAGGCCCCCAGACCCTTCTAATGCCCCTCAGGACCCTTCTAAAGGCCTCCACACCTTTCTAATGACCCTCAAGACCCATGTAAAGGCCCCCAGACCCTTCTAGATTGCCTCAGGACCCATCTAAAAGCCCCCAGACGCTTCTAATGCCTTTCAGGACCCTTATGAAGGCCACAAGACCCTTCTAATGCCCCTCAGGGCATTTATAAAGGTTCCCAGACCCTTCTAATGCCCGTCAGGACCCTTATAAAGGCCCCCAGACCATTCTAGAGCCCCTCAGGACACTTCTAAAGGCCCGCAGACCATTCTAATGCCCGTCAGGGCCTTTCTAAAGGTCCCCAGACCCTTCTAGAGCCCCTGAAGACCCTTCTAAAGGCTCCCAGACCCTTTAATGCCCCACAGGGCCTTTCTAAAGGTCCCCAGACCCTTCTAGAGCCCCTGAAGACCCTTCTAAAGGCCCCCAGACCCTTATGGAGCCGCTCAGGACCCGTCTAATGTCCCCCAGACCCTGCTAATTCCCCTCAGGGCTTTTATAAGGTCACTCAGACCCTTCTAATGCCCCTCAGGACCCTTATAAAGGCACCCAGACCCTTCTAGAGCCTCTCAGGACAGTTTTAAATGCCTCCAGACCCTTCTAGAACCACTCAGGACCATTCTAAAGACCCCCAGACCCTTCTAATGCCCATCAGGAGCAGTCTAAATGTCCCCAGACCCTTCTAGAGCCCCTGAAGACCCTTCTAAAGGCTCCCAGACCCTTCTAATGCCACTCAGGGCTTTTCTAAAGGCCGCGAGACCCTTATAATCCCCCTGAGGGCCTTTAAAAAGGCCCCCAGACCCTTCTGGACCCCCTTAGCACGCTTCTAATAGCCCCCAGACCCTTCTAATGCCACTCAGGGCTTTCTAAAGGTCGCTAGACCCTTTTAATCCCCCTGAGGGCCTTTAAAAAGGCCCCCAGACCCTTCTGGACCCACTCAGGACGCTTCTAATGGCACCCAGACCCTTCTAGAGCCCCTCAGGGCCTTTCTAAAGGCCTCCACACCCTTCTAATGACCCTCAAGACCCATGTAAAGGCCCCCAGACCCTTCTAGATTGCCTCAGGACCCATCTAAAAGCCCCCAGACCCTTCTAATACCTTTCAGGGCCTTTCTAAAGGCCTCCACACCCTTCTAATGACACTCAAGACCCATGTAAAGGCCCCTAGACCCTTCTAGATTGCCTCAGGACCCATCTAAAAGCCCCCAGACCCTTCTAAAGCCTTTCAGGACCTTTATGAAGGGCACAAGACCCTTCTAATGCACCTCAAGACCTTTCTAAAGGCTTTCAGACCCTTCTAATGCCCCTCGGGGCTTTTATAAAGGTTCCCAGAGCCTTCTAGAGCCCCTCAGGACCCTTATAAAGGCCCCCAGACCATTCTAGAGACCCTCAGGACACTTCTAAAGGCCCGCAGACCAATCTAATGCCATTCAGGGCCTTTATAAAGGTCCCCAGACCCTTCTACTGCCCCTCAGGAGCATTCTGAAGGCCACCAGACCCTTCTAATGCCACACAGGGCCTTTCTAAAGGTCCCCAGACCCTTCTAGAGGCCCTGAAGACCCTTCTAAAGGCCCCCAGACCCTTATAGAGCCCCTCAGGACCCTTCTAAACTACACCAGAACCTTCTAATGCCCCTCAGGACGCTTCTAATAGCCCCCAGACCCTTCTAGAGACCCTCAGGGCCTTTCTAAAGTCCTCCACACCCTTCTAATGACCCTCAAGACCCATGTAAAGGCCCCCAGACCCTTCTAGATTGCCTCAGGACCCATCTAAAAGCCCCCAGACCCTTCTAATGCCTTTCAGGGCCTTTCTAAAGGCCTCCACACCCTTCTAATGACCCTCAAAACCCAAGTAAAGGCCCCTAGACCCTTCTAGATTGCCTCAGGACCCATCTAAAAGCCCCCAGAAAATTCTAATGCCTTTGAGGAGCCTTATGAAGGCCACCAGACCCTTCTAATGCCCCTCAGGACCTTTCTAAAGGCCTGCAGACCCTTCTAATGCCCATCAGGGCCTTTCTAAAAGTCCCCAGACGCTTCTACTGCCCCTCAGGATCTTTTTAAAGGCCTGAAGACCCTTCTAATGCCCGTAAGGGCCTTTCTAAGGTCCCCAGACCATTCTACTGCCCCTCAGGAGCATTCTAAAGGCCCCCAGACCCTTCTAATGCCCCACAGGGCCATTCTAAAGGTCCACAGACCCTTCCAGAGCCCGTGAAGACCCTTCTAAAGGCCCCTAGACCCTTATAGAGCCTCTCAGGACACTTCTAAAGCCCCCAGACCCTGCTAATTCCACTCAGGGCTTTTATAAGGGCATCCAGACCGTTCTAATGCCCCTCAGGACCCTTATAAAGGCACCCAGACCCTTCTAGAGCCTCTCAGGACAGTTTCAAATGCTTCCAGACCCTTCTAGACCCCCTCAGGACCATTCTAAAGGCCCCCACACCCTTCTAATGCCCCTCAGGACCCTTCTAAAGGCCCCCAGACCATTCTAATGCCCCTCAGGGCCTTTCTAAAGTACCCCCAGACACTTCTAGAACTTCTCAGGGCCT
This sequence comes from Coccyzus lansbergi, assembly GCA_033558105.1. Classification (NCBI taxonomy): domain Eukaryota; kingdom Metazoa; phylum Chordata; class Aves; order Cuculiformes; family Coccyzidae; genus Coccyzus; species Coccyzus lansbergi. The sequence continues at coordinate 207,982 of JAUMJK010001764.1, forward strand.
TTCTATATGACCCCAGACCCTTCTAATGCCCCTTAGGACCCTTCAAAAGGCCCCCAGACCTTTCTAATGCCCCTCAGGGCCTTTCTAAATTACCCCAGACACTTCTAGAACCTCTCAGAGCCTTTCTATATGACACCAGACCCTTGTAATGCCTCTCAGGGCCTTTCTAAAGGACGCGAGACCCTTATAATCCCCCTGAGGGCCTTTAAAAAGGCCCCCAGACCATTCTGGACCCCCTCAGGACGCTTCTAATAGCCCCCACACCCTTCTAGAGCCCCTCAGGGCCTTTCTAAAGGCCTCCACACCCCTCTAATGACCCTCAAGACCCATGTAAAGGCCCCTAGACCCTTCTAGATTGCCTCAGGACCCATCTAAAAGGCCCCAGGCCCTTCTAATGCCTTTCAGGACCCTTATGAAGGCCACAAGACCCTTCTAATGCCCCTCAGGACCTTTCTAAAGGCCCTCAGACTATTCAAATGCCACTCAGGACTCTTTTAAAGGCCCCCAGACCCTTCTAATGCCCCTCAGGACACTTCTAAAGGCCACAAGACCCTTCTAATGCCCCTCAGGGCCTTTCTAAATTACCCCAGACACTTCTAGAACCTCTCAGGGCCTTTCTATATGACCCCAGACCATTCTAATGCCACTCAGGGCCTTTCTAAAGGCCGCGAGACCCTTATAATCCCCCTGAGGGCCTTTAAAAAGGCCCCCCGACCCATCTGGACCACCTCAGGACGCTTCTAATAGCCCCCAGACCCTTCTAGAGCCCCTCAGGGCCTTTCTAAAGGCCTCCACACCCTTCTAATGACCCTCAAGACCCATGTAAAGGCCCCCAGACCCTTCTAGATTGCCTCAGGACCCATCTAAAAGCCCCCAGGCCCTTCTAATGCCTTTCAGGACCCTTATGAAGGCCACAAGACCCTTCTAATGCCCCTCAGGGCATTTATAAAGGTTCCCAGACCCTTCTAGAGCCCGTCAGGACCCTTATAAAGGCCCCCAGACCATTCTAGAGACCCTCAAGACAATTCTAAAGGCATGCAGACCATTCTAATGCCCGTCAGGGCCTTTATAAAGGTTTCCAGACCCTTCTACTGCCCCTCGGGAGCATTCTAAAGGCCCCCAGACCCTTCTAATGCCCCACAGGGCCTTTATAAAAGTCCCCAGACTGTTCTAGAGCCCCTGGACACCCTTCTAAAGGCCCCCAGACCCTTATAGAGCCCCTCAGGACGCATCTATAGTTCCCCAGACCCTGCTAATTCCCCTCAGGGCTTTTATAAGGGCACCCAGACCCTTCTAATGCCTTTCAGGACCCTTATAAAGGCACCCAGACCCTTCTAGAGCCTCTCAGGACAGATTTAAATGCCTCCAGACCCTTCTAGACCCCCTCAGGACCATTCTAAAGGCCCCCAGACCCTTCTAATGCCCCTCAGGACCCTTCTAAAGGCCTCCACACCTTTCTAATGACCCTCAAGACCCATGTAAAGGCCCCCAGACCCTTCTAGATTGCCTCAGGACCCATCTAAAAGCCCCCAGACGCTTCTAATGCCTTTCAGGACCCTTATGAAGGCCACAAGACCCTTCTAATGCCCCTCAGGGCATTTATAAAGGTTCCCAGACCCTTCTAATGCCCGTCAGGACCCTTATAAAGGCCCCCAGACCATTCTAGAGCCCCTCAGGACACTTCTAAAGGCCCGCAGACCATTCTAATGCCCGTCAGGGCCTTTCTAAAGGTCCCCAGACCCTTCTAGAGCCCCTGAAGACCCTTCTAAAGGCTCCCAGACCCTTTAATGCCCCACAGGGCCTTTCTAAAGGTCCCCAGACCCTTCTAGAGCCCCTGAAGACCCTTCTAAAGGCCCCCAGACCCTTATGGAGCCGCTCAGGACCCGTCTAATGTCCCCCAGACCCTGCTAATTCCCCTCAGGGCTTTTATAAGGTCACTCAGACCCTTCTAATGCCCCTCAGGACCCTTATAAAGGCACCCAGACCCTTCTAGAGCCTCTCAGGACAGTTTTAAATGCCTCCAGACCCTTCTAGAACCACTCAGGACCATTCTAAAGACCCCCAGACCCTTCTAATGCCCATCAGGAGCAGTCTAAATGTCCCCAGACCCTTCTAGAGCCCCTGAAGACCCTTCTAAAGGCTCCCAGACCCTTCTAATGCCACTCAGGGCTTTTCTAAAGGCCGCGAGACCCTTATAATCCCCCTGAGGGCCTTTAAAAAGGCCCCCAGACCCTTCTGGACCCCCTTAGCACGCTTCTAATAGCCCCCAGACCCTTCTAATGCCACTCAGGGCTTTCTAAAGGTCGCTAGACCCTTTTAATCCCCCTGAGGGCCTTTAAAAAGGCCCCCAGACCCTTCTGGACCCACTCAGGACGCTTCTAATGGCACCCAGACCCTTCTAGAGCCCCTCAGGGCCTTTCTAAAGGCCTCCACACCCTTCTAATGACCCTCAAGACCCATGTAAAGGCCCCCAGACCCTTCTAGATTGCCTCAGGACCCATCTAAAAGCCCCCAGACCCTTCTAATACCTTTCAGGGCCTTTCTAAAGGCCTCCACACCCTTCTAATGACACTCAAGACCCATGTAAAGGCCCCTAGACCCTTCTAGATTGCCTCAGGACCCATCTAAAAGCCCCCAGACCCTTCTAAAGCCTTTCAGGACCTTTATGAAGGGCACAAGACCCTTCTAATGCACCTCAAGACCTTTCTAAAGGCTTTCAGACCCTTCTAATGCCCCTCGGGGCTTTTATAAAGGTTCCCAGAGCCTTCTAGAGCCCCTCAGGACCCTTATAAAGGCCCCCAGACCATTCTAGAGACCCTCAGGACACTTCTAAAGGCCCGCAGACCAATCTAATGCCATTCAGGGCCTTTATAAAGGTCCCCAGACCCTTCTACTGCCCCTCAGGAGCATTCTGAAGGCCACCAGACCCTTCTAATGCCACACAGGGCCTTTCTAAAGGTCCCCAGACCCTTCTAGAGGCCCTGAAGACCCTTCTAAAGGCCCCCAGACCCTTATAGAGCCCCTCAGGACCCTTCTAAACTACACCAGAACCTTCTAATGCCCCTCAGGACGCTTCTAATAGCCCCCAGACCCTTCTAGAGACCCTCAGGGCCTTTCTAAAGTCCTCCACACCCTTCTAATGACCCTCAAGACCCATGTAAAGGCCCCCAGACCCTTCTAGATTGCCTCAGGACCCATCTAAAAGCCCCCAGACCCTTCTAATGCCTTTCAGGGCCTTTCTAAAGGCCTCCACACCCTTCTAATGACCCTCAAAACCCAAGTAAAGGCCCCTAGACCCTTCTAGATTGCCTCAGGACCCATCTAAAAGCCCCCAGAAAATTCTAATGCCTTTGAGGAGCCTTATGAAGGCCACCAGACCCTTCTAATGCCCCTCAGGACCTTTCTAAAGGCCTGCAGACCCTTCTAATGCCCATCAGGGCCTTTCTAAAAGTCCCCAGACGCTTCTACTGCCCCTCAGGATCTTTTTAAAGGCCTGAAGACCCTTCTAATGCCCGTAAGGGCCTTTCTAAGGTCCCCAGACCATTCTACTGCCCCTCAGGAGCATTCTAAAGGCCCCCAGACCCTTCTAATGCCCCACAGGGCCATTCTAAAGGTCCACAGACCCTTCCAGAGCCCGTGAAGACCCTTCTAAAGGCCCCTAGACCCTTATAGAGCCTCTCAGGACACTTCTAAAGCCCCCAGACCCTGCTAATTCCACTCAGGGCTTTTATAAGGGCATCCAGACCGTTCTAATGCCCCTCAGGACCCTTATAAAGGCACCCAGACCCTTCTAGAGCCTCTCAGGACAGTTTCAAATGCTTCCAGACCCTTCTAGACCCCCTCAGGACCATTCTAAAGGCCCCCACACCCTTCTAATGCCCCTCAGGACCCTTCTAAAGGCCCCCAGACCATTCTAATGCCCCTCAGGGCCTTTCTAAAGTACCCCCAGACACTTCTAGAACTTCTCAGGGCCTTTCTATATGACCCCAGACCCTTCTAATGCCCCTTAGGACCCTTCAAAAGGCCCCCAGACCTTTCTAATGCCCCTCAGGGCCTTTCTAAATTACCCCAGACACTTCTAGAACCTCTCAGAGCCTTTCTATATGACACCAGACCCTTGTAATGCCTCTCAGGGCCTTTCTAAAGGACGCGAGACCCTTATAATCCCCCTGAGGGCCTTTAAAAAGGCCCCCAGACCATTCTGGACCCCCTCAGGACGCTTCTAATAGCCCCCACACCCTTCTAGAGCCCCTCAGGGCCTTTCTAAAGGCCTCCACACCCCTCTAATGACCCTCAAGACCCATGTAAAGGCCCCTAGACCCTTCTAGATTGCCTCAGGACCCATCTAAAAGGCCCCAGGCCCTTCTAATGCCTTTCAGGACCCTTATGAAGGCCACAAGACCCTTCTAATGCCCCTCAGGACCTTTCTAAAGGCCCTCAGACTATTCAAATGCCACTCAGGACTCTTTTAAAGGCCCCCAGACCCTTCTAATGCCCCTCAGGACACTTCTAAAGGCCACAAGACCCTTCTAATGCCCCTCAGGGCCTTTCTAAATTACCCCAGACACTTCTAGAACCTCTCAGGGCCTTTCTATATGACCCCAGACCATTCTAATGCCACTCAGGGCCTTTCTAAAGGCCGCGAGACCCTTATAATCCCCCTGAGGGCCTTTAAAAAGGCCCCCCGACCCATCTGGACCACCTCAGGACGCTTCTAATAGCCCCCAGACCCTTCTAGAGCCCCTCAGGGCCTTTCTAAAGGCCTCCACACCCTTCTAATGACCCTCAAGACCCATGTAAAGGCCCCCAGACCCTTCTAGATTGCCTCAGGACCCATCTAAAAGCCCCCAGGCCCTTCTAATGCCTTTCAGGACCCTTATGAAGGCCACAAGACCCTTCTAATGCCCCTCAGGGCATTTATAAAGGTTCCCAGACCCTTCTAGAGCCCGTCAGGACCCTTATAAAGGCCCCCAGACCATTCTAGAGACCCTCAAGACAATTCTAAAGGCATGCAGACCATTCTAATGCCCGTCAGGGCCTTTATAAAGGTTTCCAGACCCTTCTACTGCCCCTCGGGAGCATTCTAAAGGCCCCCAGACCCTTCTAATGCCCCACAGGGCCTTTATAAAAGTCCCCAGACTGTTCTAGAGCCCCTGGACACCCTTCTAAAGGCCCCCAGACCCTTATAGAGCCCCTCAGGACGCATCTATAGTTCCCCAGACCCTGCTAATTCCCCTCAGGGCTTTTATAAGGGCACCCAGACCCTTCTAATGCCTTTCAGGACCCTTATAAAGGCACCCAGACCCTTCTAGAGCCTCTCAGGACAGATTTAAATGCCTCCAGACCCTTCTAGACCCCCTCAGGACCATTCTAAAGGCCCCCAGACCCTTCTAATGCCCCTCAGGACCCTTCTAAAGGCCTCCACACCTTTCTAATGACCCTCAAGACCCATGTAAAGGCCCCCAGACCCTTCTAGATTGCCTCAGGACCCATCTAAAAGCCCCCAGACGCTTCTAATGCCTTTCAGGACCCTTATGAAGGCCACAAGACCCTTCTAATGCCCCTCAGGGCATTTATAAAGGTTCCCAGACCCTTCTAATGCCCGTCAGGACCCTTATAAAGGCCCCCAGACCATTCTAGAGCCCCTCAGGACACTTCTAAAGGCCCGCAGACCATTCTAATGCCCGTCAGGGCCTTTCTAAAGGTCCCCAGACCCTTCTAGAGCCCCTGAAGACCCTTCTAAAGGCTCCCAGACCCTTTAATGCCCCACAGGGCCTTTCTAAAGGTCCCCAGACCCTTCTAGAGCCCCTGAAGACCCTTCTAAAGGCCCCCAGACCCTTATGGAGCCGCTCAGGACCCGTCTAATGTCCCCCAGACCCTGCTAATTCCCCTCAGGGCTTTTATAAGGTCACTCAGACCCTTCTAATGCCCCTCAGGACCCTTATAAAGGCACCCAGACCCTTCTAGAGCCTCTCAGGACAGTTTTAAATGCCTCCAGACCCTTCTAGAACCACTCAGGACCATTCTAAAGACCCCCAGACCCTTCTAATGCCCATCAGGAGCAGTCTAAATGTCCCCAGACCCTTCTAGAGCCCCTGAAGACCCTTCTAAAGGCTCCCAGACCCTTCTAATGCCACTCAGGGCTTTTCTAAAGGCCGCGAGACCCTTATAATCCCCCTGAGGGCCTTTAAAAAGGCCCCCAGACCCTTCTGGACCCCCTTAGCACGCTTCTAATAGCCCCCAGACCCTTCTAATGCCACTCAGGGCTTTCTAAAGGTCGCTAGACCCTTTTAATCCCCCTGAGGGCCTTTAAAAAGGCCCCCAGACCCTTCTGGACCCACTCAGGACGCTTCTAATGGCACCCAGACCCTTCTAGAGCCCCTCAGGGCCTTTCTAAAGGCCTCCACACCCTTCTAATGACCCTCAAGACCCATGTAAAGGCCCCCAGACCCTTCTAGATTGCCTCAGGACCCATCTAAAAGCCCCCAGACCCTTCTAATACCTTTCAGGGCCTTTCTAAAGGCCTCCACACCCTTCTAATGACACTCAAGACCCATGTAAAGGCCCCTAGACCCTTCTAGATTGCCTCAGGACCTATCTAAAAGCCCCCAGACCCTTCTAATGCCTTTCAGGACCCTTATGAAGGCCACAAGACCCTTCTAATGCCCCTCAGGGCATTTATAAAGGTTCCCAGACCCTTCTAGAGCCCGTCAGGACCCTTATAAAGGCCCCCAGACCATTCTAGAGACCCTCAAGACAATTCTAAAGGCATGCAGACCATTCTAATGCCCGTCAGGGCCTTTATAAAGGTTTCCAGACCCTTCTACTGCCCCTCAGGAGCATTCTAAAGGCCCCCAGACCCTTCTAATGCCCCACAGGGCCTTTATAAAAGTCCCCAGACTGTTCTAGAGCCCCTGGACACCCTTCTAAAGGCCCCCAGACCCTTATAGAGCCCCTCAGGACGCATCTAAAGTTCCCCAGACCCTGCTAATTCCCCTCAGGGCTTTTATAAGGGCACCCAGACCCTTCTAATGCCTTTCAGGACCCTTATAAAGGCACCCAGACCCTTCTAGAGCCTCTCAGGACAGATTTAAATGCCTCCAGACCCTTCTAGACCCCCTCAGGACCATTCTAAAGGCCCCCAGACCCTTCTAATGCCCCTCAGGACCCTTCTAAAGGCCTCCACACCTTTCTAATGACCCTCAAGACTCATGTAAAGGCCCCCAGACCCTTCTAGATTGCCTCAGGACCCATCTAAAAGCCCCCAGACGCTTCTAATGCCTTTTAGGACCCTTATGAAGGCCACAAGACCCTTCTAATGCCCCTCAGGGCATTTATAAAGGTTCCCAGACCCTTCTAATGCCCGTCAGGACCCTTATAAAGGCCCCCAGACCATTCTAGAGCCCCTCAGGACACTTCTAAAGGCCCGCAGACCATTCTAATGCCCGTCAGGGCCTTTCTAAAGGTCCCCAGACCCTTCTAGAGCCCCTGAAGACCCTTCTAAAGGCTCCCAGACCCTTTAATGCCCCACAGGGCCTTTCTAAAGGTCCCCAGACCCTTCTAGAGCCCCTGAAGACCCTTCTAAAGGCCCCCAGACCCTTATGGAGCCGCTCAGGACCCGTCTAAAGTCCCCCAGACCCTGCTAATTCCCCTCAGGGCTTTTATAAGGTCACTCAGACCCTTCTAATGCCCCTCAGGACCCTTATAAAGGCACCCAGACCCTTCTAGAGCCTCTCAGGACAGTTTTAAATGCCTCCAGACCCTTCTAGAACCACTCAGGACCATTCTAAAGACCCCCAGACCCTTCTAATGCCCATCAGGAGCAGTCTAAATGTCCCCAGACCCTTCTAGAGCCCCTGAAGACCCTTCTAAAGGCTCCCAGACCCTTCTAATGCCACTCAGGGCTTTTCTAAAGGCCGCGAGACCCTTATAATCCCCCTGAGGGCCTTTAAAAAGGCCCCCAGACCCTTCTGGACCCCCTTAGCACGCTTCTAATAGCCCCCAGACCCTTCTAATGCCACTCAGGGCTTTCTAAAGGTCGCTAGACCCTTTTAATCCCCCTGAGGGCCTTTAAAAAGGCCCCCAGACCCTTCTGGACCCACTCAGGACGCTTCTAATGGCCCCCAGACCCTTCTAGAGCCCCTCAGGGCCTTTCTAAAGGCCTCCACACCCTTCTAATGACCCTCAAGACCCATGTAAAGGCCCCCAGACCCTTCTAGATTGCCTCAGGACCCATCTAAAAGCCCCCAGACCCTTCTAATACCTTTCAGGGCCTTTCTAAAGGCCTCCACACCCTTCTAATGACCCTCAAGACCCATGTAAAGGCCCCTAGACCCTTCTAGATTGCCTCAGGTCCCATCTAAAAGCCCCCAGACCCTTCTAATGCCTTTCAGGACCCTTATGAAGGCCACAAGACCCTTCTAATGCCCCTCAGGACCTTTCTAAAGACCCTCAGACCCTTCTAATGCCCCTCAGGGAATTTATAAAGGTTCCCAGACCCTTCTAGAACACCTCAGGACCCCTATAAAGACCCCCAGACCATTCTAGAGCCCCTCAGGACACTTCTAAAGGCCCGCAGACCATTCTAATGCCCGTCAGGGCCTTTAAAAATGTCCCCAGACCCTTCTACTGCCCCTCAGGAGCATTCTAAAGGCCCCCAGACCCTTCTAATGCCCTACAGGGCCTTTCTAAAGGTCCCCAGACCCTTCTAGAGCCCCTGAAGACCCTTCTAAATGCCCCCAGACCCTTATAGAGCCCCTCAGGACCCTTCTAAAGTCCCCCAGACCCTGCTAATTCCCCTCAGGTCTTTTATAAGGGCACTCAGACCCTTCTAATGCCCCTCAGGACCCTTATAAAGGCACCCAGACCCTTCTAGAGCCTCTCAGGACAGTTTTAAATGCCTCCAGACCCTTCTAGACCCCCTCAGGACCATTCTAAATGCCCCCAGACACTTCTAATGCCCCTTAGGACCCTTCAGAAGGCCCCCAGACCCTTCTAATGCCCCTCAGGGCCTCTCTAAATTACCCCAGACACTTCTAGAACCTCTCAGAGCCTTTCTATATGACACCAGACCCATGTAATGCCACTCAGGGCCTTTCTAAAGGCCGCGAGACCCTTATAATCCCCCTGAGGGCCTTTAAAAAGGCCCCCAGACCATTCTGGACCCCCTCAGGATGCTTCTAATAGCCCCCACACCCTTCTAGAGCCCCTCAGGGAATCTATGGAATCATAGAACATCCAGGTTGGAAGAGACCCACTGGATCATCGAGTCCAACTGTTCCTGTCAAACAGTAGACATTGCCCCTCGGCACCTTGTCCATCTGTGCCTTAAACACCTCCAGGGAAGATGAATCAACCCCCTCCCTGGGCAGCCTCTGACACTGCCCAATGACCCTTTCCATGAAAAAGTTTTCCTAATCTCCAGCCTAAATCTCCCCTGGTGGAGCTTGAGGCCACTCCCTCTCGTCCTGTCCCCAGTCACTTGGGAGAAGGGGCCAGCTCCCTCCTCTCCACAACTTACTTTCAGTTAATTGTAGAGAGCAATGAGGTCTCCCCTCAGCTTCCTCTCCTCCAGGATCAACACCCCCAGCTCTCTCAGCTGTTCCTTATAAGGCCTTTTCTCCCGCCCCTTTACTAGCTTTGTTGCTCTTCTCTGAACTTTCTCCGGAGCCTCAACATCCTTCTTGTGGTGAGGGGCCCAGAAGCGAACACAGGATTCAAGAATCGGTCTCACCATTGCTGAGTACAGAGGGAGAACAACCTCCCTGGAGTCCAATTGTATGAGGTTTAACAAGGCCAAACACCAGGTCCTGCTTCTATGATTCTACGTGTTACATAATCACATTCTCATGCACCATTTAGATAGAATTGAGCATTGATCTCTCTCATACAGTAGCAAAATCGCAGAGACTGAGCTATTTCTCAGCAGCCAATGAAGCAGCAAACTCTAAAGGGCATTTTCAACTTTTTGTTATTGGTCCTATTCTTGCCCTTCTCCCAACAACCTTAACATTGCATGCAGCCCCATCTTTTGTGTAGTCATCAGGCTAGTCATCACCCTACGCAGAGCTACAGACTGGGAGAAGCCTGGCTGGAAAACTGCCAGGAGGAGAGGGACCTGGGGGTGTCAGTCGACAGCTGACTGACCATGAGCCAGCAGTGTGCCCAGAAGGCCAATGGCATCCTGGCTTGTGTCAGAAATGGTATGACCAGCAGGTCCAAGGAGGTGATTCTCCCTCTGTACTCAGCACTGGTGAGGCCGCTCCTTGAATCCTGCGTTCAGTTCTGGACCTCTCAGCAAGGATGTTGAGGTTCTGGAGCGAGTCAAGAGAAGAGCCACGAAGCCGGTGAAGGGACTGGAGGACAGGCCCTATGAGGAGCAGCTGAGAGAGCTGGGGTTGTTTAGCCTGGAGAAGAGGAGGCTGAGAGGAGACCTCATTGTTCTCTGCAACTACCTGAAGGGAGGATGCAGAGAGGAGGGAGCTGGGCTCTTCTCCCAAGGGACAGGGGACAGGACAAGAGGGAATGACCTCAAGCTCCACCAGGGGAGATTTAGGCTGGAGATTAGGAGGAAGTTTTTCACACAGGGGGTCATTGGGCAGCGTCAGAGGCTGCCCAGGGAGGGGATTGACTTGCCTTCCCTGGAGGTGTTTAAGGCACAGGTGGATGAGGTCTTGAGGTACTCGGTTTAGCATTTGATAGGAAGGGTTGGACTAGAAGATCCGATGGGTCCCTTCCAACCTGGTTGTTCTATGATTCTGTGATAATGTCCAGGCTGAGAAGAACAATAAAACGGTCACAGAGAAGCTAACTATAACAGCAGACTCCAGACATAAGAGGAAAGGCTCTGAAACTCCTACATTTCCATCAAGGACAGAGACAGCCTGTGCTTCTATCGGCTGAGTTGCGGCCCTTCCTCTCACAGAACTAACTCGATATGACCACTGCCGCGACATCATTAGTCAGGCTCCAGTTTCAGGGGCCGTGAATCCCAGGCACATACAAAAAGCAAGTCAGCTCGGGCCCCGTGCCTCTGAGTTACAGAGCGCTGGGCCAGGTAGGAGGAGAGGGGAAGAAAATGCCCTAAAGCTCTACTACTTCAGACATCTTGAAGATATCAACACACAGACTTTTTCCACAGCAGTTCTCTGAGCAGAAGCTTAGAGGAACATTTCAGCCTAAGAGTGTTATAAAGCTACATGTATACGTAAAAAAGAGCTGACTAGTTTGAAAGGCACAAGGAGCCCTACAGACAGGCAGAGGATTATAGAAAAGGGCAGGGACTAGCACAAAGATTCAGAAACAGTAAGAGGAGTAAAGGGGAGCGTCAAGATACAGAGTGAATGTAAAAGCTGGAACAGCAACAGTGAGCAATACAAAGGGATAGAGAAAGAAAAAGAGAGATGGAAAGAGAGAAAAAAAAGAGAGAAAGAAAAGCAAAGCATTTTCAGGTGCAGAGAAAGAACAAACTGCAAGGATCAAACCAGTGAAATTGTAGGGGGAAAGAATGAGAAATACAGAATAGGACAAAGATGGAAAAGAAAAAAAAAAAGTGTGGGCAGAGAACAGATGCTGAAGACTGGGAAAAGGAGAGAAAAGAGCACAGAGAAATAAAAGGGCAGGGTTATAGGGATCCCAGGAGACAAAAATTGTAGCAGCAGCACAATAAATGAAAGGAACCCAAAAGTCCACCTTTAAAAAGTTTGCTATCTCCTCCCATCACTGTCGCAACAAGCAGCAGTGCAGCGAAAGCACACATACTATCATTTCTCATAAGGATGCTTTCAGGCATAGTAACAGCAGAGCTCTTGCCGAGAATGTAAAGGAGAGTCAATCAAATGCAGCTGCTCCCCAGACCATATTTATACCTTTGAGAGAGTTCGCCCCACCCCATTCACAGGTGATGCTTGTGAAGGCCCAGGGTGTATATAAGCCCCAGGCCTTGCCTGGGGAGGTCATTCAGCCTCTGGTTTCCCTTGAGATTGGAGCTCTGCTGCTGTTTTAACTCCTTGTGTTGGATGAGGGCTGGAATGGTAAGGGGTTTTTTTTTGGTTTTTAATAGCACTTTGTCTGTGAGGCAACTTGTTGCTATTCTTCATTCTGGGCAGGGGGGTGGGGGATGGTGATGCATTCATCCTACAGTATCTCCAGTTTGTTGCTGGCAGCATATGGGGGATAAAAACTTATGTTAGCTAGGGCACTGCTTTTCTTGAATTGAGCTCCTAAAGCCTGCAGCCGTCTCATATTTTGATGCTGTACTTTTCTGTTTCTTTTTTTCTTGTAGATGCTGAAGAGGGAGCCGGTGGCTGCACGATTATTTCCATAAGCAGACCTGACTTAAGCAGCTTTGGCCAAGGAGAGCTTCAGCGGTGGCTCTCTGCAAGCTAAGTTGAGGGGACAGAGTCGATAAGCGGGAGGTGGCTTGGGGATAGCAGCCCTAGGCGTGGTGGGTGAGGAGGGTAGTTTCTGCTAGTCTCTGGAGCCATGGAGGGGAATAACCAAAACAGCGTGGGAGAAGCCATCAGAGCAGTAGCCGAGGGGGTTGAATGCTGAGGAAGCAGAGCTTAATGTTTGAGTTTGGTTGCAGACTAGCTTGGCTTGGCTGTGCTCTGCAGTCGAGGCAGCGTGAGCAAAAGCAGGCAAGAGGTTTGGAATTCTTTGGTCATTGCAGAGAGTCAGGGACTGGGCTAGTAACATTGTGGGGAAAATGAAAAAAAAAAAAAAAAACAAACCCGCAGACTGGGGAAAAAGATGAAAAAGGAAAAAAGAACTATGGACACAAGACAGATACTAAAGACCGGGGGGAAGCGGGGCGGGGTGGGGAGAAAGAGAAAACAACACAGAAAAATAAAAGAGTATGGTTATAGGGATGCCAGAAAATAAAAATTGTATTGCAGTACAGTAAATGAAAGGAACCGAAAAGTCTAGCTCTAAGATCTTTGCTATCTAGTCACCTCACCGTCACGAGAAGGGGCATCGCAATGAGAGCTTGCATACTGTTATTTCTGATAAGAATGCTTTTGGGCATAATAACGGCATAGTTCTTAGCAAAAATGTAAGGTATAGTCAGTAAAACACGTGTGCTCCCCATTTCCTATTTATCCCTTTGAGATAGTTCACCCCATCCCCTTCACAGGTGATGTGCATGAAGGCCCAGGGTGTATATAAGCCCCAGGCCTTGCCCACAGAGTTCATTCGGCCTCTGGCTTCCCTCGAGGTCAGAGCTCTGCCGCCGCTCTACCTTCTTGCGGCCGATGAGGGTGTGCTGGAAAGGTAAGCTTATTTTTTTTTCTTTTACAGTGCTTTGTCTTTGTTTAGCATTTCTGGTTATGGGGTCAGTTCTGGGTGTTCCTCATTCTGTGGGGTCGATGTTTTTATCCTAGAATCTCTGCAGTTTGTAGTTGGCTCCTTACGGGACATAACAATTTAGATTTTAGTACGCTTGCCTAGAGGAGCAAGTCGATTCCGTGGGTCGGTAGATGATGCAAGGGACCAGGGGAACCCTGGGAAAGGCTGAGAAGTACAGCTCTCGAGGAATATCAGCTCATAAGGGTCAAGGGATTAAAATATAGTGCAGGTTCTGTTAGGGAAAAACCAGAGTTCTTTGTCTGATTTTTCAGGGGTGCGGAAGGACTTTAATGGTTTAGAACTGGGAAAGGAAGATAGCTTCATCAGACTTTCTCGGATCGGTTTGGCGGTCAGATGCAAGCGTCATTCAGGTTTCTGTCGTTCCAGTCTCTCTGCAGCCAGTAGGAGGTAACGATGCGATTGAGACACAGATTCAGACACGAGGTATGGATTATTTGGACTCTCGTGTGGCAATTGCCAGTTTGCATATCGGAGGAATTTGATCTCGAGAAGTTTCGGTCGCCTTAAAAATGTAATCTCTGGGACTGAGATCTCTGCTCCCTCGTCCCTTCTACTTATTGCATTGTTCGAGTGACTTATTTGCACCCGTCCCGTCTTCATCTGTCTGAATATCGGATACTTTGCTACTTGAAAGTATGGATTTGCTGCCTATCTGCAGCGCAGGATTCCGTCCTTGTCTTCCACTGTATTTCTCAGGGAAGAGGACGGTCATTGTTTTGCCTCGTAACAGTTAACAGCTGAGCGATCATTCCTCATCCGGTCTGTGGGCACACGAGCCTCCCTCGTTTAGAAGAGCTTGGGATTTTTCCAAACTTACCGGGGAGATTTGCTCTATTATCGCTCACAGCGGTCGGTACCTCGTTCCCGTTATCCATTGTGTGGATTTTTATGTTCATACACTTTCCAGTTTAGGTCTTAAAGGAGTCAGTTCCCACCGTTGTGAGCTTTTCATCGGCTGCTTGCCTTTGTCCTTCCAGTCTCCATTACTGTCTGGTAAGTGTTCTGATTTTTTAGGTCTTCTGTGTCGATTCTTTTTGAGAACCGGTAAAGGTTGTAATTTTTCAAGTTCTTTTTGTTTACTGCTGTAACTAAAGTCTAGTAAATACCTAGAATTTTGATCCGCACAGCTCATCTGTCTTTTGTCCCGGCTATCGGCACTACTATGTTCCTGTAACGGGAGCGGCGGAGAGAAGAGGTAAGCGGACCGTGTGGCATTTTGGCGTGCCTGTGAGGTAGTTGGGCTCACTCTTAAGGGGCTGGCGGCGAGGAGGAAACTAAGTATGTCTCGAAGAGTAAAGTAGTAGCATTTGTTATCTCGATTATGTACGGAACCTTTGGTTTGGCAGGTGCCCTGACAGTTTTGCAGCGGGTTTAGTACAAGATGTCGGCAGTGAGCAGTGTGATGCTGACTTAGCACTCTGTTTGCTGTCTCTTTTTTTTTTTTTTTTGTGTGTGTGTATTATAGTCCAGGACAATGTGACAGTGCAGGATTTTTCCAGTTACTTGATGCAGTTAGAGGTTTTTTGCCTGGGATGGCTTTAGGTCCTCGGTCCTCAGGAAGTTAAGAGGGCTGTGGTTTTTGCCGGGAAGAGGGCAGAATGTCGAGAGCAGCAAGGAGGAGATTTAGCGTAGGGTAGAAGGTTGCGCGGGGAGAGTTTGCCTCGTTACAGATTTGGAGAAGGGTTTAATTTTCAGCCCCAAGCTAGCGTGCGCCAGGCAGGGCAGTTCCAGCCTGTATCTGTCTTTCAGGACCCTTATAAAGGCCACAAGACCCTTCTAATGCCCCTCAGGACCTTTCTAAAGGCCCTCAGACCCTTCTAGTGCCCCTCAGGGCATTTATAAAGGTTCCCAGACCCTTCTAGAGCCTGTCAGGACCCTTATAAAGGCCCCCAGACCCCTGTAGAGCACCTCAGAACACTTCTAAAGGCCTGCAGACCATTCTAATGCCTGTCAGGGCCTTTATAAAGGCCCCCAGACTCTTCTAATGCCCCACAGGGCCTTTCTAAAGGCCCCCAGACCCTTCTAGAGCCCCTCAAGACCCTTCTAAAGGCCCCCAGACCCTTATAGAGCCCCTCAGGACCAATCTAAAGTCCCCCAGACCCTGCTAATTCCCCTCAGGGCTTTTATAAGGGCACCCAGACCCTTCTAATGCCCCTCAGGACATTTCTAAAGGCACCCAGACCCTTCTAATGCCACTCAGGGCCTTTCTAAAGGCCGCGAGACCCTTATAATCCCCCTGAGGGCCTTTAAAAAGGCCCCCAGACCCTTCTGGACCCCCTCAGGACGCTTCTAAGAGCCCCCAGACCCTTCTAGAGCCCCTCAGCGCCTTTCTAAAGGCCTCCACACCCTTATAATGACCCTCAAGACCCATGTAAAGGCCCCCAGACCCTTCTAGATTGCCTCAGGACCCATCTAAAAGCCCCCAGACCCTTCTAGAGCCCCTCAGGGCCTTTCTAAAGGCCTCCACACCCTTCTAATGACCCTCAAGACCCATGTAAAGGCCCCTAGACCCTTCTAGATTGCCTCAGGACCCATCTAAAAGCCCCCAGACCCTTCTAATGCCTTTCAGGACCCTTATCAATGCCACAAGACCCTTCTAATGCCCCTCAGGACATTTCTAAAGGCCCTCAGACCCGTCTAATGCCCCTCAGGGCATTTATAAAGGTTCCCAGACCATTCTAGAGCCCGTCAGGACACTTATATAGGTCCCCAGACCCTTCTAATGCCCCTCAGGACATTTCTAAAGGCCCCCAGACCCTTCTAATGCCCCTCAGGGCCTTTCTAAAGTACCCCAGACACTTCTAGAACCTCTCAGGGCCTTTCTATATGACCCCAGACCCTTCTAATGCCACTCAGGGCCTTTCTAAAGGCCGCGAGATCCTTATAATCCCCCTGAGGACCTTTAAAAAGGCCCCAGACCCTTCTGGACCCCCTCAGGACGCTTCTAATAGCCCCCAGACCCTTCTAGAGCCCCTCAGGGTCTTTCTAAAGGCCTCCACACCCTTCTAATGACCCTCAAGACCCATGTAAAGGCCCCCAGACCCTTCTAGATTGCCTCAGGACCCATCTAAAAGCCCCCAGACCCTTCTAATGCCTTTCAGGACCCTTTCTAAATGCCTCCACACCCTTCTAATGACCCTCAAGACCCATGTAAATGCCCCCAGACCCTTCTAATGCATTTCAGGACCCTTATGAAGGCCACAAGACCCTTCTAATGCCCCTCAGGACCTTTCTAAAGGCCCTCAGACCCTTCTAGTGCCCCTCAGGGCATTTATAAAGGTTCCCAGACCCTTCTAGAGCCTGTCAGGACCCTTATAAAGGCCCCCAGACCATTCTAGAGCACCTCAGGACACTTCTAAAGGCCCACAGACCGTTCTAATGCCCGTCAGGGCCTTTATAAAGGTCTCCAGACCCTTCTACTGCCCCTCAGGAGCATTCTAAAGGCCCCCAGACCCTTCTAATGCCCCACAGGGCCTTTCTAAAGGTCCCCAGACCCTTCTAGAGCCCCTGAAGTCCCTTCTAAAGGCACCCAGACCCTTCTAGAGCCCCTCCGGACCTTTCTAAAGGCACCCAGACCCTTCTAATGCCACTCAGGGCCTTTCTAAAGGCCGCGAGACCCTTATAATCCCCCTGAGGGCCTTTAAAAAGGCCCCCAGACCCTTCTGGACCCTTTCAGGACGCTTCTAATAGCCCCCAGACCCTTTTAGAGCCTTTCAGGGCCTTTCTAAAGGCCTCCACACCCTTCTAATGACCCTCAAGACCCATGTAAAGGCCCCTAGACCCTTCTAGATTGCCTCAGGACCCATCTAAAAGCCCCCAGACCCTTCTAATGCATTTCAGGACCCTTATCAATGCCACAAGACCCTTCTAATGCCCCTCAGGACATTTCTAAAGGCCCTCAGACCCGTCTAATGCCCCTCAGGGCATTTATAAAGGTTCCCAGACCATTCTAGAGCCCGTCAGGACACTTATAAAGGTCCCCAGACCCTTCTACTGCCCCTCAGGAGCATTCTAAAGGCCCCCAGACCCTTCTAATGCCCCACAGGGCCTTTCTAAAGGTCCCCAGACCCTTCTAATGCCCCTCAGGACCCTTCTAAAGGCCCTCAGACCCTTCTAATGCCCCTCAGGGCATTTATAAAGGTTCCCAGACCCTTCTAGAGCCCGTCAGGACACTTATAAAGGCCCCCAGACCATTCTAGAGCCCCTCAGTACACTTCTAAATCCCGCAGACCATTCTAATGCCTGTCAGGGCCTTTATAAATGTCCCCAGACCCTTCTAATGCCCCGCAGGGCCTTTCTAAAGGTCCCCAGACCCTTCTAGAGCCCCTGAAGACCCATCTAAAGGCCCTCCAGACCCTTATAGAGCCCCTCAGGACCCTTCTAAAGTCCCCCAGACCCAGCTAATTCCCCTCAGGGCTTTTATAAGGGCACCCAGACCCTTCTAATGCCCCTCAGGACCCTTATAAAGGCACCAAGACCCTTCTAGAGCCTCTCAGGACAGTTTTAAATGCCTCCAGACCCTTCTAGACCCCCTCAGGACCATTCTAAAGGCCCCCAGACCCTTCTAATGCCCATCAGGTCCTTTCTAAAGGCCCCCAGACCCTTCTAATGCCCCTCAGGGCCTTTCTAAAGGCCCCCATACTTTTGTAATGCCCCTCACGTCATTTCTAAAGGTACCCAGACCCTTCTAATGCCACTCAGGGCCTTTCTAAAGGCCGCGAGACCCTTATAATCCCCCTGAGGGCCTTTAAAAAGGCCCCCAGACCCTTCTGGACCCCCTCAGGACGCTTCTAATAGACCCCAGACCCTTCTAGAGCTCCTCAGGGCCTTTCTAAAGGCATCCACACCCTTCTAATGACCCTCAAGACCCATGTAAAGGCCCCCAGACCCTTCTAGATTGCCTCAGGACCCATCTAAAAGCCCCCAGACCCTTCTAATGCCTTTCAGGGCCTTTCCAAAGGCCTCCACACCCTTCTAATGACCCTCAAGACCCATGTAAAGGCCCCTAGACCCTTCTAGATTGCCTCAGGACCCATCTAAAAGCCCCCAGACCCTTCTAATGCCTTTCAGGACCCTTATGAAGGCCACAAGACCCTTCTAATGCCCCTCAGGACCTTTCTAAAGGCCCTCAGACCCTTCTAGAGCTCGTCAGGGCATTTATAAAGGTTCCCAGACCCTTCTAGAGCCAGTCAGGACACTTATAAAGGTTCCCAGACCCTTCTAGAGCCCCTCAGGAGCATTCTAAAGGCCCCCAGACCCTTCTAATGCCCCACAGGGCCTTTCTAAAGGTCCCCAGACCCTTCTAGAGCCCCTGAAGACCCTTCTAAAGGCCCCCAGACCCTTATAGAGCACCTCAGGACCCTTCTAAAGTCCCCCAGACCCTGCTAATTCCCCTCAGGGCTTTTATAAGGGCACCCAGACCCTTCTAAAGCCCCTCAGGACCCTTATAAAGGCACCCAGACCCTTCTAGAGCCTCTCAGGACAGTTTTAAATGCCTCCAGACCCTTCTAGACCCCCTCAGGACCATTCCAAAGGCCCCCAGACCCTTCTAATGCCCCTCAGGGCATTTCTAAAGTACCCCAGACACTTCTAGAACCTCTCAGGGCTTTTCTATATGACCCCAGACCCTTGTAATGCCACTCAGGGCCTTTCTAAAGGCCGCGAGACCCTTATAATCCCCCTGAGGGCCTTTAAAAAGGCCCCCAGACCCTTCTGGACCCCCTCAGGACGCTTCTAATAGCCCCCAGACCCTTCTAGAACCCCTCAGCGCCTTTCTAAAGGCCTCCACACCCTTCTAATGACACTCAAGACCCATGTAAAGGCCCCCAGACCCTTCTAGATTGCCTCAGGACCCATCTAAAAGCCCCCAGAACCTTCTAATGCCTCTCAGGACCCTTCTAAAGGCCCTCAGACCCTTCTAATGCCCCTCAAGACCCATGTAAAGGCCCCTAGACCCTTCTAGATTGCCTCAGGACCCATCTAAAAGCCCCCAGACCCTTCTAATGCCCCTCAGGACCCTTATGAAGGCCACAAGACCCTTCTAATGCCCCTCAGGACCTTTCTAAAGGCCCTCAGACCCTTCTAATGCCCCTCAGGGCATTTATAAAGGTTCCCAGACCCTTCTAGAGCCCGTCAGGACACTTATAAAGGCCCCCAGACCATTCTAGAGCCCCTCAGGACACTTCTAAATCCCGCAGACCATTCTAATGCCCGTCAGGGCCTTTCTATAGGTCCCCAGACCTTTCTACTGCCCCTCAGGAGCATTCTAAAGGCCCCCAGACCCTTCTAATGCCCCACAGGGCCTTTCTAAAGGTCCCCAGACCCTTCTAGAGCCCCTGAAGACCCTTCTAAAGGCCCCCAGACCCTTATAGAGCCCTTCAGGACCCTTCTAAAATCCCCCAGACCCTGCTAATTCCCCTCAGGGCTTTTATAAGGGCACCCAGACCCTTCTAATGCCCCTCAGGACCCTTATAAAGGCACCCAGACCCTTCTAGAGCCTCTCAGGACAGTTTTAAATGCCTCCAGACCCTTCTAGACCCCCTCAGGACCATTCTAAAGGCCCCCAGACCCTTCTAATGCCCCTCAGGGCCTTTCTAAAGGCCGCGAGACCCTTATAATCCCCCTGAGGGCCTTTAAAAAGGCCCCCAGACCCTTCTGGACCCCCTCAGGACGCTTCTAATAGCCCCCAGACCCTTCTAGAGCCCCTCAGGGCCTTTCTAAAGGCCTCCACACCCTTCTAATGACCCTCAAGACCCATGTAAAGGCCCCCAGACCCTTCTAGATTGCCTAAGGACCCATCTAATAGCCCCAGACCCTTCTAATGCCTTTCAGGGCCTTTCTAAAGGCCTCCACACCCTTCTAATGACCCTCAAGACCCATGTAAAGGCCCCTAGACCCTTCTAGATTGCCTCAGGACCCATCTAAAAGCCCCCAGACCCTTCTAATGCCTTTCAGGACCCTTATGAAGGCCACAAGACCCTTCTAATGCCCCTCAGGACCTTTCTAAAGGCCCTCAGACCCTTCTAATGCCCCTCAGGGCATTTATAAAGGTTCCCAGACCCTTCTAGAGCCAGTCAGGACACTTATAAAGGTCCCCAGACCCTTATAGAGCCCCTCTGGAGCATTCTAAAGGCTCCCAGACCCTTCTAATGCCCTACAGGGCCTTTCTAAAGGTCCCCAGACCCTTATAGAGCCCCTGAAGACCCTTCTAAAGTCCCCCAGACCCTGCTAATTCCCCTCAGGGCTTTTATAAGGGCACCCAGACCCTTCTAAAGCCCCTCAGGACCCTTATAAAGGCACCCAGACCCTTCTAGAGCCTCTCAGGACAGTTTTAAATGCCTCCAGACCCTTCTAGACCCCCTCAGGACCATTCTACAGGCCCCCAGACCCTTCTAATGCCCCTCAGGGCCTTTCTAAAGTACCCCAGACACTTCTAGAACTTCTCAGGGCCTTTCTGTATGACCCCAGACCGTTGTAATGCCACTCAGGGCAATTCTAAAAGCCGCGAGACCCTTATAATCCCCCTGAGGGCCTTTAAAAAGACCCCCAGACCCTTCTGGACCCTCTCAGGACGCTTCTAATAGCCCCCAGACCCTTATAGAGCCCCTCAGCGCCTTTCTAAAGGCCTCCACACCCTTCCAATGACCCTCAAGACCCATGTAAAGGCCCCCAGACCCTTCTAGATTGCGTCAGGACCCATCTGAAAGCCCCCAGACCCTTCTAATGCCCCTCAGGACCCTTCTAAAGGCCCTCAGACCCTTCTAATGCCCATCAAGACCTATGTAAAGGCCCCTAGACCCTTCTAGATTGCCTCAGGACCTATCTAAAAGCCCCAAGACCCTTCTAATGCCTTGCAGGACCATTATGAAGGCCACAAGACCCTTCTAATGCCCCTCAGGACCTTTCTAAAGGCCCTCAGACCCTTCTAATGCCCCTCAGGGCATTTATAAAGGTTCCCAGACCATTCTAGAGCCCGTCAGGACCCTTATAAAGGCCCCCAGACCATTCTAGAGCCCCTCAGGACACTTCTAAAGGCCCGCAGACCATTCTAATGCCCGTCAGGGCCTTTCTAAAGGTCCCCAGACCCTTCTACTGCCCCTCAGGAGCATTCTAAAGGCCCCCAGACCCTTCTAATGCCCCACAGGGCCTTTCTAAAGGTCCCCAGACCCTTCTAGAGCCCCTGAAGACCCTTCTAAAGGCCCCAGAGCCTTATAGAGCCCCTCAGGACCCTTCTAAAGTCCCCCAGACCCTGCTAATTCCCCGCAGGGCTTTTATAAGGGCACCCAGACCCTTCTAATGCCCCTCAGGACCCTTATAAAGGCACCAGGACCCTTCTAGAGCCTCTCAGGACAGTTTTAAATGCCTCCAGACCCTTCTAGACTCCCCTCAGGACCATTCTAAAGGCCCCCAGATCCTTCTAATGCCCCTCTGGGCCTTTCTAAAGGCCCCCATACTTTTGTAATGCCCCTCATGTCATTTCTAAAGGCACCCAGACCCTTCTAATGCCACTCAGGGCCTTTCTAAAGGCCGCGAGACCCTTATAATCCCCCTGAGGGCCTTTAAAAAGGCCCCCAGACCTTTCTGGACCCCCTCAGGACGCTTCTAATAGACCCCAGACCCTTCTAGAGCTCCTCAGGGCCTTTCTAAAGGCATCCACACCCTTCTAATGACCCTCAAGACCCATGTAAAGCCCCCCAGACCCTTCTAGATTGCCTCAGGACCCATCTAAAAGCCCCCAGACCCTTCTAATGCCTTTCAGGGCCTTTCTAAAGGCCTCCACACCCTTCTAATGACCCTCAAGACCCATGTAAAGGCCCCTAGACCCTTCTAGATTGCCTCAGGACCCATCTAAAAGCCCCCAGACCCTTCTAATGCCTTTCAGGACCCTTATCAAGGCCACAAGACCCTTCTAATGCCCCTCAGGACCTTTCTAAAGGCCCTCAGACCCTTCTAATGCCCCTCAGGGCATTTATAAAGGTTCCCAGACCCTTCTAGAGCCCGTCAGGACACTTATAAAGGTCCCCAGACCCTTCTACTGCCGCTCAGGAGCATTCTAAAGGCCCCCAGACCCTTCTAATGCCCCACAGGGCCTTTCTAAAGGTCCCCAGACCCTTCTAGAGCCCCTGAAGACCCTTCAAAAGGCCCCCAGACCATTATAAAGCCCCTCAGGACCCTTCTAAAGTTCCCCTGACCCTGCTAATTCCTCTCAGGGCTTTTATAAGGGCACCCAGACCCTTCTAATGCCCGTCAGGACCCTTATAAAGGCACCCAGATCCTTCTAGAGCCTCTCAGGACAGTTTTAAATGGCTCCAGACCCTTCTAGACCCCCTCAGGACCATTCTAAAGGCCCCCAGACCCTTCTAATGTCCCTCAGGGCCTTTCTAAAGGCCCCCAGACCCTTCTAATGCCCCTCAGGGCCTTTCTAAAGTACCCCAGACATTTCTAGAACCTCTCAGGGCCTTTCTATATGACCCCAGACCCTTGTAATGCCCCTCAGGGCCTTTTTAAAGGCCCCCAGATCCTTCTAATGCCCCTCAGGACATTTCTAAAGGCCCCCAGACCCTTCTAGAGCCCCTCAGGACATTTCTAAAGGCACCCAGACCCTTCTAATGCCACTCAGGGCCTTTCTAAAGGCCGCGAGATCCTTATAATCCCCCTGAGGGCCTTTAAAAAGGCCCCCAGACCCTCCGGGACCCCCTCAGGAAGCTTCTAATAGCCCCCAGACCATTCTAGAGCCCCTCAGGACACTTCTAAAGGCCTACAGACTATTCTAATGCCCGTCCGGGCCTTTATAATGGTCCCCAGACCCTTCTACTGCCCCTCAGGAGCATTCTAAAGGCCCCCAGACCTTTCTAATGCCCCACAGGGCCTTTCTAAAGGTCCCCAGACCCTTCTAGAGCCCCTCAAGACCCTTCTAAAGGCCCGCAGACCCTTATAGAGCCCCTCAGGACCCTTCTAAAGTCCCCCAGACCCTGCTAATTCCTTTCAGGTCTTTTATAAGGGCACCCAGACCCTTCTAATGCCCCGCAGGACCCTTCTAAAGGCCCCCAGACCCTTCTAATGCCCCTCAGGACATTTCTAAAGGCACCCAGACCCTTCTAATGCCACTCAGGGCCTTTCTAAAGACCCCCATACCCTTCTAATGCCCCTCAGGACATTTCTAAAGGCCCCCAGACCCTTCTAGAGCCCCTCAGGTCATATCTAAAGGCCCCCAGACCCTTCTAGAGCCCCTCAGGACATTTCTAAAGGCACCCAGACCCTTCTAATGCCACTCAGGGCCTTTCTAAAGGCCGCGAGACCCATATAATCCCCCTGAGGGCCTTTAAAAAGGCCCCCGACCCTTCTGGACCCCCTCAGGACACATCTAATAGCCCCCAGACCCTTCTAGAGCCCCTCAGGGCCTTTCTAAAGGCCTCCACACCCTTCTAATGACCCTCAAGACCCATGTAAAGGCCCCTAGACCCTTCTAGATTGCCTCAGGACCCATCTAAAAGCCCCCAGACCCTTCTAATGCCTTTCAGGACCCTTATCAAGGCCACCAGACCCTTCTAATGCCCCTCAGGACCCTTCTAAAGGCCCTCAGACCCTTCTAATGCCCCTCAGGGCATTTATAAAGGTTCCCAGACCCTTCTAGAGCCCGTCAGGACCCTTATAAAGGCCCCCAGACCATTCTAGAGCCCCTCAGGACAATTCTAAAGGTCCGCAGACCATTCTAATACCCGTCAGGGTCTTTATAAAGGTCCCCAGACCCTTCTACTGCCCCTCAGGAGCATTCTAAAGGCACCCAGACCCTTCTAATGCCGCTCAGGACCTTTCTAAAGGCCCCCAGACCCTTATAGAGCCCCTCAGGACCCTTCTAAAGTCCCCCAGACCCTGCTAATTCCCCTCAGGGCCCTTATAAAGGCACCCAGACCCTTCTAGACCCCCTCAGGTCCATTCTAAAGGCCCCCAGACACTTCTAATGCCCCTCAGGGCCTTTCTAAAGTACCCCAGACACTTCTAGAACCTCTCAGGGCCTTTCTATATGACCCCAGACCCTTGTAATGCCCCTCAGGGCCTTTCTAAAGGCCCCAATACCCTTCTAATGCCCCTGAAGACCCTTCTAAAGGCCCCCAGACCCTTCTAGAGCCCCTCAGGACATTTCTAAAGGCACCCAGAACCTTCTAATGCCACTCAGGGCCTTTCTAAAGGCTGCGAGACCCTTATAATCCTCCTAAGGACCTTTAAAAAGGCCCCCAGACCCTTCTGGACCCCCTCAGGACGCTTCTAATAGCCCCCAGACCATTCTACAGCCCCTCAGGGCCTTTCTAAAGGCCTCCACACCCTTCTAATGACCCTCAAGACCCATGTAAACGCCCCCAGACCCTTCTAGATTGCGCAGGACCCATCTAAAAGCCCCCAGACCCTTCTAATGCCCCTCAGGACCTTTCTAAAGGCCCTCAGATCCTTCTAATGCCCCTCAGGGCATTTATAAAGGTTCCCAGACCCTTCTAGAGCCCATCAGGACCCTTATAAAGGCCCCCAGACCATTCTAGAGCCCCTCAGGACAATTCTAAAGGCCCGCAGAACATTCTAATACCCGTCAGGGCCTTTATAAAGGTCCCCAGACCCTTCTACTGCCCCTCAGGAGCATTCTAAATGCACCCAGACCCTTCTAATGCCCCTCAGGACCTTTCTAAAGGCCCTCAGACCCTTCTAATGCCCCTCAGGGCATTTATAAAGGTTCCCAGACCCTTCTAGAGCCCGTCAGGACCCTTATAAAGGCCCCCAGACCATTCTAGAGCCCCTCAGGACACTTCTAAAGGCCCGCAGACCATTCTAATACCCGTCAGGGCCTTTATAAAGGCCCCCAGACCCTTCTAGATTGCGCAGGACCCATCTAAAAGCCCCCAGACCCTTCTAATGCCCCTCAGGACCCTTATAAAGGCGCCCAGACCATTCTAATGCCCCTCAGGACCCTTCTAAAGTCCCCCAGACCATGCTAATTCCACTCAGGGCTATTATAAGGGCCACAAGACCCTTCAAATGCCCCTCAGGACCCTTATAAAGGCACCCAGACCCTTCTAGAGCCTCTCAGGACAGTTTTAAATGCCTCCAGACCCTTCTAGACCCCCTCAGGACCATTCTAAAGGCCCCCAGACCCTTCTAATGCCCCTCAGGGCCTTTCTAAAGTACCCCAGACACTTCTAGAACCTCTCAGGGCCTTTCTATATGACCCCAGACCCTTGTAATGCCACTCAGGGCCTTTCTAAAGGCCGCGAGACCCTTATAATCCCCCTGTGGGCCTTTAAAAAGGCCCCCAGACTCTTCTGGACCCCCACAGGACGCTTCTAATAGCCCCCAGACCCTTCTAGAGCCCCTCAGGGCCTTTCTAAAGGCCTCCACACCCTTCTAATGACCCTCAAGACCCATGTAAAGGCCCCCAGACCCTTCTAGATTGCCTAAGGACCCATCTAATAGCCCCAGACCCTTCTAATGCCTTTCAGGGCCTTTCTAAAGGCCTCCACACCCTTCTAATGACCCTCAAGACCCATGTAAAGGCCCCTAGACCCTTCTAGATTGCCTCAGGACCCATCTAAAAGCCCCCAGACCCTTCTAATGCCTTTCAGGACCCTTATGAAGGCCACAAGACCCTTCTAATGCCCCTCAGGACCTTTCTAAAGGCCCTCAGACCTTTCTAATGCCCCTCAGGGCATTTATAAAGGTTCCCAGACCCTTCTAGAGCCCGTCAGGACCCTTATAAAGGCCCCCAGACCATTCTAGAGCCCATCAGGACACTTCTAAAGGCCCGCAGACCATTCTAATGCCCGTCAGGGCCTTTATAAAGGTCCCCAGACCCTTCTACTGCCCCTCAGGAGCATTCTAAAGGCCCCCAGACCCTTCTAATGCCCCTCAGGGCCTTTCTAAAGGCCCCCATACTTTTGTAATGCCCCTCACGTCATTTCTAAAGGTACCCAGACCCTTCTAATGCCACTCAGGGCCTTTCTAAAGGCCGCGAGACCCTTATAATCCCCCTGAGGGCCTTTAAAAAGGCCCCCAGACCCTTCTGGAACCCCTCAGGACGCTTCTAATAGACCCCAGACCCTTCTAGAGCCCCTCAGGGCCTTTCTAAAGGCCTCCACACCCTTCTAATGACCCTCAAGACCCATGTAAAGGCCCCCAGACCCTTCTAGATTGCCTCAGGACCCATCTAAAAGACCCCAGACCCTTCTAATGCCTTTCAGGGCCTTTCCAAAGGCCTCCACACCCTTCTAATGACCCTCAAGAACCATTTAAAGGCCCCTAGACCCTTCTAGATTGCCTCAGGACCCATCTAAAAGCCCCCAGACCCTTCTAATGCCTTTCAGGACCCTTATGAAGGCCACAAGACCCTTCTAATGCCCCTCAGGACCTTTCTAAAGGCCCTCAGACCCTTCTAATGCGCCTAAGGGCATTTATAAAGGTTCCCAGACCCTTCTAGAGCCCCTCAGGAGCATTCTAAAGGCCCCCAGACCCTTCTAATGCCCCACAGGGCCTTTCTAAAGGTCCCCAGACCCTTCTAGAGCCCCTGAAGACCCTTCTAAAGGCCCCCAGACCCTTATAGAGCCCCTCAGGACCCTTCTAAAGTCCCCCAGACCCTGCTAATTCCCCTCAGGGCTTTTATAAGGGCACCCAGACCCTTCTAAAGCCCCTCAGGACCCTTATAAAGGCACCCAGACCCTTCTAGAGCCTCTCAGGACAGTTTTAAATGCCTCCAGACCCTTCTAGACCCCCTCAGGACCATTCCAAAGGCCCCCAGACCCTTCTAATGCCCCTCAGGGCATTTCTAAAGTACCCCAGACACTTCTAGAACCTCTCAGGGCTTTTCTATATGACCCCAGACACTTGTAATGCCACTCAGGGCCTTTCTAAAAGCCGCGAGACCCTTATAATCCCCCTGAGGGCCTTTAAAAAGGCCCCCAGACCCTTCTGGACCCCCTCAGGACGCTTCTAATACCCCCAGACCCTTCTAGAACCCCTCAGCGCCTTTCTAAAGGCCTCCACACCCTTCCAATGACCCTCAAGACCCATGTAAAGGCCCCCAGACCCTTCTAGATTGCATCAGGACCCATCTAAAAGCCCCCAGAACCTTCTAATGCCTCTCAGGACCCTTCTAAAGGCCCTCAGACCCTTCTAATGCCCCTCAAGACCCATGTAAACGCCCCTAGACCCTTCTAGATTGCCTCAGGACCCATCTAAAAGCCCCCAGACCCTTCTAATGCCCCTCAGGACCCTTATGAAGGCCACAAGACCCTTCTAATGCCCCTCAGGACCTTTCTAAAGGCCCTCAGACCCTTCTAATGCCCCTCAGGGCATTTATAAAGGTTCCCAGACCCTTCTAGAGCCCGTCAGGACACTTATAAAGGCCCCCAGACCATTCTAGAGCCCCTCAGGACACTTCTAAATCCCGCAGACCATTCTAATGCCCGTCAGGGCCTTTCTATAGGTCCCCAGACCTTTCTACTGCCCCTCAGGAGCATTCTAAAGGCCCCCAGACCCTTCTAATGCCCCACAGGGCCTTTCTAAAGGTCCCCAGACCCTTCTAGAGCCCCTGAAGACCCTTCTAAAGGCCCCCAGACCCTTATAGAGCCCTTCAGGACCCTTCTAAAATCCCCCAGACCCTGCTAATTCCCCTCAGGGCTTTTATAAGGGCACCCAGACCCTTCTAATGCCCCTCAGGACCCTTATAAAGGCACCCAGACCCTTCTAGAGCCTCTCAGGACAGTTTTAAATGCCTCCAGACCCTTCTAGACCCCCTCAGGACCATTCTAAAGGCCCCCAGACCCTTCTAATGCCCCTCAGGGCCTTTCTAAAGGCCGCGAGACCCTTATAATCCCCCTGAGGGCCTTTAAAAAGGCCCCCAGACCCTTCTGGACCCCCTCAGGACGCTTCTAATTGCCCCCAGACCCTTCTAGAGCCCCTCAGGGCCTTTCTAAAGGCCTCCACACCCTTCTAATGACCCTCAAGACCCATGTAAAGGCCCCCAGACCCTTCTAGATTGCCTAAGGACCCATCTAATAGCCCCTGACCCTTCTAATGCCTTTCAGGGCCTTTCTAAAGGCCTCCACACCCTTCTAATGACCCTCAAGACCCATGTAAAGGCCCCTAGACCCTTCTAGATTGCCTCAGGACCCATCTAAAAGCCCCCAGACCCTTCTAATGCCCCTCAGGACCCTTATGAAGGCCACAAGACCCTTCTAATGACCCTCAGGACCTTTCTAAAGGCCCTCAGACCCTTCTAATGCCCCTCAGGGCATTTATAAAGGTTCCCAGACCCTTCTAGAGCCAGTCAGGACACTTATAAAGGTCCCCAGACCCTTATAGAGCCCCTCTGGAGCATTCTAAAGGCCCCCAGACCCTTCTAATGCCCTACAGGGCCTTTCTAAAGGTCCCCAGACCCTTATAGAGCCCCTGAAGACCCTTCTAAAGTCCCCCAGACCCTGCTAATTCCCCTCAGGGCTTTTATAAGGGCACCCAGACCCTTCTAAAGCCCCTCAGGACCCTTATAAAGGCACCCAGACCCTTCTAGAGCCTCTCAGGACAGTTTTAAATGCCTCCAGACCCTTCTAGACCCCCTCAGGACCATTCTAAAGGCCCCCAGACCCTTCTAATGCCCCTCAGGGCCTTTCTAAAGTACCCCAGACACTTCTAGAACTTCTCAGGGCCTTTCTGTATGACCCCAGACCGTTGTAATGCCACTCAGGGCAATTCTAAAAGCCGCGAGACCCTTATAATCCCCCTGAGGGCCTTTAAAAAGGCCCCCAGACCCTTCTGGACCCCCTCAGGACGCTTCTAATAGCCCCCAGACCCTTATAGAGCCCCTCAGCGCCTTTCTAAAGGCCTCCACACCCTTCCAATGCCCATCAAGACCTATGTAAAGGCCCCTAGACCCTTCTAGATTGCCTCAGGACCTATCTAAAAGCCCCAAGACCCTTCTAATGCCTTTCAGGACCCTTATGAAGGCCACAAGACCCTTCTAATGCCCCTCAGGGCATTTATAAAGGCCCCCAGACCATTCTAGAGCCCGTCAGGACCCTTATAAAGGCCCCCAGACCATTCTAGAGCCCCTCAGGACACTTCTAAAGGCCCGCAGACCATTCTAATGCCCGTCAGGGCCTTTCTAAAGGTCCCCAGACCCTTCTACTGCCCCTCAGGAGCATTCTAAAGGCCCCCAGACCCTTCTAATGCCCCACAGGGCCTTTCTAAAGGTCCCCAGACCCTTCTAGAGCCCCTGAAGACCCTTCTAAAGGCCCCAGACCCTTATAGAGCCCCTCAGGACCCTTATAAAGTCCCCCAGACCCTGCTAATTCCCCGCAGGGCTTTTATAAGGGCACCCAGACCCTTCTAATGCCCCTCAGGACCCTTATAAAGGCACCAGGACCCTTCTAGAGCCTCTCAGGACAGTTTTAAATGCCTCCAGACCCTTCTAGACTCCCCTCAGGACCATTCTAAAGGCCCCCAGATCCTTCTAATGCCCCTCAGGGCCTTTCTAAAGGCCCCCATACTTTTGTAATGCCCCTCATGTCATTTCTAAAGGCACCCAGACCCTTCTAATGCCACTCAGGGCCTTTCTAAAGGCCGCGAGACCCTTATAATCCCCCTGAGGGCCTTTAAAAAGGCCCCCAGACCTTTCTGGACCCCCTCAGGACGCTTCTAATAGACCCCAGACCCTTCTAGAGCTCCTCAGGGCCTTTCTAAAGGCATCCACACCCTTCTAATGACCCTCAAGACCCATGTAAAGCCCCCCAGACCCTTCTAGATTGCCTCAGGACCCATCTAAAAGCCCCCAGACCCTTCTAATGCCTTTCAGGGCCTTTCTAAAGGCCTCCACACCCTTCTAATGACCCTCAAGACCCATGTAAAGGCCCCTAGACGCTTCTAGATTGCCTAAGGACCCATCTAAAAGCCCCCAGACCCTTCTAATGCCTTTCAGGACCCTTATCAAGGCCACAAGACCCTTCTAATGCCCCTCAGGACCTTTCTAAAGGCCCTCAGACCCTTCTAATGCCCCTCAGGGCATTTATAAAGGTTCCCAGACCCTTCTAGAGCCCGTCAGGACACTTATAAAGGTCCCCAGACCCTTCTACTGCCGCTCAGGAGCATTCTAAAGGCCCCCAGACCCTTCTAATGCCCCACAGGGCCTTTCTAAAGGTCCCCAGACCCTTCTAGAGCCCCTGAAGACCCTTCAAAAGGCCCCCAGACCATTATAAAGCCCCTCAGGACCCTTCTAAAGTTCCCCTGACCCTGCTAATTCCTCTCAGGGCTTTTATAAGGGCACCCAGACCCTTCTAATGCCCGTCAGGACCCTTATAAAGGCACCCAGATCCTTCTAGAGCCTCTCAGGACAGTTTTAAATGGCTCCAGACCCTTCTAGACCCCCTCAGGACCATTCTAAAGGCCCCCAGACCCTTCTAATGTCCCTCAGGGCCTTTCTAAAGGCCCCCAGACCCTTCTAATGCCCCTCAGGGCCTTTCTAAAGTACCCCAGACATTTCTAGAACCTCTCAGGGCCTTTCTGTATGACCCCAGACCCTTGTAATGCCCCTCAGGGCCTTTTTAAAGGCCCCCAGATCCTTCTAATGCCCCTCAGGACATTTCTAAAGGCCCCCAGACCCTTCTAGAGCCCCTCAGGACATTTCTAAAGGCACCCAGACCCTTCTAATGCCACTCAGGGCCTTTCTAAAGGCCGCGAGATCCTTATAATCCCCCTGAGGGCCTTTAAAAAGGCCCCCAGACCCTCCGGGACCCCCTCAGGAAGCTTCTAATAGCCCCCAGACCATTCTAGAGCCCCTCAGGACACTTCTAAAGGCCTACAGACTATTCTAATGCCCGTCAGGGCCTTTATAATGGTCCCCAGACCCTTCTACTGCCCCTCAGGAGCATTCTAAAGGCCCCCAGACCTTTCTAATGCCCCACAGGGCCTTTCTAAAGGTCCCCAGACCCTTCTAGAGCCCCTGAAGACACTTCTAAAGGCCCGCAGACCCTTATAGAGCCCCTCAGGACCCTTCTAAAGTCCCCCAGACCCTGCTAATTCCTTTCAGGTCTTTTATAAGGGCACCCAGACCATTCTAATGCCCCGCAGGACCCTTCTAAAGGCCCCCAGACCCTTCTAATGCCCCTCAGGGCCTTTCTAAAGTACCCCAGACACTTCTAGAACATCTCAGGCCCTTTCTATATGATCCGAGACCCTTGTAATGCCCCTCAGGGCCTTTCTAAAGACCCCCATACCCTTCTAATGCCCCTCATGACATTTCTAAAGGCCCCCAGACCCTTCTAGAGCCCCTCAGGTCATATCTAAAGGCCCCCAGACCCTTCTAGAGCCCCTCAGGACATTTCTAAAGGCACCCAGACCCTTCTAATGCCACTCAGGGCCTTTCTAAAGGCCGCGAGACCCATATAATCCCCCTGAGGGCCTTTAAAAAGGCCCCCAGACCCTTCTGGACCCCCTCAGGACACATCTAATAGCCCCCAGACCCTTCTAGAGCCCCTCAGGGCCTTTCTAAAGGCCTCCACACCCTTCTAATGACCCTCAAGACCCATGTAAAGGCCCCTAGACCCTTCTAGATTGCCTCAGGACCCATCTAAAAGCCCCCAGACCCTTCTAATGCCTTTCAGGACCCTTATCAAGGCCACCAGACCCTTCTAATGCCCCTCAGGACCCTTCTAAAGGCCCTCAGACCCTTCTAATGCCCCTCAGGGCATTTATAAAGGTTCCCAGACCCTTCTAGAGCCCGTCAGGACCCTTATAAAGGCCCCCAGACCATTCTAGAGCCCCTCAGGACAATTCTAAAGGTCCGCAGACCATTCTAATACCCGTCAGGGTCTTTATAAAGGTCCCCAGACCCTTCTACTGCCCCTCAGGAGCATTCTAAAGGCACCCAGACCCTTCTAATGCCGCTCAGGACCTTTCTAAAGGCCCCCAGACCCTTATAGAGCCCCTCAGGACCCTTCTAAAGTCCCCCAGACCCTGCTAATTCCCCTCAGGGCCCTTATAAAGGCACCCAGACCCTTCTAGAGCCTCTCAGGACAGTTTTAAATGCATCCAGACCCTTCTAGACCCCCTCAGGTCCATTCTAAAGGCCCCCAGACCCTTCTAATGCCCCTCAGGGCCTTTCTAAAGTACCCCAGACACTTCTAGAACCTCTCAGGGCCTTTCTATATGACCCCAGACCCTTGTAATGCCCCTCAGGGCCTTTCTAAAGGCCCCCATACCCTTCTAATGCCCCTGAAGACCCTTCTAAAGGCCCCCAGACCCTGCTAGAGCCCCTCAGGACATTTCTAAAGGCACCCAGAACCTTCTAATGCCACTCAGGGCCTTTCTAAAGGCTGCGAGACCCTTATAATCCTCCTAAGGACCTTTAAAAAGGCCCCCAGACCCTTCTGGACCCCCTCAGGACGCTTCTAATAGCCCCCAGACCCTTCTAGAGCCCCTCAGGGCCTTTCTAAAGGCCTCCACACCCTTCTAATGACCCTAAAGACCCATGTAAACGCCCCCAGACCCTTCTAGATTGCGCAGGACCCATCTAAAAGCCCCCAGACCCTTCTACTGCCCCTCAGGACCTTTCTAAAGGCCCTCAGATCCTTCTAATGCCCCTCAGGGCATTTATAAAGGTTCCCAGACCCTTCTAGAGCCCATCAGGACCCTTATAAAGGCCCCCAGACCATTCTAGAGCCCCTCAGGACAATTCTAAAGGCCCGCAGACCATTCTAATACCCGTCAGGGCCTTTATAAAGGTCCCCAGACCCTTCTACTGCCCCTCAGGAGCATTCTAAATGCACCCAGACCCTTCTAATGCCCCTCAGGACCTTTCTAAAGGCCCTCAGACCCTTCTAATGCCCCTCAGGGCATTTATAAAGGTTCCCAGACCCTTCTAGAGCCCGTCAGGACCCTTATAAAGGCCCCCAGACCATTCTAGAGCCCCTCAGGACACTTCTAAAGGCCCGCAGACCATTCTAATACCCGTCAGGGCCATTATAAAGGCCCCCAGACCCTTCTAGATTGCGCAGGACCCATCTAAAAGCCCCCAGACCCTTCTAATGCCCCTCAGGACCCTTATAAAGGCGCCGAGACCATTCTAATGCCCCTCAGGACCCTTCTAAAGTCCCCCAGACCATGCTAATTCCAGTCAGGGCTATTATAAGGGCCACAAGACCCTTCAAATGCCCCTCAGGACCCTTATAAAGGCACCAAGACCCTTCTAGAGCCTCTCAGGACAGTTTTAAATGCCTCCAGACCCTTCTAGACCCCCTCAGGACCATTCTAAAGGCCCCCAGACCCTTCTAATGCACCTCAGGTCCCTTCTAAAGGCCCCCAGTCCCTTCTAATGCACCTCAGGACCTTTCCAAAGTACCCCAGACACTTCTAGAACCTCTCAGGGCCTTTCTATATGACACCAGACCCTTGTAATGCCCCTCAGGGCCTTTCTAAAGGCCCCCATACTCTTCTAATGACCCTGAGGACATTTCTAAAGGCCCCCAGAACCTTCAAGAGCCCCTCAAGACATTTCTAAAGGCACCCAGAACCTTCTAGAGCATCTCAGGACAGTTTTAAATGCCTCCAGACCATTCTAGACCCCCTGAGGACCATTCTAAAGGCCCCCAGACCCTTCTAATGCCCCCCAGGACCCTTCTAAAGGCCCCCAGACCCTTCTAATGCCCCTCAGGGCCTTTCTAAAGTACCCCAGACACTTCTAGAACCTCTCAGGGCCTTTCTATATGACCCCAGACCCTTGTAATGCCCCTCAGGGCCTTTCTAAAGGCCCCCATACCCTTCTAATGAACCTCAGGACATTTCTAATGGCCCCCAGACCCTTCAAGAGCCCCTCAGGACATTTCTAAAGGAACCCAGAACCTTCTAATGCCACTCAGGGCCTTTCTAAAGGCTGTGAGACCCTTATAATCCCCCTGAGGACCTTTAAAAAGGCCCCCAGACCCTTCTGGACCCCCTCAGGACGCTTCTAATAGACCCCAGACCCTTCTAGAGCCCCTCAGGGCCTTTCTAAAGGCCTCCACACCCTTCTAATGACCCTCAAGACCCATGTAAAGGCCCCTAGACCCTTCTAGATTGCCTCAGGACCCATCTAAAAGCCTCCAGACCCTTCCAATGCCTTTCAGGACCATTATGAAGGCCACAAGACCCTTCTAATGCCCCTCAGGACCTTTCTAAAGGCCCTCAGACCCTTCTAATGCCCCTCAGGGCATTTATAAAGGTTCCCAGACCCTTCTAGAGCCCGTCAGGACCCTTATAAAGGCCCCCAGACCATTCTAGAGCCCCTCAGGACACTTCTAAAGGCCCGCAGACCATTCTAATGCCCGTCAGGGCCTTTATAAAGGTCCCCAGACCCTTCTACTGCCCCTCAGGAGCATTCTAAAGGCCCCCAGACCCTTCTAATGCCACACAGGGCCTTTCTAAAGGTCCCCAGACCCTTCTAGAGCCCCTGAAGACCCTTCTAAAGGCCCCCAGACCCTTATAGAGCCCCTCAGGACCCTTCTAAAGTCCCCCAGACCCTGCTAATTCCCCGCAGGGCTTTTATAAGGGCACCCAGACCCTTCTAATGCCCCTCAGGACCCTTATAAAGGCACCAGGACCCTTCTAGAGACTCTCAGGACAGTTTTAAATGCCTCCAGACCCTTCTAGACTCCCCTCAGGACCATTCTAAAGGCCCCCAGATCCTTCTAATGCCCCTCAGGGCCTTTCTAAAGGCACCCATACTTTTGAAATGCCCCTCACGTCATTTCTAAAGGCACCCAGACCCTTCTAATGCCACTCAGGGCCTTTCTAAAGGCTGCGAGACCCTTATAATCCCCCTGAGCGCCTTTAAAAAGGCCCCCAGACCCTTCTGGACCCCCTCAGGACGCTTCTAATAGACCCCAGACCCTTCTAGAGCTCCTCAGGGCCTTTCTGAAGGCCTCCACACCCTTCTAATGACCCTCAAGACCCATGTAAGGGCCCCTAGACCCTTCTAGATTGCCTCAGGACCCATCTAAAAGCCCCCAGACCCTTCTAATGCCTTTCAGGACCCTTATCAAGGCCACAAGACCCTTCTAATGCCCCTCAGGACCTTTCTAAAGGCCCTCAGACCCTTCTAATGCCCCTCAGGGCATTTATAAAGGTTCCCAGACCCTTCTAGAGCCCGTCAGGACACTTATAAAGGTCCCCAGACCCTTCTACTGCCCCTCAGGAGCATTCTAAAGGCCCCCAGACCCTTCTAATGCCCCACAGGGCCTTTCTAGAGGTCCCCAGACCCTTCTAGAGCCCCTAAAGACCCTTCAAAAGGCCCCCAGGCCATTATAGAGCCCCTCAGGACCCTTCTAAAGTCCCCCAGACCCTGCTAATTCCTCTCAGGGCTTTTGTAAGGGCACCCAGAACCTTCTAATGCCCGTCAGGACCCTTATAAAGGCACCCAGATCCTTCTAGAGCCTCTCAGGACAGTTTTAAATGCCTCCAGACCCTTCTAGACCCCCTCAGGACCATTCTAAAGGCCCCCAGACCCTTCTAATGCCACTCAGGTCCATTCTAAAGGCCCCCAGACCGTTCTAATGCCCCTCAGGGCCTTTCTAAAGGCCGCGAGACCCTTCTAATGCCCCTCAGGACATTTCTAAAGGCCCCCAGACCCTTCCAGAGCCCCTCAGGACATTTCTAAAGGCACCCAGACCCTTCTAATGCCACTCAGGGCCTTTCTAAAGGCCGCGAGACCCTTATAATCCCCCTGAGGGCCTTTAAAAAGGCCCCCAGACCCTCCGGGACCCCCTCAGGATGCTTCTAATAGCCCCCAGACCCTTCTAATGCATTTCAGGGCCTTTCTAAAGGCCTCCACACCCTTCTAATGACCCTCAAGACCCATGTAAAGGCCCCCAGACCCTTCTAGATTGCCTCAGGACCCATCTAAAAGCCCCCAGACCCTTCTAATGCCTTTCAGGACCCTTATGAAGGCCACAAGACCCTTCTAAAGCCCCTCAGGACCTTTCTAAAGGCCCTCAGACCCTTCTAATGCCCCTCAGGGCATTTATAAAGGTTCCCAGACCCTTCTAGAGCCCGTCAGGACCCTTATAAAGGCCCCCAGACCATTCTAGAGCCCCTCAGGACACGTCTGAAGGCCCACAGACTATTCTAATGCCCGTCAGGGCCTTTATAAAGGTCCCCAGACCCTTCTACTGACCCTCAGGAGCGTTCTAAAGGCCCCCAGACCCTTCTAATGCCCCACAGGGCCTTTCTAAAGGTCCCCAGACCCTTCTAGAGCCCCTGAAGACCCTTCTAAAGGCCCGCAGACCCTTATAGAGCCCCTCAGGACCCTTCTAAAGTCCCCAAGACCCTGCTAATTCCTTTCAGGTCTTTTATAAGGGCACCCAAACCCTTCTAATGCCCCGCAGGACCCTTCAAAAGGCCCCCAGACCCTTCTAATACCCCTCAGGGCCTTTCTAAAGTACCCCAGACACTTCTAGAACCTCTCAGGTCCTTTCTATATGATCCGAGACCCTTTTAATGCCCCTCAGGGCCTTTCTAAAGACCCCCATACCCTTCTAATGCCCCTCAGGACATTTCTAAATGCCCCCAGACCCTTCTAGAGCCCCTCAGGACATATCTAAAGGCCCCCAGACCTTTCTAGAGCCCCTCAGGACATTTCTAAAGGCACCCAGACCCTTCTAATGCCACTCAGGGCCTT
This sequence comes from Coccyzus lansbergi, assembly GCA_033558105.1. Lineage (NCBI taxonomy): Eukaryota > Metazoa > Chordata > Aves > Cuculiformes > Coccyzidae > Coccyzus > Coccyzus lansbergi. The sequence continues at coordinate 245,030 of JAUMJK010001764.1, forward strand.
TCTAAAGGCCGCGAGACCCATATAATCCCCCTGAGGGCCATTAAAAAGGCCCCCAGACCCTTCTGGACCCCCTCAGGACACTTCTAATAGCCCCCAGACCCCTCTAGAGCCCCTCAGGGCCTTTCTAAAGGCCTCCACACCCTTCTAATGACCCTCAAGACCCATGTAAAGGCCCCTAGACCCTTCTAGATTGCCTCAGGACCCATCTAAAAGCCCCCAGACCCTTCTAATGCCTTTCAGGACCCTTATGAAGGCCACCAGACCCTTCTAATGCCCCTCAGGACCTTTCTAAAGGCCCTCAGATCCTTCTAATGCCCCTCAGGGCATTTATAAAGGTTCCCAGACCCTTCTAGAGCCCATCAGGACCCTTATAAAGGCCCCCAGACCATTCTAGAGCCCCTCAGGACAATTCTAAAGGCCCGCAGAACGTTCTAATACCCGTCAGGGCCTTTATAAAGGTCCCCAGACCCTTCTACTGCCCCTCAGGAGCATTCTAAATGCACCCAGACCCTTCTAATGCCCCTCAGGACCTTTCTAAAGGCCCTCAGACCCTTCTAATGCCCCTCAGGGCATTTATAAAGGTTCCCAGACCCTTCTAGAGCCCGTCAGGACCCTTATAAAGGCCCCCAGACCATTCTAGAGCCCCTCAGGACACTTCTAAAGGCCCGCAGACCATTCTAATACCCGTCAGGGCCTTTATAAAGGCCCCCAGACCCTTCTAGATTGCGCAGGACCCATCTAAAAGCCCCCAGACCCTTCTAATGCCCCTCAGGACCCTTATAAAGGCGCCCAGACCATTCTAATGCCCCTCAGGACCCTTCTAAAGTCCCCCAGACCATGCTAATTCCACTCAGGGCTATTATAAGGGCCACAAGACCCTTCAAATGCCCCTCAGGACCCTTATAAAGGCACCCAGACCCTTCTAGAGCCTCTCAGGACAGTTTTAAATGCCTCCAGACCCTTCTAGACCCCCTCAGGACCATTCTAAAGGCCCTCAGACCCTTCTAATGCACCTCAGGACCCTTCTAAAGGCCCCCAGTCCCTTCTAATGCACCTCAGGACCTTTCCAAAGTACCCCAGACACTTCTAGAACCTCTCAGGGCCTTTCTATATGACACCAGACCCTTGTAATGCCACTCAGGGCCTTTCTAAAGGCCCCCATACCATTCTAATGACACTGAGGACATATCTAAAGGCCCCGAGAACCTTCAAGAGCCCCTCAGGACATTTCTAAAGGCACCCAGAACCTTCTAGAGCATCTCAGGACAGTTTTAAATGCCTCCAGACCATTCTAGACCCCCTGAGGACCATTCTAAAGGCCCCCAGACCCTTCTAATGCCCCTCAGGACCCTTCTAAAGGCCCCCAGACCCTTCTAATGCACCTCATGGCCTTTCTAAAGTACCCCAGACACTTCTAGAACCTCTCAGGGCCTTTCTATATGACACCAGACCCTTGTAATGACCCTAAGGGCCTTTCTAAAGGCCCCCATACACTTCTAATGCCCCCCAGGACCCTTCTAAAGGCCCCCAGACCCTTCTAATGCCCCTCAGGGCCTTTCTAAAGTACCCCAGACACTTCTAGAACCTCTCAGGGCCTTTCTATATGACCCCAGACCCTTGTAATGCCCCTCAGGGCCTTTCTAAAGGCCCCCATACCCTTCTAATGAACCTCAGGACATTTCTAATGGCCCCCAGACCCTTCAAGAGCCCCTCAGGACATTTCTAAAGGCACCCAGAACCTTCTAATGCCACTCAGGGCCTTTCTAAAGGCTGCGAGACCCTTATAATCCCCCTGAGGACCTTTAAAAAGGCCCCCAGACCCTTCTGGACCCCCTCAGGACGCTTCTAATACACCCCAGACCCTTCTAGAGCCCCTCAGGGCCTTTCTAAAGGCCTCCACACCCTTCTAATGACCCTCAAGACCCATGTAAAGGCCCCTAGACCCTTCTAGATTGCCTCAGGACCCATCTAAAAGCCTCCAGACCCTTCCAATGCCTTTCAGGACCATTATGAAGGCCACAAGACCCTTCTAATGCCCCTCAGGACCTTTCTAAAGGCCCTCAGACCCTTCTAATGCCCCTCAGGGCATTTATAAAGGTTCCCAGACCCTTCTAGAGCCCGTCAGGACCCTTATAAAGGCCCCCAGACCATTCTAGAGCCCCTCAGGACACTTCTAAATCCCGCAGACCATTCTAATGCCCGTCAGGGCCTTTATAAAGGTCCCCAGACCCTTCTACTGCCCCTCAGGAGCATTCTAAAGGCCCCCAGACCCTTCTAATGCCACACAGGGCCTTTCTAAAGGTCCCCAGACCCTTCTAGAGCCCCTGAAGACCCTTCTAAAGGCCCCCAGACCCTTATAGAGCCCCTCAGGACCCTTCTAAAGTCCCCCAGACCCTGCTAATTCCCCGCAGGGCTTTTATAAGGGCACCCAGACCCTTCTAATGCCCCTCAGGACCCTTATAAATGCACCAGGACCCTTCTAGAGCCTCTCAGGACAGTTTTAAATGCCTCCAGACCCTTCTAGACTCCCCTCAGGACCATTCTAAAGGCCCCCAGATCCTTCTAATGCCCCTCAGGGCCTTTCTAAAGGCCCCCATACTTTTGAAATGCCCCTCACGTCATTTCTAAAGGCACCCAGACCCTTCTAATGCCACTCAGGGCCTTTCTAAAGGCCGCGAGACCCTTATAATCCCCCTGAGGGCCTTTAAAAAGGCCCCCAGACCCTTCTGGATCCCCTCAGGTCGCTTCTAATAGACCCCAGACCCTTCTAGAGCTCCTCAGGGCCTTTCTAAAGGCATCCACACCCTCCTAATGACCCTCAAGACCCATGTAAAGCCCCCCAGACCCTTCTAGATTGCCTCAGGAACCATCTAAAAGCCCCCAGACCCTTCTAATGCCTTTCAGGGCCTTTCTAAAGGCCTCCACACCCTTCTAATGACCCTCAAGACCCATGTAAAGGCCCCTAGACCCTTCTAGATTGCCTCAGGACCCATCTAAAAGCCCCCAGACCCTTCTAATGCCTTTCAGGACCCTTATCAAGGCCACAAGACCCTTCTAATGCCCCTCAGGACCTTTCTAAAGGCCCTCAGACCCTTCTAATGCCCCTCAGGGCATTTATAAAGGTTCCCAGACCCTTCTAGAGCCCGTCAGGACACTTATAAAGGTCCCCAGACCCTTCTACTGCCCCTCAGGAGCATTCTAAAGGCCCCCAGACCCTTCTAATGCCCCACAGGGCCTTTCTAGAGGTCCCCAGACCCTTCTAGAGCCCCTAAAGACCCTTCAAAAGGCCCCCAGGCCATTATAGAGCCCCTCAGGACCCTTCTAAAGTCCCCCAGACCCTGCTAATTCCTCTCAGGGCTTTTATAAGGGCACCCAGAACCTTCTAATGCCCGTCAGGACCCTTATAAAGGCACCCAGATCCTTCTAGAGCCTCTCAGGACAGTTTTAAATGCCTCCAGACCCTTCTAGACCCCCTCAGGACCATTCTAAAGGCCCCCAGACCCTTCTAATGCCCCTCAGGTCCATTCTAAAGGCCCCCAGACCGTTCTAATGCCCCTCAGGGCCTTTCTAAAGGCCGCGAGACCCTTCTAATGCCCCTCAGGACATTTCTAAAGGCCCCCAGACCCTTCCAGAGCCCCTCAGGACATTTCTAAATGCACCCAGACCCTTCTAATGCCACTCAGGGCCTTTCTAAAGGCCGCGAGACCCTTATAATCCCCCTGAGGGCCTTCAAAAAGGCCCCCAGACCCTCCGGGACCCCCTCAGGATGCTTCTAATAGCCCCCAGACCCTTCTAATGCATTTCAGGGCCTTTCTAAAGGCCTCCACACCCTTCTAATGACGCTCAAGACCCATGTAAAGGCCCCCAGACCCTTCTAGATTGCCTCAGGACCCATCTAAAAGCCCCCAGACCCTTCTAATGCCTTTCAGGACCCTTATGAAGGCCACAAGACCCTTCTAAAGCCCCTCAGGACCTTTCTAAAGGCCCTCAGACCCTTCTAATGCCCCTCAGGGCATTTATAAAGGTTCCCAGACCCTTCTAGAGCCCGTCAGGACCCTTATAAAGGCCCCCAGACCATTCTAGAGCCCCTCAGGACACGTCTGAAGGCCCACAGACTATTCTAATGCACGTCAGGGCCTTTATAAAGGTCACCAGACCCTTCTACTGACCCTCAGGAGCGTTCTAAAGGCCCCCAGACCCTTCTAATGCCCCACAGGGCCTTTATAAAGGTCCCCAGACCCTTCTAGAGCCCCTCAAGACCCTTCTAAAGGCCCGCAGACCCTTATAGAGCCCCTCAGGACCCTTCTAAAGTCCCCAAGACCCTGCTAATTCCTTTCAGGTCTTTTATAAGGGCACCCAGACCCTTCTAATGCCCCGCAGGACCATTCAAAAGGCCCCCAGACCCTTCTAATACCCCTCAGGGCCTTTCTAAAGTACCCCAGACACTTCTAGAACCTCTCAGGCCCTTTCTATATGATCCGAGACCCTTTTAATGCCCCTCAGGGCCTTTCTAAAGACCCCCATACCCATCTAATGCCCCTCAGGACATTTCTAAATGCCCCCAGACCCTTCTAGAGCCCCTCAGGACATATCTAAAGGCCCCCAGACCTTTCTAGAGCCCCTCAGGACATTTCTAAAGGCACCCAGACCCTTCTAATGCCACTCAGGGCCTTTCTAAAGGCCGCGAGACCCATATAATCCCCCTGAGGGCCATTAAAAAGGCCCCCAGACCCCTCTGGACCCCCTCAGGACGCTTCTAATAGCCCCCAGACTCCTCTAGAGCCCCTCAGGGCCTTTCTAAAGGCCTCCACACCCTTCTAATGACCCTAAAGACCCATGTAAAGGCCCCTAGACCCTTCTAGATTGCCTCAGGACCCATCTAAAAGCCCCCAGACCCTTCTAATGCCTTTCAGGACCCTTATGAAGGCCACCAGACCCTTCTAATGCCCCTCAGGACCTTTCTAAAGGCCCTCAGACCCTTCTAATGCCCCTCAGGGCATTTATAAAGGTTCCCAGACCCTTCTAGAGCCCGTCAGGACCCTTATAAAGGCCCCCAGACCATTCTAGAGCCCCTCAGGACAATTCTAAAGGCCCGCAGACCATTCTAATGCACGTCAGGGCCTTTATAAAGGTCCCCAGACCCTTCTACTGCCCCTCAGGAGCATTCTAAAGGCACCCAGACCCTTCTAATGCCGCTCAGGACCATTCTAAAGGCACGGAGACCCTTATAGAGCCCCTCAGGACCCTTCTAAAGTCCCCCAGACCCTGCTAATTCCCCTCAGGGCCCTTATAAAGGCACCCAGACCCTTCTAATGCACCTCAGGGCCTTTCTAAAGTACCCCAGACACTTCTAGAACCTCTCAGTGCCTTTCTATATGACCCCAGACCCTTGTAATGCCCCTCAGGGCCTTTCTAAAGGCCCCCATACCCTTCTAATGCCCCTGAAGACTCTTCTAAAGGCCCCCAGACCCTTCTAGAGCCCCTCAGGACATTTCTAAAGGCACCCAGAACCTTCTAATGCCACTCAGGGCCTTTCTAAAGGCTGCGAGACCCTTATAATCCCCCTAAGGACCTTTAAAATGTCCCCAGACCCTTCTGGACCCACTCAGGACGCTTCTAATAGCCCCCAGACCATTCTACAGCCCCTCAGGGCCTTTCTAAAGGCCTCCACACCCTTCTAATGACCCTCAAGACCCATGTAAAGGCCCCCAGACCCTTTTAGATTGCGCAGGACCAATCTAAAAGCCCCCAGACACTTCTAATGCCCCTCAGGACCCTTCTAAAGGCGCCCAGACCATTCTAATGCCCCTCAGGACCCTTCTAAAGTCCCCCAGACCATGCTAATTCCACTCAGGGCTATTATAAGGGCCTCAGACCCTTCAAATGCCCCTCAGGACCCTTATAAAGGCACCCAGACCCTTCTAGAGCCTCTCAGGACAGTTTTAAATGCCTCCAGACCCTTCTAGACCCCCTCAGGACCATTCTAAAGGCCCCCAGACCCTTCTAATGCACCTCAGGACACTTCTAAAGGCCCCCAGACCCTTCTAATGCCCCTCAGGGCCTTTCTAAATTACCCCAGACAATTCTAGAACCTCTCAGAGCCTTTCTATATGACCCCAGACCCTTGTAATGCCCCTCAGGGCCTTTCTAAAGGCTCCCACACCCTTCTAATGACCCTCAGGACATTTCTAAAGGCCCCCAGACCATTCAAGAGCCCCTCAGGACATTTCTAAAGGCACCCAGACCCTTCTAATGCCACTCAGGGCCTTTCTAAAGGCCCGGAGACCCTTATAATCCCCCTGAGGACCTTTAAAAAGGCCCCCAGACCCTTCTGGACCCCCTCAGGACGCTTCTAATAGCCCCCAGACCCTTCTAGAGCCCCTCAGGGCCTTTCTAAAGGCCTCCACACCCTTCTAATGACCCTCAAGACCCATGTAAAGGCCCCAAGACCCTTCTAGATTGCATCAGGACCCATCTAAAAGCACCCAGACCCTTCTAATGCCTTTCAGGGCCTTTCTAAAGGCCTCCACACCCTTCTAATGACCCTCAAGACCCATGTAAAGGCCCCCAGACGCTTCTAGATTGCCTCAGGACTCATCTAAAAGACCCCAGACTCTTCTAATGCCTTTCAGGACCCTTATGAAGGCCACAAGACCCTTCTAATGCCCCTCAGGGCATTTATAAAGGCCCCCAGACCATTCTAATGCCCCTCAGGGCATTTATAAAGGTTCCCAGACCCTTCTAGAGCCCGTGAGGACACTTATAAAGGTCCCCAGACCCTTCTACTGCCTCTCAGGAGCATTCTAAAGGCACCCAGACCCTTCTAATGCCCCACAGGGCCTTTCTAAAGGGCCCCCAGACCCTTATAGAGCCCCTCAGGACCCTTCTAATGTCCCCCAGACCCTGCTAATTCCCCTCAGGGCTTTTATAAGGGCCACAAGACCCTTCTAATGCCCCTCAGGACCCTTCTAAAGGCCCCCAGACCCTTCTAATGCCCCTCAGGACCCTTATAAAGGCCCCCAGACCCTTCTAATGCCCCGCAGGGCCTTTCTAAATTACCCCAGACACTTCTAGAACCTCTCAGGGCCTTTCTATATGACCCCAGACCCTTGTAATGCCCCTCAGGGCCTTTCTAAAGGCCCCCACACCCTTCTAATGACCCTCAGGACATTTCTAAAGGCCCCCAGACCATTCAAGAGCCCCTCAGGACATTTCTAAAGGCACCCAGACCCTTCTAATGCCACTCAGGGCCTTTCTAAAGGCTGCGAGACCCTTATAATCCCCCTGAGGACCTTTAAAAAGGACCCCAGACCCTTCTGGACCCCCTCAGGACGCTTCTAATAGCCCCCAGACCCTTCTAGAGCCCCTCAGGGCCTTTCTAAAGGCCTCCACACCCTTCTAATGACCCTCAAGACCCATGTAAAGGCCCCCAGACCCTTCTAGATTGCATCAGGACCCATCTAAAAGCACCCAGACCCTTCTAGAGCCCCTCAGGGCCTTTCTAAAGGCCTCCACACCCTTCTAATGACCCTCAAGACCCATGTAAAGGCCCCCAGACCCTTCTAGATTGCCTCAGGACCCATCTAAAAGCCTCCAGACCCTTCCAATGCCTTTCAGGACCATTATGAAGGCCACAAGACCCTTCTAATGCCCCTCAGGACCTTTCTAAAGGCCCTCAGACCCTTCTAATGCCTTTAAGGGCATTTATAAAGGTTCCCAGACCCCTCTAGAGCCAGTCAGGACCCTTATAAAGGCCCCCAGATCATTCTAGAGCCCCTCAGGACACTTCTAAAGGCCCGCAGACCATTCTAATGCACGTCAGGGCCTTTATAAAGGACCCCAGACCCTTCTACTGCCCCTCGGGAGCATTCTAAAGGCCCCCAGACCATTCTAATGCCCCTCAGGGCCTTTCTAAAGGTCCCGAGACCCTTCTAGAGCCCCTGAAGACCCTTCTAAAGGCCCCCAGACCCTTCTAATGCCCCTCAGGGCCTTTCTAAAGTACCTCAGACATTCTAGAACCTCTCAGGGCCTTTCTATATGACCCCAGACCCTTGTAATGCCCCTCAGGGCCTTTCTAAAGGCCGCGAGACCCTTCTAATTCCCCTCATTACATTTCTAAAGGCCCCCAGACCCTTCAAGAGCCCCTCAGGACATTTCTAAAGGCACCCAGAACCTTCTAATGCCACTCAGGGCCTTTCTAAAGGCTGCGAGACACTTATAATCCCCCTGAGGACCTTTATAAAGGCCCCCAGACCCTTCTGGACCCCCTCAGGACGCTTCTAATAGACCCCAGACCCTTCTAGAGCCCCTCAGGGCCTTTCTAAAGGCCTCCACACCCTTCTAATGACCCTCAAGACCCATGTAAAGGCCCCCAGACCCTTCTAGATTGCCTCAGGACCCATCTAAAAGCCTCCAGACCCTTCCAATGCCTTTCAGGACCATTATGAAGGCCACAAGACCCTTCTAATGCCCCTCAGGACCTTTCTAAAGGCCCTCAGACCCTTCTAATGCCTTTAAGGGCATTTATAAAGGTTCCCAGACCCTTCTAGAGCCAGTCAGGACCCTTATAAAGGCCCCCAGATCATTCTAGAGCCCCTCAGGACACTTCTAAAGGCCCGCAGACCATTCTAATGCACGTCAGGGCCTTTATAAAGGACCCCAGACCCTTCTACTGCCCCTCGGGAGCATTCTAAAGGCCCCCAGACCATTCTAATACCCCTCAGGGCCTTTCTAAAGGTCCCGAGACCCTTCTAGAGCCCCTGAAGACCCTTCTAAAGGCCCCCAGACCCTTCTAATGCCCCTCAGGGCCTTTCTAAAGTACCCCAGACATTCTAGAACCTCTCAGGGCCTTTCTATATGAGCCCAGACCCTTGTAATGCCCCTCAAGGCCTTTCTAAAGGCCGCGAGACCCTTCTAATTCCCCTCAGGATATTTCTAAAGGCCCCCAGACCCTTCAAGAGCCCCTCAGGACATTTCTAAAGGCACCCAGAACCTTCTAATGCCACTCAGGGCCTTTCTAAAGGCTGCGAGACACTTATAATCCCCCTGAGGACCTTTATAAAGGCACCCAGACCCTTCTGGACCCCCTCAGGACGCTTCTAATAGCCCCCAGACCCTTCTAGAGCCCCTCAGGGCCTTTCTAAAGGCCTCCACACCCTTCTAATGACCCTCAAGACCCATGTAAAGGCCCCCAGACCCTTCTAGATTGCCTCAGGACCCATCTAAAAGCCCCCAGACCCTTCTAATGCCTTTCAGGACCCTTATGAAGGCCACAAGACCCTTCTAATGCACCTCAGGGCATTTATAAAGGTTCCCAGACCCTTCTAGAGCCCGTCAGGACCCTTATAAAGGCCCCCAGACCATTCTAGAGCCCCTCAGGACACTTCTAAAGGCCCGCAGACCATTCTAATGCCCGTCAGGGCCTTTATAAAGGTCCCCAGACCCTTCTACTGCCCCTCAGGAGCATTCTAAAGGCCCCCAGACCATTCTAATGCCCCACAGGGCCTTTCTAAAGGTCCCCAGACCCTTCTAGAGCCCCTGAAGACCCTTCTAAAGGCCCCCAGACCCTTATAGAGCCCCTAAGGACCCTTCTAAAGTCCCCCAGACCCTGCTAATTGCCCTCAGGGCTTTTATAAGGTCACCCAGACCCTTCTAATGCCCCTCACGACCCTTATAAAGGCACCCAGACCGTTCTAGAGCCTCTCAGGACAGTTTTAAATGCCTCCAGACCCTTCTAGACCCCCTCAGGACCATTTTAAAGGCCCCCAGACCCTTCTAATGCCCCTCAGGACCCTTCTAAAGGCCCCCAGACCCTTCTAATGCCCCTCAGGGCCTTTCTAAAGTACCCCAGACATTCTAGAACCTCTCAGGGCCTTTCTATGTGAGCCCAGACCCTTGTAATGCCCCTCAAGGCCTTTCTAAAGGCCGCGAGACCCTTCTAATTCCCCTCAGGACATTTCTAAAGGCCCCCAGACCCTTCAAGAGCCCCTCAGGACATTTCTAAAGGCACCCAGAACCTTCTAATGCCACTCAGGGCCTTTCTAAAGGCTGCGAGACACTTATAATCCCCCTGAGGACCTTTAAAAAGGCCCCCAGACCCTTCTGGACCCCCTCAGGACGCTTCTAATAGCCCCCAGACCCTTCTAGAGCCCCTCAGGGCCTTTCTAAAGGCCTCCACACCCTTCTAATGACCCTCAAGACCCATGTAAAGGCCCCAAGACCCTTCTAGATTGCATCAGGACCCATCTAAAAGCCCCCAGACTCTTCTAATGCCATTCAGGGCCTTTCTAAAGGCCTCCACACCCTTCTAATGACCCTCAAGACCCATGTAAAGGCCCCCAGACCCTTCTAGATTGCCTCAGGACCCATCTAAAAGACCAGAGACCCTTCTAATGCCTTTCAGGACCCTTATGAAGGCCACAAGACCCTTGTAATTCCCCTCAGGACCTTTCAAAAGGCCCTCAGACCCTTTTAATGCCCGTCAGGGCATTTATAAAGGTTCCCAGACCCTTCTAGAGCCCGTCAGGTCCCTTATAAAGGCCCCCAGACCATTCTAGAGCCCCTCAGGACACTTCTAAAGGCCCGCAGACCATTTTAATGCCCGTCAGGGCCTTTATAAAGGTCCCCAGACCCTTCTACTGCCCCTCAGGAGCATTCTAAAGGCACCCAGACCCTTCTAATGCCTCACAGGGCCTTTCTAAAGGTCCCCCAGACCCTTATAGAGCCCCTCAGGACCCTTCTAATGTCCCCCAGACCCTGCTAATTCCCCTCAGGGCTTTTATAAGGGCCGCAAGACCCTTCTAATGCCCCTCAGGACCCTTCTAAAGGCCCCCAGACCCTTCTAATTCCCCTCAGGACCCTTATAAATGCCCCCAGACCCTTCTAATGCCCCTCAGGGCCTTTCTAAATTACCCCAGACACTTACAGAAACTCTCAGGGCCTTTCTATATGACCCCAGACCCTTGTAATGCCCCTCAGGGCCTTTCTAAAGGCCCCCACACCCTTCTAATGACCCTCAGGACATTTCTAAAGGCCCCCAGACCATTCAAGAGCCCCTCAGGACATTTCTAAAGGCACCCAGACCCTTCTAATGCCACTCAGGGCCTTTCTAAAGGCTGCGAGACCCTTATAATCCCCCTGAGGACCTTTAAAAAGGACCCCAGACCCTTCTGGACCCCCTCAGGACGCTTCTAATAGCCCCCAGACCATTCTACAGCCCCTCAGGGCCTTTCTAAAGGCCTCCACACCCTTCTAATGACCCTCAAGACCCATGTAAAGGCCCCCAGACCCTTCTAGATTGCATCAGGACCCATCTAAAAGCACCCAGATCCTTCTAATGCCTTTCAGGGCCTTTCTAAAGGCCTCCACACCCTTCTAATGACCCTCAAGACCCATGTAAAGGCCCCCAGACGCTTCTAGATTGCCTCAGGACCCATCTAAAAGACCCCAGACCCTTCTAATGCCTTTCAGGACCCTTATGAAGGCCACAAGACCCTTCTAATGCCCCTCAGGGCATTTATAAAGGACCCCAGACCATTCTAATGCCCCTCAGGGCATTTATAAAGGTTCCCAGACCCTTCTAGAGCCCGTGAGGACACTTATAAAGGTCCCCAGACCCTTCTACTGCCCCTCAGGAGCATTCTAAAGGCACCCAGACCCTTCTAATGACCCACAGGGCCTTTCTAAAGGGCCCCCAGACCCTTATAGAGCCCCTCAGGACCCTTCTAATGTCCCCCAGACCCTGCTAATTCCCCTCAGGGCTTTTATAAGGGCCACAAGACCCTTCTAATGCCCCTCAGGACCCTTATAAAGGCACCCAGACCCCTCTAGAGCCTCTCAGGACAGTTTTAAATGCCTCCAGACCCTTCTAGACCCCCTCAGGACCATTCTAAAAGCCGCCAGACCCTTCTAATGCCGCTCAGGACCCTTCTAAAGGCCCCCAGACCCTTCTAATGCCCCTCAGGGCCTTTCTAAAGTACCCCAGACAATTCTAGAACCTCTCAGGGCCTTTCTAAATGACCCCAGACCCTTGTAATGCCCCTCAGGGCCTTTCTAAAGGCCCCCATACCCTTCTAATGCCCCTCAGGACATTTCGAAAGTCCCCCAGACCCTTCAAGAGCCCCTCAGGACATTTCTAAAGGCACCCAGAACCTTCTAATGCCACTCAGGACCTTTCTAAAGGCTGCGAGACCATTATAATCCCCCTGAGGACCTTTAAAAAGGCCCCCAGACCCTTCTGGACCCCCTCAGGATGCTTCTAATAGACCCCAGGCCCTTCTAGAGCCCCTCAGGGCCTTTCTAAAGGCCTCCACACCCATCTAATGACCCTCAAGACCCATGTAAAGGCCCCTAGACCCTTCTAGATTGCCTCAGGACCCATCCAAAAGCCCCCAGAACCTTCTAATGCCTTTCAGGGCCTTTCTAAAGGCCTCCACACCCTTCTAATGACCCTCAAGACCCATGTAAAGGCCCCCAGACGCTTCTAGATTGCCTCAGGACCCATCCAAAAGCCCCCAGACCCTTCTAATGCCTTTCAGGGCCTTTCTAAAGGCCTCCACACCCTTCTAATGACTCTCAAGACCCATGTAAAGGCCCCTAGACCCTTCTAGATTGCCTCAGGACCCATCTAAAATCCCTTTAGACCCTTCTAATGCCTTTCAGGACCCTTATGAAGGCCACAAGACCCTTCTAATGCCCCTCAGGACCTTTCTAAAGGCCCTCAGACCCTTCTAATGCCCCTCAGGGCATTTATAAAGGTTCCCAGACCCTTCTAGAGCCCGTCAGGACCCTTATAAAGGCCCCCAGACCATTCTAGAGCCCCTCAGGACACTTCTAAATCCCGCAGACCATTCTAATGCCCGTCAGGGCCTTTATAAAGGTCCCCAGACCCTTCTACTGCCCCTCAGGAGCATTCTAAAGGCCCCCAGACCCTTCTAATATCCCACACGGCCTTTCTAAAGGTCCCCAGACCCTTCTAGAGCCCTTGAAGACCCTTCTAAAGTCCCCCAGACCCTGCTAATTCCCCTCAGGGCTTTTATAAGGGCCACAAGACCCTTCTAATGCCCCTCAGGACCCTTATAAAGGCACCCAGACCCTTCTAGAGCCTCTCAGGACAGTTTTAAAAGCCTCCAGACCCTTCTAGACCCCCTCAGGACCAGTCTAAAGGCCCCCAGACCCTTCTAATGCCCCTCAGGACCCTTCTAAAGGCCCCCAGACCCTTCTAATGCCCCTCAGGACCCTTCTAAAGGCCCCCAGACCCTTCTAATGCCCCGCAGGGCCTTTCTAAATTACCCCAGACACTTCTAGAACCTCTCAGGGCCTTTCTATATGACCCCAGACCCTTGTAATGCCCCTCAGGGCCTTTCTAAAGGCCCCCACACCCTTCTAATGACCCTCAGCACATTTCTAAAGGCCCCCAAACCATTGAAGAGCCCCTCAGGACATTTCTAAAGGCACCCAGACCCTTCTAATGCCACTCAGGGCCTTTCTAAAGGCTGCGAGACCCTTATAATCCCCCTGAGGACCTTTAAAAAGGCCCCCAGACCCTTCTGGACCCCCTCAGGACGCTTCTAATAGCCCCCAGACCCTTCTAGAGCCCCTCAGGGCCTTTCTAAAGGCCTCCACACCCTTCTAATGACCCTCAAGACCCATGTAAAGGCCCCCAGACCCTTCTAGATTGCATCAGGACCCATCTAAAAGCCCCCAGACCCTTCTAATGCCTTTCAGGACCCTTATGAAGGCCACCAGACCCTTGTAATGCCCCTCAGGACCTTTCTAAAGGCCCTCAGACCCTTCTAATGCCCCTCAGGGCATTTATAAAGGTTCCCAGACCCTTCTAGATCCCGTCAGGACCCTTATAAAGGCCCCCAGACCATTCTAGAGCCCCTCAGGACACTTCTAAATCCCGCAGACCATTCTAATGCCCGTCAGGGCCTTTATAAAGGTCCCCAGACCCTTCTACTGCCCCTCAGGAGCATTCTAAAGGCCCCCAGACCCTTCTAATGCCCCACAGGGCCATTCTAAAGGTCCCCAGACCCTTCTAGAGCCCCTGAAGACCATTCTAAAGGCCCCCAGACCCTTATAGAGCCCCTCAGGACCCTTCTAAAGTCCCCCAGACCCTGCTAATTCCCCTCAGGGCTTTTATAAGGGCACCCAGAATCTTCTAATGCCCATCAGGACCCTTATAAAGCCACCCAGACCCTTCTAGAGCCTCTCAGGACAGTTTTAAATGCGTCCAGACCCTTCTAGACCCCCTCAGGACCATTCTAAAGGCCCCCATACCCTTCTAATGCCCCTCAGGGCCTTTCTAAAGGCCCCCATACCCTTCTAATGCCCCTCAGGTCATTTCTAAAGGCATCCAGACCCTTCTAATGCCACTCAGGGCCTTTCTAAAGGCCGCGAGACCCTTATAATCCCCCTGAGGGCCTTTAAAATGCCCCCAGACCCTTCGGGACCCCCTCAGGACGCTTCTAATAGCCCCCAGACCATTCTAGAGCCCCTCAGGGCCTTTCTAAAGGCCTCCACACCCTTCTAATGACCCTCAAGACCCATGTAAAGGCCCCCAGACCCTTCTAGAATGCCTCAGGACCCATCTAAAAGCCCCCAGACCCTTCTAATGCCTTTCAGGGCCTTTCTAAAGGCCTCCACACCTTTCTAATGACCCTCAAGACCCATGTAAAGGCCCCTAGACCCTTCTAGATTGCCTCAGGAGTCATCTAAAAGCCCCCAGACCCTTCTAATGCCTTTCAGGACCCTTATGAAGGCCACAAGACCCTTCTAATGCCCCTCAGGACCTTTCTAAAGGCCCTCAGACCCTTCTAATGCCCCTCAGGGCATTTATAAAGGTTCCCAGACCCTTCTAGAGCCCGTCAGGACCCTTATAAAGGCCCCCAGACCATTCTAGAGCCCCTCAGGACACTTCTAAAGGCCCGCAGACCATTCCAATGCCCGTCAGGGCCTTTATAAAGGTCCCCAGACCCTTCTCCTGTCCCTCAGGAGCATTCTAAAGGCCCCCAGACCCTTCTAATGCCTTTCAGGACCCTTATGAAGGCCACAAGACCCTTCTAATGCCCCTCAGGACCTTTCTAAAGGCCCTCAGACCCTTCTAATGCCCCTCAGGGCATTTATAAAGGCCTCCACACCCTTCTAATGACCCTCAAGTCCCATGTAAAGGCCCCCAGACCCTTCTAGATTGCCTCAGGACTCATCCAAAAGCCCCCAGACCCTTCTAATGCCTTTCAGGGCCTTTCTAAAGGCCTCCACACCCTTCTAATGACTCTCAAGACCCATGTAAAGGCCCCTAGACCCTTCTAGATTGCCTCAGGACCCATCTAAAAGCCCTCAGACCCTTCTAATGCCTTTCAGGACCCTTATGAAGGCCACAAGACCCTTCTAATACCCCTCAGGACCTTTCTAAAGGCCCTCAGACCCTTCTAATGCCCCTCAGGGCATTTATAAAGGTTCCCAGACCCTTCTAGAGCCCGTCAGGTCCTTTATAAAGGCCCCCAGACCATTCTAGAGCCCCTCAGGACACTTCTAAATCCAGCAGACCATTCTAATGCACGTCAGGGCCTTTATAAAGGTCCCCAGACCCTTCTACTGCCCCTCAGGAGCATTCTAAAGGCCCCCAGACCCTTCTAATGCCCCACAGGGCCATTCTAAAGGTCCCCAGACCCTTCTAGAGACCCTGAAGACCATTCTAAAGGCCCCCAGACCCTTATGGAGCCCCTCAGGACCCTTCTAAAGTCCCCCAGACCCTGCTAATTCCCCTCAGGGCTTTTATAAGGGCACCCAGAATCTTCTAATGCCCCTCAGGACCCTTATAAAGGCACCCAGACCCTTCTAGAGCCTCTCAGGACAGTTTTAAATGCCTCCAGACCATTCTAGACCCCCTCAGGACCATTCTAAAGGCACCCAGACCCTTCTAATGCCCCTCAGGGCCTTTCTAAAGGCCCCCATACCCTTCTAATGCCCCTCAGGTCATTTCTAAAGGCACCCAGACCCTTCTAATGCCACTCAGGGCCTTTCTAAAGGCCGCGAGACCCTTCTAATGCCCCTCAGGGCATTTATAAAGGTTCCCAGACCCTTCTAGAGCCGGTCAGGACACTTACAAAGGTCCCCAGACCCTTCTACTGCCCCTCAGGACCCTTATAAAGGCCCCCAGACCCTTCTAATGCCCCTCAGGTCATTTCTAAAGGCACCCAGACCCTTCTAATGCCACTCAGGGCCTTTCTAAAGGCCACGAGACCCTTAGAATCCCCCTGAGGGCCTTTAAATAGGCCCCCAGACCCTTCTGGACCCCCTCAGGACGCTTCTAATAGACCCCAGAGCATTCTAGAGCCCTTCAGGGCCTTTCTAAAGGCCTCCACACTCTTCTAATGACCCTCAAGACCCATGTAAAGGACCCCAGACCCTTGTAGAATGCCTGAGGAACCATCTAAAAGCCCCCAGACCCTTCTAATGCCTTTCAGGGCCTTTCTAAAGGCCTCCACACCCTTCTAATGACCCTCAAGACCCATGTAAAGGCCCCTAGACCCTTCTAGATTGCCTCAGGACCCATCTAAAAGCCCCCAGACCCTTCTAATGCCTTTCAGGACCCTTATGAAGGCCACAAGACCCTTCTAATGCCCCTCAGGACCTTTCTAAAGGCCCTCAGACCCTTCTAATGCCCCTCAGGACCATTCTAAAGGCCCTCAGACCCTTCTAATGCCCCTCAGGGCATTTATAAAGGTTCCCAGACCCTTCTAGAGCCCGTCAGGACCCTTATAAAGGCCCCCAGACCATTCTAGAGCCCCTCAGGACACTTCTAAAGGCCCGCAGACCATTCTAATGCCCGTCAGGGCCTTTATAAAGGTCCCCAGACCCTTCTCCTGCCCCTCAGGAGCATTCTAAAGGCCCCCAGACCCTTCTAATGCCACACAGGGCCTTTCTAAAGGTCCCCAGACCCTTCTAGAGCCCCTGAAGACCCTTCTAAAGGCCCCCAGACCCTTATAGAGCCCCTCAGGACCCTTCTAAAGTCCCCCAGACCCTGCTAGTTCCCCTCAGGGCTTTTATAAGGGCACCCAGAATCTTCTAATGCCCCTCAGGACCCTTATAAAGGCACCCAGACCCTTCTAGAGCCTCTCAGGACAGTTTTAAATGCCTCCAGACCCTTCTAGAACCCCTCAGGACCATTCTAAATGAACCCAGACCCTTCTAATGCCCCTCAGGGCCTTTCTAAAGTAAACCAGACGCTTCTAGAACCTCTTAGGGCCGTTCTATATGAACCCAGACCCCTGTAATGCAACTCAGGGCCTTTCTAAAGGCCGCGAGACCATTATAATCCCCCTGAGGGCCTTTAAAAAGGCCCCCAGACCCTTCTGGACCCCCTCTGGACAGTTCTAATAGCCCCCAGACATTTCTAGAGCCCCTCAGGGCCTTTCTAAAGGCCTCCACACCCTTCTAATGACCCTCAAGACCCATGTAAAGGCCCCCAGACCCTTCTAGATTGCCTCAGGACCCATCTAAAAGCCCCCAGACCCTTCTAATGCCTTTCAGGGCCTTTCTAAAGGCTTCCACACATTTCTAATGACCCTCAAGACCCATGTAAAGGCCCCTAGACCCTTCTAGATTGCCCCAGGACCCATCTAAAAGCCCCCAGACCCTTCTAATGCCTTTCAGGACCCTTATGAAGGCCACAAGACCCTTCTAAAGCCCCTCAGGACCTTTCTAAAGGCCCTCAGACCCTTCTAATGCCCCTCAGGGCATTTATAAAGGTTCCCAGACCCTTCTAGAGCACGTCAGGACCCTTATAAAGGCCCCCAGACCATTCTAGAGCCCCTCAGGACACTTCTAAATTCCGCAGACCATTCTAATGCCCGTCAGGGCCTTTCTAAAGGTCCCCAGACCATTCTACTGCCCCTCAGGAGCATTCTAAAGGCCCCCAGACCCTTCTAATGCCCCACAGGGCCTTTCTAAAGGACCCCAGACCCTTCTAGAGCCCCTGAAGACCATTCTAAAGGCCCACAGACCCTTATAGAGCCCCTAAGGACACTTCTAAAGTCCCCCAGACCCTGCTAATTCCCCTCAGGGCTTTTATAAGGGCACCCAGACCCTTCTAATGCCCCTCAGGGCCTTTCTAAATTACCCCAGACACGTCTAGAACCTCTCAGGGCCTTTCTATATGACCCCAGGCCCTTGTAATGCCACTCAGGGCCTTTCTAAAGGCAGCGAGACCCTTATAATCCACCTGAGGGCCTTTAAAAAGGCCCCCAGACCCTTCTGGACCCCCTCAGGACGCTTCTAATAGCCCCCAGACCTTTCTAGAGCCCCTCAGGGCCTTTCTAAAGGCCTCCACACCCTTCTAATGACCCTGAAGACCCATGTAAAGCCCCCAGACCCTTCTAGATTGCATAAGGACCCATCTAAAAGCCCCCAGACCCTTCTAATGCCCCTCAGGACCTTTCTAAAGGCCCTCAGACCCTTCTAATGCCCCTCAGGACCTTTCTAAAGGCCCTCAGACCCTTCTAATGCCCCTCAGGACCTTTCTAAAGGCCCTCAGACCCTTCTAATGCCCCTCAGGACCTTTCTAAAGGCCCCCAGACCCTTCTAATGCCCCTCAGGACCTTTCTAAAGGCCCTCAGACCCTTCTAATACCCCTCACGGCATTTATAAAGGTTCCCAGACCCTTCTAGAGCCCGTCAGGACCCTTATAAAGGCCCCCAGACCATTCTAGAGCCCCTCAGGACACTTCTAAAGGCCCGCAGACCATTCTAATGCCCGTCAGGGCCTTTATAAAGGTCCCCAGACCCTTCTACTGCCCCTCAGGAGCATTCTAAAGGCCCCCAGACCTTTCTAATGCCCCACAGGGCCTTTCTAAAGGTCCCCAGACCCTTCTAGAGCCCCTGAAGACCCTTCTAAAGGCCCCCAGACCCTTATAGAGCCCCTGAGGACCCTTCTAAAGTCCCCCAGACCCTGCTAGTTCCCCTCAGGGCTTTTATAAGGGCACCCAGAATCTTCTAATGCCCCTCAGGACCCTTATAAAGGCACCCAGACCCTTCTAGAGCCTCTCAGGACAGTTTTAAATGCCTCCAGACCTTTCTAGACCCCCTCAGGACCATTCTAAAGGCACCCATACCCTTCTAATGCCCCTCAGGGCCTTTCTAAAGTAAACCAGACGCTTCTAGAACCTCTTAGGGCCTTTCTATATGAACCCAGACCCCTGTAATGCCACTCAGGGCCTTTCTAAATGCCGCGAGACCCTTATAATCCCCCTGAGGGCCTTTAAAAAGGCCCCCAGACCATTCTGGATCCCCTCTGGACATTTCTAATAGCCCCCAGACCCTTCTAGAGCCCCTCAGGGCCTTTCTAAAGGCATCCACACCCTTCTAATGACCCTCAAGACCCATGTAAAGGCCCCCAGACCCTTCTAGATTGCCTCAGGAGCCATCTAAAAGCCCCCAGACCCTTCTAATGCCTTTCAGGACCCTTATGAAGGCCACAAGACCCTTCTAATGCCCCTCAGGACCTTTCTAAAGGCCCTAAGACCCTTCTAATGCCCCTCAGGGCATTTATAAAGGTTCCCAGACCCTTCTAGAGCCCGTCAGGACACTTATAAAGGTCCCCAGACCATTCTACTGCCCCTCAGGAGCATTCTAAAGGCCCCCAGACCCTTCTAATGCCCCTCAGGTCATTTCTAAAGGCACCCAGACCCTTCTAATGCCACTCAGGGCCTTTCTAAAGGCCGCGAGACCCTTATAATCCCCCTGAGGGCCTTTAAAAAGGCCCCCGGACCATTCTGGACCCCCGTAGGACGCTTCTAATAGCCCCCAGACCCTTCTAGAGCCCCTCAGGGCCTTTCTAAAGGCCTCCACACCCTTCTAATGACCCTCAAGACCCATGTAAAGGCCCCTAGACCCTTCTAGATTGCCTCAGGACCCATCTAAAAGCCCCCAGACCCTTCTAATGCCTTTCAGGACCCTTATGAAGGCCACAAGACCCTTCTAATGCCCCTCAGGACCTTTCTAAAGGCCCTCAGACCCTTCTAATGCCCCTCAGGGCATTTATAAAGGTTCCCAGACCATTCTAGAGCCCGTCAGGACACTTATAAAGGTCCTCAGACCCTTCTACTGCCCCTCAGGAGCATTATAAAGGCCCCCAGACCCTTCTAATGCCCCTCAGGTCATTTCTAAAGGCACCCAGACCCTTCTAATGCCAGTCAGGGCCTTTCTAAAGGCCGCGAGACCCTTATAATCCCCCTGAGGGCCTTTAAAAAGGCCCCCGGACCATTCTGGACCCCCTTAGGACGCTTCTAATGACCCCCAGACCCTTCTAGAGCCCCTCAGGGCCTTTCTAAAGGCCTCCACACCCTTCTAATGACCCTCAAGACCCATGTAAAGGCCCCTAGACCCTTCTAGATTGCCTCAGGACCCATCTAAAAGCCCCCAGACCCTTCTAATGCCTTTCAGGACCCTTATGAAGGCCACAAGACCCTTCTAATGCCCCTCAGGGCCTTTCTAAAGGCCTCCACACCCTTCTAATGACCCTCAAGACCCATGTAAAGGCCCCCAGACCCTTCTAGATTGCCTCAGGACCCATCCAAAAGCCCCCAGACCCTTCTAATGCCTTTCAGGGCCTTTCTAAAGGCCTCCACACCCTTCTAATGACTCTCAAGACCCATGTAAAGGCCCCTAGACCCTTCTAGATTGCCTCAGGACCCATCTAAAAGCCCTCAGACCCTTCTAATGCCTTTCAGGACCCTTATCAAGGCCACAAGACCCTTCTAATGCCCCTCAGGACCTTTCTAAAGGCCCTCAGACCCTTCTAATGCCCCTCAGGGCATTTATAAAGGTTCCCAGACCCTTCTAGAGCCCGTCAGGACCCTTATAAAGGCCCCCAGACCATTCTAGAGCCCCTCAGGACACTTCTAAATCCCGCAGACCAGTCTAATGCAGGTCAGGGCCTTTATAAAGGTCCCCAGACCCTTCTACTGCCCCTCAGGAGCATTCTAAAGGCCCCCAGACCCTTCTAATGCCCCACAGGGCCATTCTAAAGGTCCCCAGACCCTTCTAGAGACCCTGAAGACCATTCTAAAGGCCCCCAGACCCTTATAGAGCTCCTCAGGACCCTTCTAAAGTCCCCCAGACCCTGCTAATTCCCCTCAGGGCTTTTATAAGGGCACCCAGAATCTTCTAATGCCCCTCAGGACCCTTATACAGGCACCCAGACCCTTCTAGAGCCTCTCAGGACAGTTTTAAATGCGTCCAGACCATTCTAGACCCCCTCAGGACCATTCTAAAGGCACCCAGACCCTTCTAATGCCCCTCAGGTCATTTCTAAAGGCACCCAGACCCTTCTAATGCCAGTCAGGGCCTTTCTAAAGGCCGCGAGACCCTTATAATCCCCCTGAGGGCCTTTAAAAAGGCCCCCGGACCATTCTGGACCCCCTTAGGACGCTTCTAATGACCCCCAGACCCTTCTAGAGCCCCTCAGGGCCTTTCTAAAGGCCTCCACACCCTTCTAATGACCCTCAAGACCCATGTAAAGGCCCCTAGACCCTTCTAGATTGCCTCAGGACCCATCTAAAAGCCCCCAGACCCTTCTAATGCCTTTCAGGACCCTTATGAAGGCCACAAGACCCTTCTAATGCCCCTCAGGGCCTTTCTAAAGGCCTCCACACCCTTCTAATGACCCTCAAGACCCATGTAAAGGCCCCCAGACCCTTCTAGATTGCCTCAGGACCCATCCAAAAGCCCCCAGACCCTTCTAATGCCTTTCAGGGCCTTTCTAAAGGCCTCCACACCCTTCTAATGACTCTCAAGACCCATGTAAAGGCCCCTAGACCCTTCTAGATTGCCTCAGGACCCATCTAAAAGCCCTCAGACCCTTCTAATGCCTTTCAGGACCCTTATCAAGGCCACAAGACCCTTCTAATGCCCCTCAGGACCTTTCTAAAGGCCCTCAGACCCTTCTAATGCCCCTCAGGGCATTTATAAAGGTTCCCAGACCCTTCTAGAGCCCGTCAGGACCCTTATAAAGGCCCCCAGACCATTCTAGAGCCCCTCAGGACACTTCTAAATCCCGCAGACCAGTCTAATGCAGGTCAGGGCCTTTATAAAGGTCCCCAGACCCTTCTACTGCCCCTCAGGAGCATTCTAAAGGCCCCCAGACCCTTCTAATGCCCCACAGGGCCATTCTAAAGGTCCCCAGACCCTTCTAGAGACCCTGAAGACCATTCTAAAGGCCCCCAGACCCTTATAGAGCTCCTCAAGACCCTTCTAAAGTCCCCCAGACCCTGCTAATTCCCCTCAGGGCTTTTATAAGGGCACCCAGAATCTTCTAATGCCCCTCAGGACCCTTATACAGGCACCCAGACCCTTCTAGAGCCTCTCAGGACAGTTTTAAATGCATCCAGACCATTCTAGACCCCCTCAGGACCATTCTAAAGGCACCCAGACCCTTCTAATGCCCCTCAGGGCCTTTCTAAAGGCCCCCATACCCTTCTAATGCCCCTCAGGTCATTTCTAAAGGCACCCAGACCCTTCTAATGCCACTCAGGGCCTTTCTAAAGGCCGCGAGACCCTTATAATCCCCCTGAGGGCCTTTAAAATGCCCCCAGACCCTTCTGGACCCCCTCAGGACGCTTCTAATAGCCCCCAGACCCTTCTAGAGCCCCTCAGCGCCTTTTTAAAGGCCTCCACACCCTTCTAATGACCCTCAAGACCCATGTAAAGGCCCCCAGACCCTTCTAGAATGCCTCAGGACCCATCTAAAAGCCTCCAGACCTTTCTAATGCCTTTCAGGGCCTTTCTAAAGGCCTCCACACCCTTCTAATGACCCTCAAGACCCATGTAAAGGCCCCTAGACCATTCTAGATTGCCTCAGGACCCATCTAAAAGCCCCCAGACCCTTCTAATGCCTTTCAGGACCCTTATGAAGGCCACAAGACCCTTCTAATGCCCCTCAGGACCTTTCTAAAGGCCCTCAGACCCTTCTAATGCCCCTCAGGGCATTTATAAAGGTTCCCAGACCCTTCTAGAGCCCGTCAGGAAACTTATAAAGGTCCCCAGACCCTTCTACTGCCCCTCAGGAGCATTATAAAGGCCCACAGACCCTTCTAATGCCCCTCAGGTCATTTCTAAAGGCACCAAGACCCTTCTAATGCCACTCAGGGCCTTTCTAAAGGCCGCGAGACCCTTATAATCCCCCTGAGGGCCTTTAAAAAGGCCCCCAGACCCTTCTGGACCCCCTCAGGACGCTTCTAATAGACCCCAGACCCTTCTAGAGCCCCTCAGGGCCTTTCTAAAGGCCTCCACACCCTTCTATTGACCCTCAAGACCCATGTAAAGGCCCCTAGACCTTTCTAGATTGCCTCAGGACCCATCTAAAAGCCCCCAGACCCTTCTAATGCATTTCTGGACCCTTATGAAGGCCACAAGACCCTTCTAATGCCCCTCAGGACCATTCTAAAGGCCCTCAGACCCTTCTAATGCACCTCAGGGCATTTATAAAGGTTCCCAGACCCTTCTAGAGCGCGTCAGGACCCTTATAAAGGCCCCCAGACCATTCTAGAGCCCCTCAGGACACTTCTAAAGGCCCGCAGACCATTCTAATGCCCGTCAGGGCCTTTATAAAGGTCCCCAGACCCTTATCCTGCCCCTCAGGGGCATTCTAAAGGCCCCCCAGACCAATCTAATGCCACACAGGGCCTTTCTAAAGGTCCCCAGACCCTTCTAGAGCCCCTCAAGACCCTTCTAAAGGCACCCAGACCCTTATAGAGCCCCTTAGGACCCTTCTAAAGTCCCCCAGACCCTGGTAGTTCACCTCAGGGCTTTTATAAGGGCACCCAGAATCTTCTAATGCCCCTCAGGAGCCTTATAAAGGCCCCCAGACCCGTCTAGAGCCTCTCAGGACAGTTTTAAATGCCTCCAGACCTTTCTAGACCCCCTCAGGACCATTCTAAAGGCACCCATACCATTCTAATGCCCCTCAGGGCCTTTCTAAAGTAAACCAGACGCTTCTAGAACCTCTCAGGGCCTTTCTATATGACCCCAGGCCCTTGTTATGCCACTCAGGGCCTTTCTAAAGGCCGCGAGACCCTTATAATCCCCCTGAGGGCCTTTAAAAAGGCCCCCAGACCCTTCTGGACCCCCTCAGGACGCTTCTAATAGCCCCCAGACCCTTCTAGAGCCCCTCAGGGCCTTTCTAAAGGCCTCCACACCCTTCTAATGACCCTCAAGACCCATGTAAAGCCCCCAGACCCTTCTAGATTGCCTCAGGACCCATCTAAAAGCACCCAGACCCTTCTAATGCCTTTCAGGGCCTTTCTAAAGGCCTCCACACCCTTCTAATGACCCTCAAGACCCATGTAAAGGCCCCTAGACCCTTCTAGATTGCCTCAGGACCCATCTAAAAGCCCCCAGACCCTTCTAATGCCTTTCAGGACCCTTATGAAGGCCACAAGACCCTTCTAATGCCCCTCAGGACCTTTCTAAAGGCCCTCAGACCCTTCTAATGCCCCTCAGGACCTTTCTAAAGGCCCTCAGACCCTTCTAATGCCCCTCAGGGCATTTATAAAGGCCCTCACACCCTTCTAATGCCCCTCAGGGCATTTATAAAGGCCCCCAAACCATTCTAGAGCCCGTCAGGACCCTTATAAAGGCCCCCAGACCATTTTAGAGCCCCTCAGGACAATTCTAAATGCCCGCAGACCATTCTAATGCCCGTCAGGGCCTTTATAAAGGTCCCCAGACCCTTCTCCTGCACCTCAGGGGCATTCTAAAGGCCCCCAGACCCTTCTAATGCCCCACAGGGCCTTCTAAAGGTCCCCACACCCTTCTAGAGCCCCTGAAGACCCTTCTAAAGGCCCCCAGACCCTGCTAGTTCCCCTCAGGGCTTTTATAAGGGCACCCAGAATCTTCTAATGCCCCTCAGGACCCTTATAAAGGCACCCAGACCCGTCTAGAGCCTCTCAGGACAGTTTTAAATGCCTCCAGACCTTTCTAGACCCCCTCAGGACCATTCTAAAGGCACCCATACCATTCTAATGCCCCTCAGGGCCTTTCTAAATTAAACCAGACACTTCTAGAACCTCTTAGGGCCGTTCTATATGAACCCAGACCCCTGTAATGCAACTCAGGGCCTTTCTAAAGGCAGCGAGACCCTTATAATCCCCCTGAGGGCCTTTAAAAAGGACCCCAGACCCTTCTGGACCCCCTCTGGACAGTTCTAATAGCCCCCAGACATTTCTAGAGCCCCTCAGGGCGTTTCTAAAGGCCTCCACACCCTTCTAATGACCCTCAAGACCCATGTAAAGGCCCCCAGACCCTTCTAGATTGCCTCAGGACCCATCTAAAAGCCCCCAGACCCTTCTAATGCCTTTCAGGGCCTTTCTAAAGGCCTCCACACCCTTCTAATGACCCTCAAGACCCATGTAAAGGCCCCTAGACCCTTCTAGATTGCCCCAGGACCCATCTAAAAGCCCCCAGACCCTTCTAATGCCTTTCAGGACCCTTATGAAGGCCACAAGACCCTTCTAAAGCCCCTCAGGACCTTTCTAAAGGCCCTCAGACCCTTCTAATGCCCCTCAGGGCATTTATAAAGGTTCCCAGACCCTTCTAGAGCACGTCAGGACCCTTATAAAGGCCCCCAGACCACTCTAGAGCCCCTCAGGACACTTCTAAATTCCGCAGACCATTCTAATGCCCGTCAGGGCCTTTCTAAAGGTCCCCAGACCCTTCTACTGCCCCTCAGGAGCATTCTAAAGGCCCCCAGACCCTTCTAATGCCCCACAGGGCCTTTCTAAAGGACCCCAGACCCTTCTAGAGCCCCTGAAGACCATTCTAAAGGACCCCAGACCCTTATAGAGCCCCTAAGGACACTTCTAAAGTCCCCCAGACCCTGCTAATTCCCCTCAGGGCTTTTATAAGGGCACCCAGACCCTTCTAATGCCCCTCAGGGCCTTTCTAAATTACCCCAGACACGTCTAGAACCTCTCAGGGCCTTTCTATATGACCCCAGGCCCTTGTAATGCCACTCAGGGCCTTTCTAAAGGCAGCGAGACCCTTATAATCCCCCTGAGGGCCTTTAAAAAGGCCCCCAGACCCTTCTGGACCCCCTCAGGACGCTTCTAATAGACCCCAGACCCTTCTAGAGCCCCTCAGGGCCTTTCTAAAGGCCTCCACACCCTTCTAATGACCCTCAAGACCCATGTAAAGCCCCCAGACCTTTCTAGATTGCCTCAGGACCCATCTAAAAGCCCCCAGACCCTTCTAATGCCCCTCAGGACCTTTCTAAAGGCCCTCAGACCCTTCTAATGCCCCTCAGGACCTTTCTAAAGTCCCTCAGACCCTTCTAATGCCCCTCAGGACCATTCTAAAGACCCTCAGACCCTTCTAATGCCCATCAGGGCATTTTTAAAGGTTCCCAGACCCTTCTAGAGCCCGTCAGGACCCTAATAAAGGCCCCCAGACCATTCTAGAGCACCTCAGGACACTTCTAAAGGCCCGCAGACCATTCTAATGCCCGTCAGGGCCTTTATAAAGGTCCCCAGACCCTTCTCCTGCCCCTCAGGAGCATTCTAAAGGCCCCCAGACCCTTCTAATACCCCTCAGGGCCTTTCTAAAGGTCCCCAGACCCTTCTAGAGCCCCTCAAGACCCTTCTAAAGGCCCCCAGACCCTTATAGAGACCCTCAGGACCCTTCTAAAGTCCCCCAGACCCTGCTAGTTCCCCTCAGGGCTTTTATAAGGGCACCCAGAATCTTCTAATGCCCCTCAGGACCCTTATAAAGGCCCCCAGACCCGTCTAGAGCCTCTCAGGATAGGTTTAAATGCCTCCAGACCCTTCTAGACCCCCTCAGGACCATTCTAAAGGCACCCAGACCCTTCTAATGCCCCTCAGGACATTTCTATAGTAAACCAGACGCTTCTAGAACCTCTCAGGGCCTTTCTATATGACCCCAGGCCCTTCTAATGCCACTCAGGGCCTTTCTAAAGGCCGCGAGACCCTTATAATCCCCCTGAGGGCCTTTAAAAAGGCCCCCAGACCCTTCTGGACCCCCTCAGGACGCTTCTAATAGCCCCCAGACCCTTCTAGAGCCCCTCAGGGCCTTTCTAAAGGCCTCCACACCCTTCTAATGACCCTCAAGACCCATGTAAAGGCCCCCAGACCCTTCTAGATTGCCTCAGGACCCATCTAAAAGCACCCAGACCCTTCTAATGCCTTTCAGCGCCTTTCTAAAGGACACCACACAGTTCTAATGACCCTCAAGACCCATGTAAAGGCCGCCAGACCCTTCTAGATTGCCTCAGGACCCATCTAAAAGCCCCCAGACCCTTCTAATGCCTTTCAGGACCCTTATGAAGGCCACAAGACCCTTCTAATGCCCCTCAGGACCTTTCTAAAGGCCCTCAGACCCTTCTAATGCCCCTCAGGACCTTTCTAAAGGCCCTCAGACCCTTCTAATGCCCCTCAGGGCATTTATAAAGGCCCTCACACCCTTCTAATGCCCCTCAGGGCATTTATAAAGGCCCCCAAACCATTCTAGAGCCCGTCAGGACCCTTATAAAGGCCCCCAGACCATTTTAGAGTCCCTCAGGACAATTCTAAATGCCCGCAGACCATTCTAATGCCCGTCAGGGCCTTTATAAAGGTCCCCAGACCCTTCTCCTGCACCTCAGGGGCATTCTAAAGGCCCCCAGACCCTTCTAATGCCCCACAGGGCCTTCTAAAGGTCCCCAGACCCTTCTAGAGCACCTGAAGACCCTTCTAAAGGCCCCCAGACCCTTATAGAGCCCCTCAGGACCCTTCTAAAGTCCCCCAGACCCTGCTAGTTCCCCTCAGGGCTTTTATAAGAGCACCCAGAATCTTCTAATGCCCCTCAGGACCCTTATAAAGGCACCCAGACCCGTCTAGAGCCTCTCAGGACAGTTTTAAATGCCTCCAGACCTTTCTAGACCCCCTCAGGACCACTCTAAAGGCACCCATACCATTCTAATGCCCCTCAGGGCCTTTCTAAATTAAACCAGACGCTTCTAGAACCTCTTAGGGCCGTTCTATATGAACCCAGACCCCTGTAATGCAACTCAGGGCCTTTCTAAAGGCCGCGAGACCCTTATAATCCCCCTGAGGGCCTTTAAAAAGGCCCCCAGACCCTTCTGGACCCCCTCTGGACAGTTCTAATAGCCCCCAGACATTTCTAGAGCCCCTCAGGGCGTTTCTAAAGGCCTCCACACCCTTCTAATGACCCTCAAGACCCATGTAAAGGCCCCCAGACCCTTCTAGATTGCCTCAGGACCCATCTAAAAGCCCCCAGACCCTTCTAATGCCTTTCAGGGCCTTTCTAAAGGCCTCCACACCCTTCTAATGACCCTCAAGACCCATGTAAAGGCCCCTAGACCCTTCTAGATTGCCCCAGGACCCATCTAAAAGCCCCCAGACCCTTCTAATGCCTTTCAGGACCCTTATGAAGGCCACAAGACCCTTCTAAAGCCCCTCAGGACCTTTCTAAAGGCCCTCAGACCCTTCTAATGCCCCTCAGGGCATTTATAAAGGTTCCCAGACCCTTCTAGAGCACGTCAGGACCCTTATAAAGGCCCCCAGACCATTCTAGAGCCCCTCAGGACACTTCTAAATTCCGCAGACCATTCTAATGCCCGTCAGGGCCTTTCTAAAGGTCCCCAGACCCTTCTACTGCCCCTCAGGAGCATTCTAAAGGCCCCCAGACCCTTCTAATGCCCCACAGGGCCTTTCTAAAGGACCCCAGACCCTTCTAGAGCCCCTGAAGACCATTCTAAAGGACCCCAGACCCTTATAGAGCCCCTAAGGACACTTCTAAAGTCCCCCAGACCCTGCTAATTCCCCTCAGGGCTTTTATAAGGGCACCCAGACCCTTCTAATGCCCCTCAGGGCCTTTCTAAATTACCCCAGACACGTCTAGAACCTCTCAGGGCCTTTCTATATGACCCCAGGCCCTTGTAATGCCACTCAGGGCCTTTCTAAAGGCAGCGAGACCCTTATAATCCCCCTGAGGGCCTTTAAAAAGGCCCCCAGACCCTTCTGGACCCCCTCAGGACGCTTCTAATAGACCCCAGACCCTTCTAGAGCCCCTCAGGGCCTTTCTAAAGGCCTCCACACCCTTCTAATGACCCTCAAGACCCATGTAAAGCCCCCAGACCCTTCTAGATTGCCTCAGGACCCATCTAAAAGCCCCCAGACCCTTCTAATGCCCCTCAGGACCTTTCTAAAGGCCCTCAGACCCTTCTAATGCCCCTCAGGACCTTTCTAAAGGCCCTCAGACCCTTCTAATGCCCCTCAGGACCTTTCTAAAGACCCTCAGACCCTTCTAATGCCCATCAGGGCATTTTTAAAGGTTCCCAGACCCTTCTAGAGCCCGTCAGGACCCTAATAAAGGCCCCCAGACCATTCTAGAGCACCTCAGGACACTTCTAAAGGCCCGCAGACCATTCTAATGCCCGTCAGGGCCTTTATAAAGGTCCCCAGACCCTTCTCCTGCCCCTCAGGAGCATTCTAAAGGCCCCCAGACCCTTCTAATACCCCTCAGGGCCTTTCTAAAGGTCCCCAGACCCTTCTAGAGCCCCTCAAGACCCTTCTAAAGGCCCCCAGACCCTTATAGAGCCCCTCAGGACCCTTCTAAAGTCCCCCAGACCCTGCTAGTTCCCCTCAGGGCTTTTATAAGGGCACCCAGAATCTTCTAATGCCCCTCAGGACCCTTATAAAGGCCCCCAGACCCGTCTAGAGCCTCTCAGGACAGGTTTAAATGCCTCCAGACCCTTCTAGACCCCCTCAGGACCATTCTAAAGGCACCCAGACCCTTCTAATGCCCCTCAGGGCCTTTCTAAAGTAAACCAGACGCTTCTAGAACCTCTCAGGGCCTTTCTATATGACCCCAGGCCCTTCTAATGCCACTCAGGGCCTTTCTAAAGGCCGCTAGACCCTTATAATCCCACTGAGGGCCTTTAAAAAGGCCCCCAGACCCTTCTGGACCCCCTCAGGACGCTTCTAATAGCCCCCAGACCCTTCTAGAGCCCCTCAGGGCCTTTCTAAAGGCCTCCACACCCTTCTAATGACCCTCAAGACCCATGTAAAGGCCCCCAGACCCTTCTAGATTGCCTCAGGACCCATCCAAAAGCCCCCAGACCCTTCTAATGCCTTTCAGGGCCTTTCTAAAGGCCTCCACACCCTTCTAATGACTCTCAAGACCCATGTAAAGGCCCCTAGACCCTTCTAGATTGCCTCAGGACCTATCTAAAAGCCCTCAGACCCTTCTAATGCCTTTCAGGACCCTTATCAAGGCCTCAAGACCCTTCTAATGCCCCTCAGGACCTTTCTAAAGGCCCTCAGACCCTTCTAATGCCCCTCAGGGCATTTATAAAGGTTCCCAGACCCTTCTAGAGCCCGTCAGGACCCTTATAAAGGCCCCCAGACCATTCTAGAGCCCCTCAGGACACTTCTAAATCCCGCAGACCATTCTAATGCAGGTCAGGGCCTTTATAAAGGTCCCCAGACCCATCTACTGCCCCTCAGGAACATTCTAAAGGCCCCCAGACCCTTCTAATGCCCCACAGGGCCATTCTAAAGGTTCCCAGACCCTTCTAGAGACCCTGAAGACCATTCTAAAGGCCCCCAGACCATTATAGAGCCCCTCAGGACCCTTCTAAAGTCCCCCAGACCCTGCTAATTCCCCTCAGGGCTTTTATAAGGGCACCCAGAATCTTCTAATGCCCCTCAGGACCCTTAAAAAGGCACCCAGACCCTTCTAGAGCCTCTCAGGACAGTTTTAAATGCGTCCAGACCATTCTAGACCCCCTCAGGACCATTCTAAAGGCACCCAGACCCTTCTAATGCCCCTCAGGGCCTTTCTAAAGGCCCCCATATCCTTCTAATGCCCCTCAGGTCATTTCTAAAGGCACCCAGACCCTTCTAATGCCACTCAGGGCCTTTCTAAAGGCCGCGAGACCCTTATAATCCCCCTGAGGGCCTTTAAAATGCCCCCAGACCCTTCTGGACCCCCTCAGGACGCTTCTAATAGCCCCCAGACCCTTCTAGAGCCCCTCAGCGCCTTTCTAAAGGCCTCCACACCCTTCTAATGACCCTCAAGACCCATGTAAAGGCCGCCAGACCCTTCTAGAATGCCTCAGGACCCATCTAAAAGCCCCCAGACCTTTCTAATGCCTTTCAGGGCCTTTCTAAAGGCCTCCACACCCTTCTAATGACCCTCAAGACCCATGTAAAGGCCCCTAGACCCTTCTAGATTGCCTCAGGACCCATCTAAAAGCCCCCAGACCCTTCTAATGCCTTTCAGGACCCTTATGAAGGCCACAAGACCCTTCTAATGCCCCTCAGGACTGTTCTAAAGGCCCTCAGACCCTTCTAATGCCCCTCAGGGCATTTATAAAGGTTCCCAGACCCTTCTAGAGCCCGTCAGGACCCTTATAAAGGCCCCCAGACCATTCTAGAGCCCCTCAGGACACTTCTAAAGGCCCGCAGACCATTCTAATGCCCGTCAGGGCCTTTATAAATGTCCCCAGACCCTTCTCCTGCCCCTCAGGAGCATTCTAAAGGCCCCCAGACCCTTCTAATGCCTTTCAGGACCCTTATGAAGGCCACAAGACCCTTCTAATGCCCCTCAGGACCTTTCTAAAGGCCTTCAGACCCTTCTAATGCCCCTCAGGGCATTTATAAAGGTTCCCAGACCCTTCTAGAGCCCGTCAGGAAACTTATAAAGGTCCCCAGACCCTTCTACTGCCCCTCAGGAGCATTATAAAGGCCCACAGACCCTTCTAATGCCCCTCAGGTCATTTCTAAAGGCACCAAGACCCTTCTAATGCCACTCAGGGCCTTTCTAAAGGCCGCGAGACCCATATAATCCCCCTGAGGGCCTTTAAAAAGGCCCCCAGACCCTTCTGGACCCCCTCAGGACGCTTCTAATAGACCCCAGACCCTTCTAGAGCCCCTCAGGGCCTTTCTGAAGGCCTCCACACCCTTCTAATGACCCTCAAGACCCATGTAAAGGCCCCTAGACCCTTCTAGATTGCCTCAGGACCCATCTAAAAGCCCCCAGACCCTTCTAATGCCTTTCTGGACCCTTATGAAGGCCACAAGACCCTTCTAATGCCCCTCAGGGCCTTTCTAAAGGCACTCAGACCCTTCTAATGCCCCTCAGGGCATTTATAAAGGTTCCCAGACCCTTCTAGAGCCTGTCAGGACCCTTATAAAGGCCCCCAGACCATTCTAGAGCCCCTCAGGACACTTCTAAAGGCCCGCAGACCATTCTAATGCACGTCAGGGCCTTTCTAAAGGTCCCCAGACCCTTCTACTGCCCCTGAGGAGCCTTCTAAAGGCCCCCAGACCCTTCTAATGCCCCACAGGGCCTTTTTAAAGGTCCCCAGACCCTTCTAGATCCGCTGAAGACCCTTCTAAAGGCCCCTAGACCCTTATAGAGCCCTTCAGGACCCCTCTAAAGGCCCCCAGACCCTGCTAATTCCCCTCCGGGCTTTTATAAGGGCACCCAGACCCTTCTAATGCCCCTCAGGACCCTTATAAAGGCACCCAGACCCTTCTAGAGCCTCTCAGGACAGTTTTAAATGCCTCCAGACCCTTCTAGACCCCCTCAGGACCATTCTAAAGGCCCCCAGACCCTTCTAATGCCCCTCAGGACATTTCTAAAGTAATCCAGACCCTTCTAATGCCCCTCACGACCTTTCTAAAGGCCCAAAGACCCTTCTAATGCCCCTCAGGGCATTTATAAAGGTTCTCAGACCCTTCTAGAGCCCGTCAGGACACTTACAAAGGTCCCCAGACCCTTCTACTTCCCCTCAGGAGCATTATAAAGGCCACCAGACCCTTCTAATGCCCCTCAGGTCATTTCTAAAGGCACCCAGACCCTTCTAATGCCCCTCAGGGCCTTTCTAAAGGCCACGAGACCCTTAGAATCCCCCTGAGGGCCTTTAAAAAGGCCCCCAGACCCTTCTGGACCCCCTCAGGACGCTTCTAATAGACCCCAGACCCTTCTAGAGCCCCTCAGGGCCTTTCTAAAGGCCTCCACACCCTTCTAATGACCCTCAAGACCCATGTAAATGACCCCAGACCCTTGTAGAATGCCTGAGGACCGATCTAAAAGCCCCCAGACCCTTCTAATGCCTTTCAGGGCCTTTCTAAAGGCCTCCACACCCTTCTAATGACCCTCAAGACCCATGTAAAGGCCCCTAGACCCTTCTAGATTGCCTCAGGACCCATCTAAAAGCCCCCAGACCCTTCTAATGCCTTTCAGGACCCTTATGAAGGCCACAAGACCCTTCTAATGCCCCTCAGGACCATTCTAAAGGCCCTCAGACCCTTCTAATGCCCCTCAGGGCATTTATAAAGGTTCCCAGACCCTTCTAGAGCCCGTCAGTACCCTTATAAAGGCCCCCAGACCATTCTAGAGCCCCTCAGGACACTTCTAAAGTCCCCCAGACCCTGCTAGTTCCCCTCAGGGCTTTTATAAGGGCACCCAGAATCTTCTAATGCCCCTCAGGACCCTTATAAAGGCCCCCAGACCCGTCTAGAGCCTCTCAGGACAGTTTTAAATGCCTCCAGACCCTTCTAGACCCCCTCAGGACCATTCTAAAGGCACCCAGACCCTTCTAATGCCCCTCAGGACCTTTCTAATGTAAACCAGACGCTTCTAGAACCTCTCAAAGCCTTTCTATATGACCCCAGGCCCTTGTAATGCCACTCAGGGCCTTTCTAAATGCCGCGAGACCCTTATAATCCCCCTGAGGGCCTTTAAAAAGGCCCCCAGACCCTTCTGGACCCGCTCAGGACGCTTCTAATATCCCCCAGACCATTCTAGAGCCCCTCAGGGCCTTTCTAAAGGCCTCCACACCCTTCTAATGACCCTCAAGACCCATGTAAAGGCCCCCAGACCCTTCTAGATTGCCTCAGGACCCATCTAAAAGCACCCAGACCCTTCTAATGCCTTTCAGGGCCTTTCTAAAGGCCTCCACACCCTTCTAATGACCCTCAAGACCCATGTAAAGGCCCCTAGACCCTTCTAGATTGCCTCAGGACCCATCTAAAAGCCCCCAGACCCTTCTAATGCATTTCAGGACCCTTATGAAGGCCACAAGACCCTTTTAAAGCCCCTCAGGACCTTTCTAAAGGCCTTCAGACCCTTCTAATGCCCCTAAGGGCATATATAAAGGTTCCCAGACCCTTCTAGAGCACGTCAGGACCCTTATAAAGGCCCCCAGACCATTCTAGAGCCCCTCAGGACACTTCTAAAGGCCCGCATACCATTCAAATGCCCGTCAGGGCCTTTCTAAAGGTCCCCAGACCCTTCTACTGCCCCTCAGGATCATTCTAAAGGCCCCCAGACCCTTCTAATGCCCCACAGGGCCTTTCTAAAGGACCCCAGACCCTTCTAGAGCCCCTGAAGACCCTTCTAAAGGCCCCCAGACCCTTATAGAGCCCCTCAGGACACTTCTAAAGTACCCCAGACCCTGCTAATTCCCCTCAGGGCTTTTATAAGGGCACCCAGACCCTTCTAATGCCCCTCAGGGCCTTTCTAAATTACCCCAGACACTTCTAGAACCTCTCAGGGCCTTTCTATATGACCCCAGGCCCATGTAATGCCACTCAGGGCCCTTCTAAAGGCAGCGAGACCCTTATAATCCCCCTGAGGGCCTTTAAAAAGGCCCCCAGACCCTTCTGGACCCCCTCAGGACGCTTCTAATAGCCCCCAGACCCTTCTAGAGCCCCTCAGGGCCTTTCTAAAGGCCTCCACACCCTTCTAATGACCCTCAAGACCCATGTAAAGGCCCCCAGACCCTTCTAGATTGCCTCAGGACCCATCTAAAAGCACCCAGACCATTCTAATGCCTTTCAGGGCCTTTCTAAAGGCCTCCACACCCTTCTAATGCCCCTAAAGACCCATGTAAACGCCCCTAGACCCTTCTAGATTGCCTCAGGACCCATCTAAAAACCCCCAGACCCTTCTAATGCCTTTCAGGACCCTTATGAAGGCCACAAGACCCTTCTAATGCCCCCCAGGACCTTTCTAAAGGCCCTCAGACCCTTCTAATGCCCCTCAGGACCTTTCTAACGGCCCTCAGACCATTCTAATGCCACTCAGGACCTTTCTAATGGCCCTCAGACCCATCTAATGCCCCTCAGGGCATTTATAAATGTTCCCAGACCCATCTAGAGCACGTCAGGACACTTAAAAAGGTCCCCAGACCCTTCTACTGCCCCTCAGGAGCATTCTAAAGGCCCCCAGACCCTTCTAATGCCCCTCAGGTCATTTCTAAAGGCACCCAGACCCTTCTAATGCCACTCAGGGCCTTTCTAAAGGCCGCGAGACCCTTAGAATCCTCCTGAGGGCCTTTAGATAGGCCCCCAGACCCTTCTGGACCCCCTCAGGACGCTTCTAATAGCCCCCAGACCCTTCTAGAGCCCCTCAGGGCCTTTCTAAAGGCCTCCACACCCTTCTAATGACCCTCAAGACCCTTGTAAAGGCCCCCAGACCCTTCTAGAATGCCTCAGGACCCATCTAAAAGCCCCCAGACCCTTCTAATGCCTTTCAGGGCCTTTCTAAAGGCCTCCACACCCTTCTAATGACCCTCAAGACCCATGTAAAGGCCCCTAGACCCTTCTAGATTGCCTCAGGACCCATCTAAAAGCCCCCAGACCCTTCTAATGCCTTTCAGGACCCTTATGAAGGCCACAAGACCCTTCTAATGCCCCTCAGGACCTTTCTAAAGGCCCTCAGACCCTTCTAATGCCCCTCAGGGCATTTATAAAGGTTACCAGACCCTTCTAGAGCCCGTCAGGACCATTATAAAGGCCCCCAGACGATTCTAGAGCCCCTCAGGACACTTGTAAAGGCCCGCATACCATTCAAATGCCCGTCAGGGCCTTTCTAAAGGTCCCCAGACCCTTCTACTGCCCCTCAGGAGCATTCTAAAGGCCCCCAGACCTTTCTAATGCCCCACAGGGCCTTTCTAAAGGTCCCCAGACCCTTCTAGAGACCCTGAAGACCCTTCTAAAGGCCCCCAGACCATTATAGAGCCCCTCAGGACCCTTCTAAATTCCCCCAGACCCTGCTAGTTCCCCTCAGGGCTTTTATAAGGGCACCCAGAATCTTCTAATGCCCCTCAGGACCCTTATAAAGGCACCCAGACCCTTCTAGAGCCTCTCAGGACAGTTTTAAATGCCTCCAGACCTTTCTAGACCCCCTCAGGACCATTCTAAAGGCACCCATACCCTTCTAATGCCCCTCAGGGCCTTTCTAAAGTAAACCAGACGCTTCTAGAATCTCTCAGGGCCTTTCTATATGAACCTAGACCCCTGTAATACCACTCAGGGCCTTTCTAAAGGCCGCGAGACCCTTATAATCCCCCTGAGGGCCTTTAAAAAGGCCCCCAGATCCTTCTGGACCCCCTCTGGACACTTCTAATAGCCCCCACACCCTTCTAGAGCCCCTCAGGGCCTTTCTAAAGGCCTCCACACCCTTCTAATGACCCTCAAGACCCATGTAAAGGCCCCTAGACCCTTCTAGATTGCCTCAGGACCCATCTAAAAGCCCCCAGACCCTTCTAATGCCTTTCAGGACCCTTATGAAGGCCACAAGACCCATCTAATGCCCCTCAGGACCATTCTAAAGGCCCTCAGACCCTTCTAATGCCCCTCAGGGCATTTATAAAGGTTCCCAGACCCTTCTAGATCCCGTCAGGACCCTTATAAAGGCCCCCAGACCATTCTAGAGCCCCTCACTACACTTCTAAAGGCCCGCAAACCATTCTAATGCCCGTCAGGGACTTTACAAAGGTCCCCAGACCCTTCTCCTGCCCCTCAGGAGCATTCTAAAGGCCCCCAGACCCTTCTAATGCCCCACAGGGCCTTTCTAAAGGCCCCCATACCCTTCTAATGCCCCTCAGGTCATTTCTAAAGGCACCCAGACCCTTCTAATGCCACTCAGGGCCTTTCTAAAGGCCGCGAGACCCTTATAATCCCCCTGAGGGCCTTTAAAAAGGCCCCCAGACCCTTCTGGACCCCCTCAGGACGCTTCTAATAGCCCCCAGACCCTTCTAGAGCCCCTCAGGGCCTTTCTAAAGGCCTCCACACCCTTCTAATGACCCTCAAGACCAATGTAAAGGCCCCTACACCCTTCTAGATTGCCTCAGGACCCATCTAAAAGCCCCCAGACCCTTCTAATGCCTTTCAGGACCCTTATGAAGGCCACAAGACCCTTCTAATGCCCCTCAGGACCTTTCTAAAGGCCCTCAGACCCTTCTAATGCCCCTCAGGGCATTTATAAAGGTTCCCAGACCCTTCTAGAGCCCGTCACGACCCTTATAAAGGTCCTCAGACCCTTCTACTGCCCCTCAGGAGCATTCTAAAGGCCCCCAGACTCTTCTAATGTTTCTAAGGTCATATCTAAAGGCACCCAGACCCTTCTAATGCCACTCAGGGCCTTTCTAAAATACGCGAGACCCTTATAATCCTCCTGAGGGCCTTTAAAAAGGCCCCCAGACCCTTCTGGACCCCCTCAGGACGCTTCTAATAGCCCCAGACCCTTCTAGAGCCCCTCAGGGCCTTTCTAAAGGACTCCACACCCATCTAAAGACCCTCAAGACCCATGTAAAGGCCCCCAGACCCTTGTAGAATGCCTCAGGACCCATCTAAAAGCCCCCAGACCCTTCTAATGCCTTTCAGGACCCTTATGAAGGCCACAAGACCATTCTAATGCCCCTCAGGACCTTTCTAAAGGCCCTCAGACCCTTCTAATGCCCCTCAGGGCATTTATAAAGGTTCCCAGACCCTTCTAGAGCCCGTCAGGACCCTTATAAAGGCCCCCAGACCATTCCAGAGCCCCTCAGGACACTTCTAAAGGCCCGCAGACCATTCTAATGCCCGTCAGGGCCTTTATAAAGGTCCCCAGACCCTTCTACTGCCCCACAGTGCCTTTCTAAAGGTCCCCAGACCCTTCTAGAGCCCCTGAAGACCCATCTAAAGGCCCCCAAACCATTATAGAGCCCCTCAGGACCCTTCTAAAGTCCCCCAGACCCTGCTAATTCCCCTCAGGGCTTTTATAAGGGCACCCAGACCCTTCTAATGCCCCTCAGGACCCTTATAAAGGCACCCAGACCCTTCTAGAGCCTCTCAGGACAGTTTTAAATGCCTAAAGACCCTTCTAGAACCCCCCAGGACCATTCTAAAGGCCCCCAGACCCTTCTAATGCCCCTCAGGGCCTATCCAAAGTACCCCAGACACTTCTAGAACCTCTCAGGGCCTTTCTATATGACCCCAGGCCCTTGTAATGCCACTCAGGGCCTTTCTAAAGGCAGAGAGACCCTTATAATCCCACTGAGGGCCTTTAAAAAGGCCCCCAGACCATTCTGGACCCCCTCAGGATGCTTCTAATAGACCCCAGACCCTTCTAGAGCCCCTCAGGACCATTCTAAAGGCCCCCAGACACTTCTAATGCCCCTCAGGACATTTCTGAAGGCCCCCAGACCCTTCTAATGCCCCTCAGGGCCTTTCTAACGTACCCCAGACACTTCTAGAACCTCTCAGGGCCTTTCTATATGACCCCAGACCCTTCTAATGCCCCTCAGGGTCTTTCTAAAGGCCCCCATACCCTTCTAATGCCCCTCAGGACATTTCTAAAGGTCCCCAGACCCTTCTAGAGCCCCTCAGGACATTTCTAAAGGCACGCAGACCCTTCTAATGCCACTCAGGGCCTTTCTAAAGGCTGCGAGACCCTTATAATCCCCCTGATGGCCTTTAAAAAGGCCCCCAGACCCTTCTGGACCCCCTCAGGATGCTTCTAATAGCCCCCAGACTCTTCTAGAGCCCCTCAGCGCCTTTCTAAAGGCCTCCACACCCTTCTAATG
Organism: Coccyzus lansbergi; assembly: GCA_033558105.1. NCBI lineage: Eukaryota > Metazoa > Chordata > Aves > Cuculiformes > Coccyzidae > Coccyzus > Coccyzus lansbergi. Next base: position 283,904 of record JAUMJK010001764.1, read on the forward strand.
ACCCTCAAGACCCATGTAAAGGCCCCTAGACCCTTCTAGATTGCCTCAGGACCCATCTAAAAGAACCCAGATCCTTCTAATGCCTTTCAGGGCCTTTCTAAAGGCCTCCACACCCTTCTAATGACCCTCAAGATCCATGTAAAGGCCCCTAGACCCTTCTAGATTGCCTCAGGACCCATCTAAAAGCCCCCAGACCCTTCTAATGCCTTTCAGGACCCTTATGAAGGCCACAAGACCCTTCTAATGCCCCTCAGGACCTTTCTAAAGGCCCTCAGACCCTTCTAATGCCCCTCAGGGCATTTATAAAGGTTCCCAGACCCTTCTAGAGCCCGTCAGGACCCTTATAAAGGCCCCCAGACCATTCCAGAGCCCCTCAGGACACTTCTAAAGGCCCGCAGACCATTCTAATGCCCGTCAGGGCCTTTATAAAGGTCCCCAGACCCTTCTACTGCCCCTCAGGAGCATTCTAAAGGCCCCCAGACCCTTCTAATGCCCCACAGGGCCTTTCTAAAGGTCCCCAGACCCTTCTAGAGCCCCTGAAGACCCTTCTAAAGGCCCCCAGACCCTTACAGAGCCCCTCAGGACCCTTCTAAAGTCCCCCAGACCCTGCTAGTTCCCCTCAGGGCTTTTATAAGGGCACCCAGAATCTTCTAATGCCCCACAGGACCCTTATAAAGGCACCCAGACCATTCTAATGCCCCTCAGGGCCTTTCTAAAGTAAATCAGACACTTCTAGATCCTCTCAGGGCCTTTCTATATGAACCCAGACCCTTGTAATACCACTCAGGGCCTTTCTAAAGGCCGCGAGACCCTTATCATCCCCCTGAGGGCCTTTTAAAAGGCCCCCAGACCCTTCTGGACCCCCTCAGGAAGCTTCTAATAGCCCCCAGACCCTTCTAGAGCCCCTCAGGGCCTTTCTAAAGGCCTCCACACCCTTCTAATGACCCTCAAGACCCATGTAAAGGCCCCCAGAACATTCTAGATTGCCTCAGGACCCATCTAAAAGCCCCCAGACCCTTCTAATGCATTTCAGGACCTTTCTAAAGGACCTCAGACCCTTCTAATGCCCCTCAGGGTTTTTATAAAGGTTCCCAGACCCTTCTAGAGCCCGTCAGGACCCTTATAAAGGCCCCCAGACCATTCTAGAGCCCCTCATGACACTTCTAAAGGCCCGCAGACCATTCTAATGCCCGTCAGGGCCTTTCTAAAGGTCCCCAGACCCTTCTACTGCCCCTCAGGAGCATTCTAAAGGCCCCCAGACCCTTCTAATGCCCCTCAGGGCCTTTCTAAAGGCCCTCATACCCTTCTAATGCCCCTCAGGTCATTTCTAAAGGCACCCAGACCCTTCTAATGCCACTCAGGGCCTTTCTAAAGGCCGCGAGACCCTTATAATCCCCCTGAGGGCCTTTAAAAAGGCCCCCAGACCCTTCTGGACCCCCTCAGGAAGCTTCTAATAGCCCCCAGACCCTTCTAGAGCCCCTCAGGGCCTTTCTAAAGGCCTCCACACCCTTCTAATGACCATCAAGACCCATGTAAAGGCCCCCAGACCCTTCTAGATTGCCTCAGGACCCATCTAAAAGCCCCCAGACCCTTCTAATGCCATTTAGGGCCTTTCTAAAGGCCTCCACACCCTTCTAATGACCCTCAAGACCCATGTAAAGGCCCCAGACCCTTCTAGATTGCCTCAGGACCCATCTAAAATCCCCCAGACCCTTCTAATGCCTTTCAGGACCCTTATGAAGGCCACAAGACCCATCTAATGCCCCTCAGGACCTTTCTAAAGGCCCTCAGACCCTTCTAATGCCCCTCAGGGCATTTATAAAGGTTCCCAGACCCTTCTAGAGCCCGTCAGGACCGTTATAAAGGCCCCCATACCATTCTAGAGCCCCTCAGGACACTTCTAAAGGCCCGCAGACCATTCTAATGCCCGTCAGGGCCTTTCTAAAGGTCCCCAGACCCTTCTACTGCCCCTCAGGAGCATTATAAAGGCCCCCAGACCCTTCTAATGCCCCACAGGGCCTTTCTAAAGGTCCCCAGACCCTTCTAGAGCCCCTGAAGACCCTTCTAAAGGCCCCCAGACCCTTATAGAGCCCCTCAGGACCCTTCTAAAGTCCCCCAGACCCTGCTAGTTCCCCTCAGGGCTTTTATAAGGGCACCCAGAATCTTCTAATGCCCCACAGGACCCTTATAAAGGCACCCAGACCCTTCTAATGCCCCTCAGGGCCTTTCTAAAGTAAATCAGACACTTCTAGATCCTCTCAGGGCCTTTCTATATGAACCCAGACCCTTGTAATGCCACTCAGGGCCTTTCTAAAGGCCGCGAGACCCTTATAATCCCCCTGAGGGCCTTTAAAAAGGCCCCCAGACCCTTCTGGACCCCCTCAGGAAGCTTCTAATAGCCCCCAGACCCTTCTAGAGCCCCTCAGGGCCTTTCTAAAGGCCTCCACACCCTTCTAATGACCCTCAAGACCCATGTAAAGGCCCCCAGACCCTTCTAGATTGCCTCAGGACCCATCTAAAAGCCCCCAGACCCTTCTAATGCCATTTAGGGCCTTTCTAAAGGCCTCCACACCCTTCTAATGACCCTCAAGACCCATGTAAAGGCCCCCAGACCCTTCTAGATTGCCTCAGGACCCATCTAAAAGCCCCCAGACCCTTCCAATGCCTTTCAGGACCCTTATGAAGGCCACAAGACCCTTCTAATGCACCTCAGGACCTTTCTAAAGGCCCTCAGACCCTTCTAATGCCCCTCAGGGCATTTATAAAGGTTCCCAGACCCTTCTAGAGCCCGTCAGGACCCTTATAAAGGCCCCCAGACCATTCTAGAGCCCCTCAGGACACTTCTAAAGGCCCGCAGACCATTCTAATGACCGTCAGGGCCTTTCTAAAGGTCCCCAGACCCTTCTACCTCCCCTCAGGAGCATTGTAAAGGCCCCCAGACCCTTCTAATGCCCCACAGGGCCTTTCTAAAGGTCCCCAGACCCTTCTAGAGCCCCTGAAGACCCTTCTAAAGGCCCCCAGACCCTTCTGGACCCCCTCAGGAAGCTTCTAATAGCCCCCAGACCCTTCTAGAGCCCCTCAGGGCCTTTCTAAAGGCCTCCACACCCTTCTAATGACCCTCAAGACCCATGTAAAGGCCGCCAGACCCTTCTAGATTGCCTCAGGACCCATCTAAAAGCCCCCAGACCCTTCTAATGCCTTTCAGGGCCTTTCTAAAGGCCTCGACACCCTTCTAATGACCCTCAAGACCCATGTAAATGCCCCTAGACCCTTCTAGATTGCCTCAGGACCCATCTAAAAGCCCCCAGACCCTTCTAATGCCTTTCAGGGCCTTTCTAAAGGCCCGCACACCCTTCTAATGACCCTCAAGACCCATGTAAAGGCCCCCAGACCCTTCTAATGCCTTTCAGGACCCTTATGAAGGCCACAAGACCCTTCTAATGCCCCTCAGGACCTTTCTAAATGCCCTCAGACCCTTCTAATGCCCCTCAGGGCATTTATAAAGGTTCCCAGACCCTTCTAGAGCCCGTCAGGACCCTTATAAAGGACCCCAGACCATTCTAGAGCCCCTCAGGACACTTCTAAAGGCCCGCAGACCATTCTAAGGCCCGTCAGGGCCTTTCTAAAGGTCCCCAGACCTTTCTACTGCCCCTCAGGAGCATTCTAAAGGCCCCCAGACCCTTCTAATGCCCCACAGGGCCTTTCTAAACGTCCCCAGACCCTTCTAGAGCCCCTCAAGACCCTTCTAAAGGCCCCCAGACCCTTATAGAGCCCCTCAGGACCCTTCTAAAGTCCCCCAGACCCTGCTAGTTCCCCTCAGGGCTTTTATAAGGGCACCCAGAATCTTCTAATGCCCCTCAGGACCCTTATAAAGGCACCCCAGACCCTTCTAGAGCCTCTCAGGGCAGTTTTAAATGCCTCCAGACCCTTCTAGACCCCCTCAGGATCATTCTAAAGGCCCCCAGACCCTTCTAATGCCCCTAAGGGCCTTTCTAAAGTAAACCAGACGCTTCTAGAACCTCTCAGGGCCTTTCTATATCAACCCAGACCCCTGTAATGCCACTCAGGGCCTTTCTAAAGGCCGCGAGACCCTTATAATCCCCCTGAGGGCCTTTAAAAAGGCCCCCAGACCCTTCTGGACCCCCTCTGGACACTTCTAATAGCCCCCAGACCCTTCTAGAGCCCCTCAGGGTCTTTCTAAGGCATCCACACCCTTCTAATGACCCTCAAGACCCATGTAAAGGCCCCTAGACCCTTCTAGATTGCCTCAGGACCCATCTAAAAGCCCCCAGACCCTTCTAATGCCTTTCAGGACCCTTATTAAGGCCACAAGACCCTTCTAATGCCCCTCAGGACCTTTCTAAAGGCCCTTAGACCCTTCTAATGCCACTCAGGGCATTTATAAAGGTTCCCAGACCATTCTAGATCACGTCAGGACACTAATAAAGGTCCCCAGACCCTTCTACTGCCCCTCAGGAGCATTCTAAATGCCCCCAGACCCTTCTACTGCCCCTCAGGACCCTTATAAAGGCACCCAGACCCTTCTAGGGCCTCTCAGGACAGTTTTAAATGCCTAAAGACCCTTCTAGAACCCCCCAGGACCATTCTAAAGGCCCCCAGACCCTTCTAATGCCCCTCAGGGCCTTTCTAAAATACCCCAGACACTTCTAGAACCTCTCAGGGCCTTTCTATATGACCCCAGGCCCTTGTAATGCCACTCAGGGCCTTTCTAAAGGCAGCGAGACCCTTATAATCCCACTGAGGGCCTTTAAAAAGGCCCCCAGACCCTTCTGGACCCCCTCAGGATGCTTCTAATAGCCCCCAGACCCTTCTAGAGCCCCTCAGGGCCTTTCTAAAGGCTTCCACACCCTTCTAATGACCATCAAGACCCATGTAAAGGCCCCCAGACCCTTCTAGATTGCCTCAGGACCCATCTAAAAGCCCCCAGACCCTTCTAATACCTTTCAGGACCCTTATGAAGGCCACAAGACCCTTCTAATGCCCCTCAGGACCTTTCTAAAGGCCCTCAGACCCTTCTAATGCCCCTCAGGGCATTTATAAAGGTTCCTAGACTCTTCTAGAGCCCGTCAGGACCCTTATAAAGGCCCCCAGACCATTCTAGAGCCCCTCAGGACACTTCTAAATCCCGCAGACCATTCTAATGCCCGTCAGGGCCTTTACAAAGGTCCCCAGACCCTTCTACTGCCCCTCAGGAGCATTATAAAGGCCCCCAGACCCTTCTAATGCCCCACAGGGCCTTTCTAAAGGTACCCAGACCCTTCTAGAGCCCCTGAAGACCCTTCTAAAGGCCCCCAGACCCTTATAGAGCCCCTCAGGACCCTTCTAATGTCCCCCAGACCCTGCTAGTTCCCCTCAGGGCTTTTATAAGGGCACCCAGAATCTTCTAATGCCCCACAGGACCCTTATAAAGGCACCCAGACCCTTCTAATGCCCCTCAGGGCCTTTCTAAAGTAAATCAGACACTTCTAGATCCTCTCAGGGCCTTTCTATATGAACCCAGACCCTTGTAATGCCACTCAGGGCCTTTCTAAAGGCCGCGAGACCCTTATCATCCCCCTGAGGGCCTTTTAAAAGGCCCCCAGACCCTTCTGGACCCCCTCAGAACGCTTCTAATAGCCCCCAGACCCTTCTAGAGCCCCTCAGGGCCTTTCTAAAGGCATCCACACCCTTCTAATGACCCTCAAGACCCATGTAAAGGCCCCCAGACCCTTCTAGATTGCCTCAGGACCCATCTAAAAGCCCCCAGACCCTTCTAATGCATTTCAGGACCTTTCTAAAGGACCTCAGACCCTTCTAATGCCCCTCAGGGCATTTATAAATGTTCCCAGACCCTTCTAGAACCCGTCAGGACCCTTATAAAGGCCCCCAGACCATTCTAGAGCCCCTCATGACACTTCTAAAGGCCCGCAGACCATTCTAATGCCCATCAGGGCCTTTCTAAAGGTCCCCAGACCCTTCTACTGCCCCTCAGGAGCATTCTAAAGGCCCCCAGACCCTTCTAATGCCCCTCAGGGCCTTTCTAAAGGCCCTCATACCCTTCTAATGCCCCTCAGGTCATTTCTAAAGGCACCCAGACCCTTCTAATGCCACTCAGGGCCTTTCTAAAGGCCGCGAGACCCTTATAATCCCCCTGAGGGCCTTTAAAAAGGCCCCCAGACCCTTCTGGACCCCCTCAGGAAGCTTCTAATAGCCCCAGGACCCTTCTAGAGCCCCTCAGGGCCTTTCTAAAGGCCTCCACACCCTTCTAATGACCCTCAAGACCCATGTAAAGGCCCCCAGACCCTTCTAGATTGCCTCAGGACCCATCTAAAAGCCCCCAGACCCTTCTAATGCCATTTAGGGCCTTTCTAAAGGCCTCCACACCCTTCTAATGACCCTCAAGACCCATGTAAAGGCCCCAGACCCTTCTAGATTGCCTCAGGACCCATCTAAAATCCCCCAGACCCTTCTAATGCCTTTCAGGACCCTTAGGAAGGCCACAAGACCCATCTAATGCCCTTCAGGACCTTTCTAAAGGCCCTCAGACCCTTCTAATGCCCCTCAGTGCATTTATAAAGGTTCCCAGACCCTTCTAGAGCCCGTCAGGACCCTTATAAAGGCCCCCAGACCATTCTAGAGCCCCTCAGGACACTTCTAAAGGCCCACAGACCATTCTAATGCCCGTCAGGGCCTTTCTAAAGGTCCCCAGACCCTTCTACTGCCCCTCAGGAGCATTCTAAAGGCCCCCAGACCCTTCTAATGCCCCGCAGGGCCTTTCTAAAGGTCCCCAGACCCTTCTAGAGCCCCTGAAGACCCTTCTAAAGGCCCCCAGACCCTTATAGAGCCCCTCAGGACCCTTCTAAAGTCCCCCAGACCCTGCTAGTTCCCCTCAGGGCTTTTATAAGGGCACCCAGAATCTTCTAATGCCCCTCAGGACCCTTATAAAGGCACCCAGACCCTTCTAGAGCCTCTCAGGGCAGTTTTAAATGCCTCCAGACCCTTCTAGACCCCCTCAGGACCATTCTAAATGCCCCCAGACCCTTCTAATGCCCCTAAGGGCCTTTCTAAATTAAACCAGACGCTTCTAGAACCTCTCAGGGCCTTTCTATATCAACCCAGACCCCTGTAATGCCACTCAGGGCCTTTCTAAAGGCCGCGAGACCCTTATAATCCCCCTGAGGGCCTTTAAAAAGGCCCCCAGACCCTTCTGGACCCCCTCTGGACACTTCTAATAGCCCCCAGACCCTTCTAGAACTTTTCAGGGTCTTTCTAAGGCATCCACACCCTTCTAATGACCCTCAAGACCCATGTAAAGGCCCCCAGACCCTTCTAGATTGCCTCAGGACCCATCTAAAAGCCCCCAGACCCTTCTAATGCCTTTCAGGACCGTTATTAAGGCCACAAGACCCTTCTAATGCCCCTCAGGACCTTTCTAAAGGCCCTTAGACCCTTCTAATGCCACTCAGGGCATTTATAAAGGTTCCCAGACCATTCTAGATCACGTCAGGACACTAATAAAGGTCCCCAGACCCTTCTACTGCCCCTCAGGAGCATTCTAAATGCCCCCAGACCCTTCTAATGCCCCTCAGGACCCTTATAAAGGCACCCAGACCCTTCTAGAGCCTCTCAGGACAGTTTTAAATGCCTAAAGACCCTTCTAGAACCCCCCAGGACCATTCTAAAGGCCCCCTGACCCTTCTAATGCCTCTCAGGGGCTTTCTAAAGTAAACCAGACACTTCTAGAACCTCTCAAGGAATTTCTATAAGAACCCAGACCCTTGTAATGCCACTCAGAGCCTTTCTAAAGGCCGCAAGACCCTTATAATCCCCCTGAGGGCATTTAAAAGGCCCCCAGACCCTTCTGGACCCCCTCAGGACACTTCTAATAGCCCCCAGACCCTTCTAGAGCCCCTCAGGGCCTTTCTAAAGGCTTCCACACCCTTCTAATGACCATCAAGACCCATGTAAAGGCCCCCAGACCCTTCTAGATTGCCTCAGGACCCATCTAAAAGCCCCCAGACCCTTCTAATACCTTTCAGGACCCTTATGAAGGCCACAAGACCCTTCTAATGCCCCTCAGGACCTTTCTAAAGGCCCTCAGACCCTTCTAATGCCCCTCAGGGCATTTATAAAGGTTCCCAGACCCTTCTAGAGACCGTCAGGACCCTTATAAAGGCCCCCAGACCATTCTAGAGCCCCTCAGGACACTTCTAAATCCCGCAGACCATTCTAATGCCCGTCAGGGCCTTTACAAAGGTCCCCAGACCCTTCTACTGCCCCTCAGGAGCATTATAAAGGCCCCCAGACCCTTCTAATGCCCCACAGGGCCTTTCTAAAGGTCCCCAGACCCTTCTAGAGCCCCTGAAGACCCTTCTAAAGGCCCCCAGACCCTTATAGAGCCCCTCAGGACCCTTCTAAAGTCCCCCAGACCCTGCTAGTTCCCCTCAGGGCTTTTATAAGGGCACCCAGAATCTTCTAATGCCCCACAGGACCCTTATAAAGGCACCCAGACCCTTCTAATGCCCCTCAGGGCCTTTCTAAAGTAAATCAGACACTTCTAGATCCTCTCAGGGCCTTTCTATATGAACCCAGACCCTTGTAATGCCACTCAGGGCCTTTCTAAAGGCCGCGAGACCCTTATAATCCCCCTGAGGGCCTTTTAAAAGGCCCCCAGACCCTTCTGGACCCCCTCAGAACGCTTCTAATAGCCCCCAGACCCTTCTAGAGCCCCTCAGGGCCTTTCTAAAGGCATCCACACCCTTCTAATGACCCTCAAGACCCATGTAAAGGCCCCCAGACCCTTCTAGATTGCCTAAGGACCCATCTAAAAGCCCCCAGACCCTTCTAATGCATTTCAGGACCTTTCTAAAGGACCTCTGACCCTTCTAATGCCCCTCAGGGCATTTATAAAGGTTCCCAGACCCTTCTAGAACCCGTCAGGACCCTTATAAAGGCCTCCAGACCATTCTAGAGCCCCTCATGACACTTCTAAAGGCCCGCAGACCATTCTAATGCCCGTCAGGGCCTTTCTAAAGGTCCCCAGACCCTTCTACTGCCCCTCAGGAGCATTCTAAAGGCCCCCAGACCCTTCTAATGCCCCTCAGGGCCTTTCTAAAGGCCCTCATACCCTTCTAATGCCCCTCAGGTCATTTCTAAAGGCACCCAGACCCTTCTAATGCCACTCAGGGCCTTTCTAAAGGCCGCGAGACCCTTATAATCCCCCTGAGGGCCTTTAAAAAGGCCCCCAGACCCTTCTGGACCCCCTCAGGAAGCTTCTAATAGCCCCCAGACCCTTCTAGAGCCCCTCAGGGCCTTTCTAAAGGCCTCCACACCCTTCTAATGACCCTCAAGACCCATGTAAAGGCCCCCAGACCCTTTTAGATTGCCTCAGGACCCATCTAAAAGCCCCCAGACCCTTCTAATGCCATTTAGGGCCTTTCTAAAGGCCTCCACACCCTTCTAATGACCCTCAAGACCCATGTAAAGGCCCCCAGACCCTTCTAGATTGCCTCAGGACCCATCTAAAAGCCCCCAGACCCTTCCAATGCCTTTCAGGACCCTTATGAAGGCCACAAGACCCTTCTAATGCACCTCAGGACCTTTCTAAAGGCCCTCAGACCCTTCTAATGCCCCTCAGGGCATTTATAAAGGTTCCCAGACCCTTCTAGAGCCCGTCAGGACCCTTATAAAGGCCCCCAGACCATTCTAGATCCCCTCAGGACACTTCTAAAGGCCCGCAGACCATTCTAATGACCGTCAGGGCCTTTCTAAAGGTCCCCAGACCCTTCTACTGCCCCTCAGGAGCATTCTAAAGGCCCCCAGACCCTTCTAATGCCCCACAGGGCCTTTCTAAAGGTCCCCAGACCCTTCTAGAGCCCCTGAAGACCCTTCTAAAGGCCCCCAGACCCTTATAGAGCCCCTCAGGACCCTTCTAAAGTCCCCCAGACCCTGCTAGTTCCCCTCAGGGCTTTTATAAGGGCACCCAGAATCTTCTAATGCCCCTCAGGACCCTTATAAAGGCACCCAGACCCTTCTAGAGCCTCTCAGGACAGTTTTAAATGCCTCCAGACCCTTCTAGAACCCCTCAGGACCATTCTAAAGGCACCCAGACCCTTCTAATGCCCCTCAGGGCCTTTCTAAAGTACCCCAGACACTTCTAGAACCTCTCAGGGCCTTTCTATATGACCCCAGACCCTTGTAATGCCACTCAGGGCCTTTCTAAAGGCCGCGAGACCCTTATAATCCCCCTGAGGGCCTTTAAAAAGGCCCCCAGACCCTTCTGGACCCCCTCAGGAAGCTTCTAATAGCCCCCAGACCCTTCTAGAGCCCCTCAGGGCCTTTCTAAAGGCCTCCACACCCTTCTAATGACGCTCAAGACCCATGTAAAGGCCGCCAGACCCTTCTAGATTGCCTCAGGACCCATCTAAAAGCCCCCAGACCCTTCTAATGCCTTTAAGGGCCTTTCTAAAGGCCTCGACACCCTTCTAATGACCCTCAAGACCCATGTAAAGGCCCCTAGACCCTTCTAGATTGCCTCAGGACCCATCTAAAAGCCCCCAGACCCTTCTAATGCCTTTCAGGGCCTTTCTAAAGGCCCGCACACCCTTCTAATGACCCTCAAGACCCATGTAAAGGCCCCCAGACCCTTCTAATGCCTTTCAGGACCCTTATGAAGGCCACAAGACCCTTCTAATGCCCCTCAGGACCCTTCTAAATGCCCTCAGACCCTTCTAATGCCCCTCAGGGCATTTATAAAGGTTCCCAGACCCTTCTAGAGCCCGTCAGGACCCTTATAAAGGACCCCAGACCATTCTAGAGCCCCTCAGGACACTTCTAAAGGCCCGCAGACCATTCTAATGCCCGTCAGGGCCTTTCTAAAGGTCCCCAGACCCTTCTACTGCCCCTCAGGAGCATTCTAAAGGCCCCCAGACCCTTCTAATGCCCCACAGGGCCTTTCTAAAGGTCCCCAGACCCTTCTAGAGCCCCTCAAGACCCTTCTAAAGGCCCCCAGACCCTTATAGAGCCCCTCAGGACCCTTCTAAAGTCCCCCAGACCCTGCTAGTTCCCCTCAGGGCTTTTATAAGGGCACCCAGAATCTTCTAATGCCCCTCAGGACCCTTATAAAGGCACCCAGACCCTTCTAGAGCCTCTCAGGGCAGTTTTAAATGCCTCCAGACCCTTCTAGACCCCCTCAGGACCATTCTAAAGGCCCCCAGACCCTTCTAATGCCCCTAAGGGCCTTTCTAAAGTAAACCAGACGCTTCTAGAACCTCTCAGGGCCTTTCTATATCAACCCAGACCCCTGTAATGCCACTCAGGGCCTTTCTAAAGGCCGCGAGACCCTTATAATCCCCCTTAGGGCCTTTAAAAAGGCCCCCAGACCCTTCTGGACCCCCTCTGGACACTTCTAATAGCCCCCAGACCCTTCTAGAGCCCCTCAGGGTCTTTCTAAGGCATCCACACCCTTCTAATGACCCTCAAGACCCATGTAAAGGCCCCTAGACCCTTCTAGATTGCCTCAGGACCCATCTAAAAGCCCCCAGACCCTTCTAATGCCTTTCAGGACCCTTATTAAGGCCACAAGACCCTTCTAATGCCCCTCAGGACCTTTCTAAAGGCCCTTAGACCCTTCTAATGCCACTCAGGGCATTTATAAAGGTTCCCAGACCATTCTAGATCACGTCAGGACACTAATAAAGGTCCCCAGACCCTTCTACTGCCCCTCAGGAGCATTCTAAATGCCCCCAGACCCTTCTAATGCCCCTCAGGACCCTTATAAATGCACCCAGACCCTTCTAGGGCCTCTCAGGACAGTTTTAAATGCCTAAAGACCCTTCTAGAACCCCCCAGGACCATTCTAAAGGCCCCCAGACCCTTCTAATGCCCCTCAGGGCCTTTCTAAAATACCCCAGACACTTCTAGAACCTCTCAGGGCCTTTCTATATGACCCCAGGCCCTTGTAATGCCACTCAGGGCCTTTCTAAAGGCAGCGAGACCCTTATAATCCCACTGAGGGCCTTTAAAAAGGCCCCCAGACCCTTCTGGACCCCCTCAGGATGCTTCTAATAGCCCCCAGACCCTTCTAGAGCCCCTCAGGGCCTTTCTAAAGGCTTCCACACCCTTCTAATGACCATCAAGACCCATGTAAAGGCCCCCAGACCCTTCTAGATTGCCTCAGGACCCATCTAAAAGCCCCCAGACCCTTCTAATACCTTTCAGGACCCTTATGAAGGCCACAAGACCCTTCTAATGCCCCTCAGGACCTTTCTAAAGGCCCTCAGACCCTTCTAATGCCCCTCAGGGCATTTATAAAGGTTCCCAGACCCTTCTAGAGCCCGTCAGGACCCTTATAAAGGCCCCCAGACCATTCTAGAGCCCCTCAGGACACTTCTAAATCCCGCAGACCATTCTAATGCCCGTCAGGGCCTTTACAAAGGTCCCCAGACCCTTCTACTGCCCCTCAGGAGCATTATAAAGGCCCCCAGACCCTTCTAATGCCCCACAGGGCCTTTCTAAAGGTACCCAGACCCTTCTAGAGCCCCTGAAGACCCTTCTAAAGGCCCCCAGACCCTTATAGAGCCCCTCAGGACCCTTCTAATGTCCCCCAGACCCTGCTAGTTCCCCTCAGGGCTTTTATAAGGGCACCCAGAATCTTCTAATGCCCCACAGGACCCTTATAAAGGCACCCAGACCCTTCTAATGCCCCTCAGGGCCTTTCTAAAGTAAATCAGACACTTCTAGATCCTCTCAGGGCCTTTCTATATGAACCCAGACCCTTGTAATGCCACTCAGGGCCTTTCTAAAGGCCGCGAGACCCTTATCATCCCCCTGAGGGCCTTTTAAAAGGCCCCCAGACCCTTCTGGACCCCCTCAGAACGCTTCTAATAGCCCCCAGACCCTTCTAGAGCCCCTCAGGGCCTTTCTAAAGGCATCCACACCCTTCTAATGACCCTCAAGACCCATGTAAAGGCCCCCAGACCCTTCTAGATTGCCTAAGGACCCATCTAAAAGCCCCCAGACCCTTCTAATGCATTTCAGGACCTTTCTAAAGGACCTCAGACCCTTCTAATGCCCCTCAGGGCATTTATAAAGGTTCCCAGACCCTTCTAGAGCCCGTCAGGACCCTTATAAAGGCCCCCAGACCATTCTAGAGCCCCTCATGACACTTCTAAAGGCCCGCAGACCATTCTAATGCCCGTCAGGGCCTTTCTAAAGGTCCCCAGACCCTTCTACTGCCCCTCAGGAGCATTCTAAAGGCCCCCAGACCCTTCTAATGCCCCTCAGGGCCTTTCTAAAGGCCCTCATACCCTTCTAATGCCCCTCAGGTCATTTCTAAAGGCACCCAGACCCTTCTAATGCCACTCAGGGCCTTTCTAAAGGCCGCGAGACCCTTATAATCCCCCTGAGGGCCTTTAAAAAGGCCCCCAGACCCTTCTGGACCCCCTCAGGAAGCTTCTAATAGCCCCCAGACCCTTCTAGAGCCCCTCAGGGCCTTTCTAAAGGCCTCCACACCCTTCTAATGACCCTCAAGACCCATGTAAAGGCCCCCAGACCCTTCTAGATTGCCTCAGGACCCATCTAAAAGCCCCCAGACCCTTCTAATGCCATTTAGGGCCTTTCTAAAGGCCTCCACACCTTTCTAATGACCCTCAAGACCCATGTAAAGGCCCCAGACCCTTCTAGATTGCCTCAGGACCCATCTAAAATCCCCCAGACCCTTCTAATGCCTTTCAGGACCCTTATGAAGGCCACAAGACCCATCTAATGCCCCTCAGGACCTTTCTAAAGGCCCTCAGACCCTTCTAATGCCCCTCAGGGCATTTATAAAGGTTCCCAGACCCTTCTAGAGCCCGTCAGGACCCTTATAAAGGACCCCAGACCATTCTAGAGCCCCTCAGGACACTTCTAAAGGCCCGCAGACCATTCTAATGCCCGTCAGGGCCTTTCTAAAGGTCCCCAGACCCTTCTACTGCCCCTCAGGAGCATTCTAAAGGCCCCCAGACCCTTCTAATGCCCCACAGGGCCTTTCTAAAGGTCCCCAGACCCTTCTAGAGCCCCTGAAGACCCTTCTAAAGGCCCCCAGACCCTTATAGAGCCCCTCAGGACCCTTCTAAAGTCCCCCAGACCCTGCTAGTTCCCCTCAGGGCTTTTATAAGGGCACCCAGAATCTTCTAATGCCCCTCAGGACCCTTATAAAGGCACCCAGACCCTTCTAGAGCCTCTCAGGGCAGTTTTAAATGCCTCCAGACCCTTCTAGACCCCCTCAGGACCATTCTAAATGCCCCCAGACCCTTCTAATGCCCCTAAGGGCCTTTCTAAATTAAACCAGACGCTTCTAGAACCTCTCAGGGCCTTTCTATATCAACCCAGACCCCTGTAATGCCACTCAGGGCCTTTCTAAAGGCCGCGAGACCCTTATAATCCCCCTGAGGGCCTTTAAAAAGGCCCCCAGACCCTTCTGGACCCCCTCTGGACACTTCTAATAGCCCCCAGACCCTTCTAGAGCCCCTCAGGGTCTTTCTAAGGCATCCACACCCTTATAATGACCCTCAAGACCCATGTAAAGGCCCCCAGACCCTTCTAGATTGCCTCAGGACCCATCTAAAAGCCCCCAGACCCTTCTAATGCCTTTCAGGACCCTTATTAAGGCCACAAGACCCTTCTAATGCCCCTCAGGACCTTTCTAAAGGCCCTTAGACCCTTCTAATGCCACTCAGGGCATTTATAAAGGTTCCCAGACCATTCTAGATCACGTCAGGACACTAATAAAGGTCCCCAGACCCTTCTACTGCCCCTCAGGAGCATTCTAAATGCCCCCAGACCCTTCTAATGCCCCTCAGGACCCTTATAAAGGCACCCAGACCCTTCTAGAGCCTCTCAGGACAGTTTTAAATGCCTAAAGACCCTTCTAGAACCCCCCAGGACCATTCTAAAGGCCCCCTGACCCTTCTAATGCCTCTCAGGGGCTTTCTAAAGTAAACCAGACACTTCTAGAACCTCTCAAGGAATTTCTATAAGAACCCAGACCCTTGTAATGCCACTCAGAGCCTTTCTAAAGGCCGCAAGACCCTTATAATCCCCCTGAGGGCATTTAAAAGGCCCCCAGACCCTTCTGGACCCCCTCAGGACACTTCTAATAGCCCCCAGACCCTTCTAGAGCCCCTCAGGGCCTTTCTAAAGGCTTCCACACCCTTCTAATGACCATCAAGACCCATGTAAAGGCCCCCAGACCCTTCTAGATTGCCTCAGGACCCATCTAAAAGCCCCCAGACCCTTCTAATACCTTTCAGGACCCTTATGAAGGCCACAAGACCCTTCTAATGCCCCTCAGGACCTTTCTAAAGGCCCTCAGACCCTTCTAATGCCCCTCAGGGCATTTATAAAGGTTCCCAGACCCTTCTAGAGCCCGTCAGGACCCTTATAAAGGCCCCCAGACCATTCTAGAGCCCCTCAGGACACTTCTAAATCCCGCAGACCATTCTAATGCCCGTCAGGGCCTTTACAAAGGTCCCCAGACCCTTCTACTGCCCCTCAGGAGCATTATAAAGGCCCCCAGACCCTTCTAATGCCCCACAGGGCCTTTCTAAAGGTCCCCAGACCCTTCTAGAGCCCCTGAAGACCCTTCTAAAGGCCCCCAGACCCTTATAGAGCCCCTCAGGACCCTTCTAAAGTCCCCCAGACCCTGCTAGTTCCCCTCAGGGCTTTTATAAGGGCACCCAGAATCTTCTAATGCCCCACAGGACCCTTATAAAGGCACCCAGACCCTTCTAATGCCCCTCAGGGCCTTTCTAAAGTAAATCAGACACTTCTAGATCCTCTCAGGGCCTTTCTATATGAACCCAGACCCTTGTAATGCCACTCAGGGCCTTTCTAAAGGCCGCGAGACCCTTATCATCCCCCTGAGGGCCTTTTAAAAGGCCCCCAGACCCTTCTGGACCCCCTCAGAACGCTTCTAATAGCCCCCAGACCCTTCTAGAGCCCCTCAGGGCCTTTCTAAAGGCATCCACACCCTTCTAATGACCCTCAAGACCCATGTAAAGGCCCCCAGACCCTTCTAGATTGCCTAAGGACCAATCTAAAAGCCCCCAGACCCTTCTAATGCATTTCAGGACCTTTCTAAAGGACCTCAGACCCTTCTAATGCCCCTCAGGGCATTTATAAAGGTTCCCAGACCCTTCTAGAGCCCGTCAGGACCCTTATAAAGGCCCCCAGACCATTCTAGAGCCCCTCATGACACTTCTAAAGGCCCGCAGACCATTCTAATGCCCGTCAGGGCCTTTCTAAAGGTCCCCAGACCCTTCTACTGCCCCTCAGGAGCATTCTAAAGGCCCCCAGACCCTTCTAATGCCCCTCAGGGCCTTTCTAAAGGCCCTCATACCCTTCTAATGCCCCTCAGGTCATTTCTAAAGGCACCCAGACCCTTCTAATGCCACTCAGGGCCTTTCTAAAGGCCGCGAGACCCTTATAATCCCCCTGAGGGCCTTTAAAAAGGCCCCCAGACCCTTCTGGACCCCCTCAGGAAGCTTCTAATAGCCCCCAGACCCTTCTAGAGCCCCTCAGGGCCTTTCTAAAGGCCTCCACACCCTTCTAATGACCCTCAAGACCCATGTAAAGGCCCCCAGACCCTTCTAGATTGCCTCAGGACCCATCTAAAAGCCCCCAGACCCTTCTAATGCCATTTAGGGCCTTTCTAAAGGCCTCCACACCCTTCTAATGACCCTCAAGACCCATGTAAAGGCCCCAGACCCTTCTAGATTGCCTCAGGACCCATCTAAAATCCCCCAGACCCTTCTAATGCCTTTCAGGACCCTTATGAAGGCCACAAGACCCATCTAATGCCCCTCAGGACCTTTCTAAAGGCCCTCAGACCCTTCTAATGCCCCTCAGGGCATTTATAAAGGTTCCCAGACCCTTCTAGAGCCCGTCAGGACCCTTATAAAGGCCCCCAGACCATTCTAGAGCCCCTCAGGACACTTCTAAAGGCCCGCAGACCATTCTAATGCCCGTCAGGGCCTTTCTAAAGGTCCCCAGACCCTTCTACTGCCCCTCAGGAGCATTCTAAAGGCCCCCAGACCCTTCTAATGCCCCACAGGGCCTTTCTAAAGGTCCCCAGACCCTTCTAGAGCCCCTCAGGACCCTTCTAAAGTCCCCCAGACCCTGCTAGTTCCCCTCAGGACTTTTATAAGGGCACCCAGAATCTTCTAATGCCCCTCAGGACCCTTATAAAGGCACCCAGACCCTTCTAGAGCCTCTCAGGGCAGTTTTAAATGCCTCCAGACCCTTCTAGACCCCCTCAGGACCATTCTAAATGCCCCCAGACCCTTCTAATGCCCCTAAGGGCCTTTCTAAAGTAAACCAGACGCTTCTAGAACCTCTCAGGGCCTTTCTATATCAACCCAGACCCCTGTAATGCCACTCAGGGCCTTTCTAAAGGCCGCGAGACCCTTATAATCCCCCTGAGGGCCTTTAAAAAGGCCCCCAGACCCTTCTGGAACCCCTCTGGACACTTCTAATAGCCCCCAGACCCTTCTAGAGCCCCTCAGGGTCTTTCTAAGGCATCCACACCCTTCTAATGACCCTCAAGACCCATGTAAAGGCCCCTAGACCCTTCTAGATTGCCTCAGGACCCATCTAAAAGCCCCCAGACCCTTCTAATGCCTTTCAGGACCCTTATTAAGGCCACAAGACCCTTCTAATGCCCCTCAGGACCTTTCTAAAGGCCCTTAGACCCTTCTAATGCCACTCAGGGCATTTATAAAGGTTCCCAGACCATTCTAGATCACGTCAGGACACTAATAAAGGTCCCCAGACCCTTCTACTGCCCCTCAGGAGCATTCTAAATGCCCCCAGACCCTTCTAATGCCCCTAAGGGCCTTTCTAAATTAAACCAGACGCTTCTAGAACCTCTCAGGGCCTTTCTATATCAACCCAGACCCCTGTAATGCCACTCAGGGCCTTTCTAAAGGCCGCGAGACCCTTATAATCCCCCTGAGGGCCTTTAAAAAGGCCCCCAGACCCTTCTGGACCCCCTCTGGACACTTCTAATAGCCCCCAGACCCTTCTAGAACTTTTCAGGGTCTTTCTAAGGCATCCACACCCTTCTAATGACCCTCAAGACCCATGTAAAGGCCCCCAGACCCTTCTAGATTGCCTCAGGACCCATCTAAAAGCCCCCAGACCCTTCTAATGCCTTTCAGGACCGTTATTAAGGCCACAAGACCCTTCTAATGCCCCTCAGGACCTTTCTAAAGGCCCTTAGACCCTTCTAATGCCACTCAGGGCATTTATAAAGGTTCCCAGACCATTCTAGATCACGTCAGGACACTAATAAAGGTCCCCAGACCCTTCTACTGCCCCTCAGGAGCATTCTAAATGCCCCCAGACCCTTCTAATGCCCCTCAGGACCCTTATAAAGGCACCCAGACCCTTCTAGAGCCTCTCAGGACAGTTTTAAATGCCTAAAGACCCTTCTAGAACCCCCCAGGACCATTCTAAAGGCCCCCTGACCCTTCTAATGCCTCTCAGGGGCTTTCTAAAGTAAACCAGACACTTCTAGAACCTCTCAAGGAATTTCTATAAGAACCCAGACCCTTGTAATGCCACTCAGAGCCTTTCTAAAGGCCGCAAGACCCTTATAATCCCCCTGAGGGCATTTAAAAGGCCCCCAGACCCTTCTGGACCCCCTCAGGACACTTCTAATAGCCCCCAGACCCTTCTAGAGCCCCTCAGGGCCTTTCTAAAGGCTTCCACACCCTTCTAATGACCATCAAGACCCATGTAAAGGCCCCCAGACCCTTCTAGATTGCCTCAGGACCCATCTAAAAGCCCCCAGACCCTTCTAATACCTTTCAGGACCCTTATGAAGGCCACAAGACCCTTCTAATGCCCCTCAGGACCTTTCTAAAGGCCCTCAGACCCTTCTAATGCCCCTCAGGGCATTTATAAAGGTTCCCAGACCCTTCTAGAGCCCGTCAGGACCCTTATAAAGGCCCCCAGACCATTCTAGAGCCCCTCAGGACACTTCTAAATCCCGCAGACCATTCTAATGCCCGTCAGGGCCTTTACAAAGGTCCCCAGACCCTTCTACTGCCCCTCAGGAGCATTATAAAGGCCCCCAGACCCTTCTAATGCCCCACAGGGCCTTTCTAAAGGTCCCCAGACCCTTCTAGAGCCCCTGAAGACCCTTCTAAAGGCCCCCAGACCCTTATAGAGCCCCTCAGGACCCTTCTAAAGTCCCCCAGACCCTGCTAGTTCCCCTCAGGGCTTTTATAAGGGCACCCAGAATCTTCTAATGCCCCACAGGACCCTTATAAAGGCACCCAGACCCTTCTAATGCCCCTCAGGGCCTTTCTAAAGTAAATCAGACACTTCTAGATCCTCTCAGGGCCTTTCTATATGAACCCAGACCCTTGTAATGCCACTCAGGGCCTTTCTAAAGGCCGCGAGACCCTTATAATCCCCCTGAGGGCCTTTTAAAAGGCCCCCAGACCCTTCTGGACCCCCTCAGAACGCTTCTAATAGCCCCCAGACCCTTCTAGAGCCCCTCAGGGCCTTTCTAAAGGCATCCACACCCTTCTAATGACCCTCAAGACCCATGTAAAGGCCCCCAGACCCTTCTAGATTGCCTAAGGACCCATCTAAAAGCCCCCAGACCCTTCTAATGCATTTCAGGACCTTTCTAAAGGACCTCTGACCCTTCTAATGCCCCTCAGGGCATTTATAAAGGTTCCCAGACCCTTCTAGAACCCGTCAGGACCCTTATAAAGGCCCCCAGACCATTCTAGAGCCCCTCATGACACTTCTAAAGGCCCGCAGACCATTCTAATGCCCGTCAGGGCCTTTCTAAAGGTCCCCAGACCCTTCTACTGCCCCTCAGGAGCATTCTAAAGGCCCCCAGACCCTTCTAATGCCCCTCAGGGCCTTTCTAAAGGCCCTCATACCCTTCTAATGCCCCTCAGGTCATTTCTAAAGGCACCCAGACCCTTCTAATGCCACTCAGGGCCTTTCTAAAGGCCGCGAGACCCTTATAATCCCCCTGAGGGCCTTTAAAAAGGCCCCCAGACCCTTCTGGACCCCCTCAGGAAGCTTCTAATAGCCCCCAGACCCTTCTAGAGCCCCTCAGGGCCTTTCTAAAGGCCTCCACACCCTTCTAATGACCCTCAAGACCCATGTAAAGGCCCCCAGACCCTTTTAGATTGCCTCAGGACCCATCTAAAAGCCCCCAGACCCTTCTAATGCCATTTAGGGCCTTTCTAAAGGCCTCCACACCCTTCTAATGACCCTCAAGACCCATGTAAAGGCCCCCAGACCCTTCTAGATTGCCTCAGGACCCATCTAAAAGCCCCCAGACCCTTCCAATGCCTTTCAGGACCCTTATGAAGGCCTCCACACCCTTCTAATGCACCTCAGGACCTTTCTAAAGGCCCTCAGACCCTTCTAATGCCCCTCAGGGCATTTCTAAAGGTCCCCAGACCCTTCTACTGCCCCTCAGGAGCATTCTAAAGGCCCCCAGACCCTTCTAATGCCCCACAGGGCCTTTCTAAAGGTCCCCAGACCCTTCTAGAGCCCCTGAAGACCCTTCTAAAGGCCCCCAGACCCTTATAGAGCCCCTCAGGACCCTTCTAAAGTCCCCCAGACCCTGCTAGTTCCCCTCAGGGCTTTTATAAGGGCACCCAGAATCTTCTAATGCCCCTCAGGACCCTTATAAAGGCACCCAGACCCTTCTAGAGCCTCTCAGGACAGTTTTAAATGCCTCCAGACCCTTCTAGAACCCCTCAGGACCATTCTAAAGGCACCCAGACCCTTCTAATGCCCCTCAGGGCCTTTCTAAAGTACCCCAGACACTTCTAGAACCTCTCAGGGCCTTTCTATATGACCCCAGACCCTTGTAATGCCACTCAGGGCCTTTCTAAAGGCCGCGAGACCCTTATAATCCCCCTGAGGGCCTTTAAAAAGGCCCCCAGACCCTTCTGGACCCCCTCAGGAAGCTTCTAATAGCCCCCAGACCCTTCTAGAGCCCCTCAGGGCCTTTCTAAAGGCCTCCACACCCTTCTAATGACGCTCAAGACCCATGTAAAGGCCCCCAGACCCTTCTAGATTGCCTCAGGACCCATCTAAAAGCCCCCAGACCCTTCTAATGCCTTTAAGGGCCTTTCTAAAGGCCTCGACACCCTTCTAATGACCCTCAAGACCCATGTAAAGGCCCCTAGACCCTTCTAGATTGCCTCAGGACCCATCTAAAAGCCCCCAGACCCTTCTAATGCCTTTCAGGGCCTTTCTAAAGGCCCGCACACCCTTCTAATGACCCTCAAGACCCATGTAAAGGCCCCCAGACCCTTCTAATGCCTTTCAGGACCCTTATGAAGGCCACAAGACCCTTCTAATGCCCCTCAGGACCTTTCTAAATGCCCTCAGACCCTTCTAATGCCCCTCAGGGCATTTATAAAGGTTCCCAGACCCTTCTAGAGCCCGTCAGGACCCTTATAAAGGACCCCAGACCATTCTAGAGCCCCTCAGGACACTTCTAAAGGCCCGCAGACCATTCTAATGCCCGTCAGGGCCTTTCTAAAGGTCCCCAGACCCTTCTACTGCCCCTCAGGAGCATTCTAAAGGCCCCCAGACCCTTCTAATGCCCCACAGGGCCTTTCTAAAGGTCCCCAGACCCTTCTAGAGCCCCTCAAGACCCTTCTAAAGGCCCCCAGACCCTTATAGAGCCCCTCAGGACCCTTCTAAAGTCCCCCAGACCCTGCTAGTTCCCCTCAGGGCTTTTATAAGGGCACCCAGAATCTTCTAATGCCCCTCAGGACCCTTAT
Organism: Coccyzus lansbergi; assembly: GCA_033558105.1. Classification (NCBI taxonomy): domain Eukaryota; kingdom Metazoa; phylum Chordata; class Aves; order Cuculiformes; family Coccyzidae; genus Coccyzus; species Coccyzus lansbergi. Next base: position 305,716 of record JAUMJK010001764.1, read on the forward strand.
AAAGGCACCCAGACCCTTCTAGAGCCTCTCAGGGCAGTTTTAAATGCCTCCAGACCCTTCTAGACCCCCTCAGGACCATTCTAAAGGCCCCCAGACCCTTCTAATGCCCCTAAGGGCCTTTCTAAAGTAAACCAGACGCTTCTAGAACCTCTCAGGGCCTTTCTATATCAACCCAGACCCCTGTAATGCCACTCAGGGCCTTTCTAAAGGCCGCGAGACCCTTATAATCCCCCTTAGGGCCTTTAAAAAGGCCCCCAGACCCTTCTGGACCCCCTCTGGACACTTCTAATAGCCCCCAGACCCTTCTAGAGCCCCTCAGGGTCTTTCTAAGGCATCCACACCCTTCTAATGACCCTCAAGACCCATGTAAAGGCCCCTAGACCCTTCTAGATTGCCTCAGGACCCATCTAAAAGCCCCCAGACCCTTCTAATGCCTTTCAGGACCCTTATTAAGGCCACAAGACCCTTCTAATGCCCCTCAGGACCTTTCTAAAGGCCCTTAGACCCTTCTAATGCCACTCAGGGCATTTATAAAGGTTCCCAGACCATTCTAGATCACGTCAGGACACTAATAAAGGTCCCCAGACCCTTCTACTGCCCCTCAGGAGCATTCTAAATGCCCCCAGACCCTTCTAATGCCCCTCAGGACCCTTATAAAGGCACCCAGACCCTTCTAGGGCCTCTCAGGACAGTTTTAAATGCCTAAAGACCCTTCTAGAACCCCCCAGGACCATTCTAAAGGCCCCCAGACCCTTCTAATGCCCCTCAGGGCCTTTCTAAAATACCCCAGACACTTCTAGAACCTCTCAGGGCCTTTCTATATGACCCCAGGCCCTTGTAATGCCACTCAGGGCCTTTCTAAAGGCAGCGAGACCCTTATAATCCCACTGAGGGCCTTTAAAAAGGCCCCCAGACCCTTCTGGACCCCCTCAGGATGCTTCTAATAGCCCCCAGACCCTTCTAGAGCCCCTCAGGGCCTTTCTAAAGGCTTCCACACCCTTCTAATGACCATCAAGACCCATGTAAAGGCCCCCAGACCCTTCTAGATTGCCTCAGGACCCATCTAAAAGCCCCCAGACCCTTCTAATACCTTTCAGGACCCTTATGAAGGCCACAAGACCCTTCTAATGCCCCTCAGGACCTTTCTAAAGGCCCTCAGACCCTTCTAATGCCCCTCAGGGCATTTATAAAGGTTCCCAGACCCTTCTAGAGCCCGTCAGGACCCTTATAAAGGCCCCCAGACCATTCTAGAGCCCCTCAGGACACTTCTAAATCCCGCAGACCATTCTAATGCCCGTCAGGGCCTTTACAAAGGTCCCCAGACCCTTCTACTGCCCCTCAGGAGCATTATAAAGGCCCCCAGACCCTTCTAATGCCCCACAGGGCCTTTCTAAAGGTACCCAGACCCTTCTAGAGCCCCTGAAGACCCTTCTAAAGGCCCCCAGACCCTTATAGAGCCCCTCAGGACCCTTCTAATGTCCCCCAGACCCTGCTAGTTCCCCTCAGGGCTTTTATAAGGGCACCCAGAATCTTCTAATGCCCCACAGGACCCTTATAAAGGCACCCAGACCCTTCTAATGCCCCTCAGGGCCTTTCTAAAGTAAATCAGACACTTCTAGATCCTCTCAGGGCCTTTCTATATGAACCCAGACCCTTGTAATGCCACTCAGGGCCTTTCTAAAGGCCGCGAGACCCTTATCATCCCCCTGAGGGCCTTTTAAAAGGCCCCCAGACCCTTCTGGACCCCCTCAGAACGCTTCTAATAGCCCCCAGACCCTTCTAGAGCCCCTCAGGGCCTTTCTAAAGGCATCCACACCCTTCTAATGACCCTCAAGACCCATGTAAAGGCCCCCAGACCCTTCTAGATTGCCTAAGGACCCATCTAAAAGCCCCCAGACCCTTCTAATGCATTTCAGGACCTTTCTAAAGGACCTCAGACCCTTCTAATGCCCCTCAGGGCATTTATAAAGGTTCCCAGACCCTTCTAGAGCCCGTCAGGACCCTTATAAAGGCCCCCAGACCATTCTAGAGCCCCTCATGACACTTCTAAAGGCCCGCAGACCATTCTAATGCCCGTCAGGGCCTTTCTAAAGGTCCCCAGACCCTTCTACTGCCCCTCAGGAGCATTCTAAAGGCCCCCAGACCCTTCTAATGCCCCTCAGGGCCTTTCTAAAGGCCCTCATACCCTTCTAATGCCCCTCAGGTCATTTCTAAAGGCACCCAGACCCTTCTAATGCCACTCAGGGCCTTTCTAAAGGCCGCGAGACCCTTATAATCCCCCTGAGGGCCTTTAAAAAGGCCCCCAGACCCTTCTGGACCCCCTCAGGAAGCTTCTAATAGCCCCCAGACCCTTCTAGAGCCCCTCAGGGCCTTTCTAAAGGCCTCCACACCCTTCTAATGACCCTCAAGACCCATGTAAAGGCCCCCAGACCCTTCTAGATTGCCTCAGGACCCATCTAAAAGCCCCCAGACCCTTCTAATGCCATTTAGGGCCTTTCTAAAGGCCTCCACACCCTTCTAATGACCCTCAAGACCCATGTAAAGGCCCCAGACCCTTCTAGATTGCCTCAGGACCCATCTAAAATCCCCCAGACCCTTCTAATGCCTTTCAGGACCCTTATGAAGGCCACAAGACCCATCTAATGCCCCTCAGGACCTTTCTAAAGGCCCTCAGACCCTTCTAATGCCCCTCAGGGCATTTATAAAGGTTCCCAGACCCTTCTAGAGCCCGTCAGGACCCTTATAAAGGCCCCCAGACCATTCTAAAGCCCCTCAGGACACTTCTAAAGGCCCGCAGACCATTCTAATGCCCGTCAGGGCCTTTCTAAAGGTCCCCAGACCCTTCTACTGCCCCTCAGGAGCATTCTAAAGGCCCCCAGACCCTTCTAATGCCCCACAGGGCCTTTCTAAAGGTCCCCAGACCCTTCTAGAGCCCCTCAGGACCCTTCTAAAGTCCCCCAGACCCTGCTAGTTCCCCTCAGGACTTTTATAAGGGCACCCAGAATCTTCTAATGCCCCTCAGGACCCTTATAAAGGCACCCAGACCCTTCTAGAGCCTCTCAGGGCAGTTTTAAATGCCTCCAGACCCTTCTAGACCCCCTCAGGACCATTCTAAATGCCCCCAGACCCTTCTAATGCCCCTAAGGGCCTTTCTAAAGTAAACCAGACGCTTCTAGAACCTCTCAGGGCCTTTCTATATCAACCCAGACCCCTGTAATGCCACTCAGGGCCTTTCTAAAGGCCGCGAGACCCTTATAATCCCCCTGAGGGCCTTTAAAAAGGCCCCCAGACCCTTCTGGAACCCCTCTGGACACTTCTAATAGCCCCCAGACCCTTCTAGAGCCCCTCAGGGTCTTTCTAAGGCATCCACACCCTTCTAATGACCCTCAAGACCCATGTAAAGGCCCCTAGACCCTTCTAGATTGCCTCAGGACCCATCTAAAAGCCCCCAGACCCTTCTAATGCCTTTCAGGACCCTTATTAAGGCCACAATACCCTTCTAATGCCCCTCAGGACCTTTCTAAAGGCCCTTAGACCCTTCTAATGCCACTCAGGGCATTTATAAAGGTTCCCAGACCATTCTAGATCACGTCAGGACACTAATAAAGGTCCCCAGACCCTTCTACTGCCCCTCAGGAGCATTCTAAATGCCCCCAGACCCTTCTAATGCCCCTCAGGACCCTTATAAAGGCACCCAGACCCTTCTAGAGCCTCTCAGGACAGTTTTAAATGCCTAAAGACCCTTCTAGAACCCCCCAGGACCATTCTAAAGGCCCCCTGACCCTTCTAATGCCTCTCAGGGCCTTTCTAAAATACCCCAGACACTTCTAGAACCTCTCAGGGCCTTTCTATATGACCCCAGGCCCTTGTAATGCCACTCAGGGCCTTTCTAAAGGCAGCGAGACCCTTAAAATACCACTGAGGGCCTTTAAAAAGGCCCCCAGACCCTTCTGGACCCCCTCAGAATGCTTCTAATAGCCCCCAGACCCTTCTAGAGCCCCTCAGGGCCTTTCTAAAGGCCTCCACACCCTTCTAATGACCCTCAAGACCCATGTAAAGGCCCCCAGACCCTTCTAGATTGCCTCAGGACCCATCTAAAAGCCCCCAGACCCTTCTAATGCCATTCAGGACCCTTATGAAGGCCACAAGACCCTTCTAATGCCCCTCAGGACCTTTCTAAAGGCCCTCAGACCCTTCTAATGCCCCTCAGGGCATTTATAAAGGTTTCCAGACCCTTCTAGTGCCCGTCAGGACCCTTATAAAGGCCCCCAGACCATTCTAGAGCCCCTCATGTCACTTCTAAAGGCCCGCAGACCATTCTAATGCCCGTCAGGGCCTTTATAAAGGTCCCCAGACCCTTCTACTGCCCCTCAGGAGCATTCTAAAGGCCCCCAGACCCTTCTAATGCCCCACAGGGCCTTTCTAAAGGTCCCCAGACCCTTCTTGAGCCCCTGAAGACCATTCTAAAGGCCCCCAGACCCTTATAGAGCCCCTCAGGACCCTTCTAAAGTCCCGCAGACCCTGCTAGTTACCCTCAGGGCTTTTATAAGGGCACCCAGAATCTTCTAATGCCCCTCAGGACACTTATAAAGGCACCCAGACCATTCTAGAGCCTCTCAGGACAGTTTTAAATGCATCCAAACCCTTCTAGACCCCCTCAGGACCATTCTAAAGGCCCCCAGACCTTTCTAATGCCCCTCAGGGCCTTTCTAAAGGCCCCCATACCCTTCTAATGCCCCTCAGGTCATTTCTAAAGGCACCCAGACCCTTCTAATGCCACTCAGGGCCTTTCTAAAGGCCGCGAGACCCTTATAATCCCCCTGAGGGCCTTTAAAAAGGCCCCCAGACCCTTCTGGACTCCCTCAGGACGCTTCTAATAGCCCCCAGACCCTTCTAGAGCCCCTCAGGGCCTTTCTAAAGGCCTCCACACCCTTCTAATGACCCTCAAGACCCATGTAAAGGCCCCCAGACCCTTCTAGATTGCCTCAGGACCCATCTAAAAGAACCCAGACCCTTCTAATGCCATTCAGGGCCTTTCTAAAGGCCTCCACACCCTTCTAATGACCCTCAAGACCCATGTAAAGGCCCCCAGACCCTTCTAGATTGCCTCAGGACCCATCTAAAAGCCCCAAGACCTTTCCAATGCCTTTCAGGACCCTTATTAAGGACACAAGACCCTTCTAATGCCCCTCAGGACCTTTCTAAAGGCCCTCAGACCCTTCTAATGCCCCTCAGGGCATTTATAAAGGTTCCCAGACCCTTCTAGAGCCCGTCAGGACCCTTATAAAGGCCCCCAGACCATTCTAGAGCCCCTCATGACACTTCTAAAGGCCCGCAGACCATTCTAATGCCCGTCAGGGCCTTTCTAAAGGTCCCCAGACCCTTCTAGAGCCCCTGAAGACCCTTCTAAAGGCCCCCAGACCCTTATAGAGCCCCTCAGTACCCTTCTAAAGTCCCCCAGACCCTGCTAGTTCCCCTCAGGGCTTTTATAAGGGCACCCAGAATCTTCTAATGCCCCTCAGGACCATTATAAAGGCACCCAGACCCTTCTAGAGCCTCTCAGGACAGTTTTAAATGCGTCCAGACCCTTCTAGACCCCCTCAGGACCATTCTAAAGGCCCCCAGACCCTTCTAATGCCCCTCAGGGACTTTCTAAAGTAAACCAGACACTTCTAGAACCTCTCAAGGCCTTTCTATAAGAACCCAGACCCTTGTAATGCCACTCAGAGCCTTTCTAAAGGCCGCAAGACCCTTATATTCGCCCTGAGGGCCTTTAAAAGGCCCCCAGACCCTTATGGACCCCCTCAGGACACTTCTATTAGCCCCCAGACCCTTCTAGAGCCCCTCAGGGCCTTTCTAAAGGCTTCCACACCCTTCTAATGACCATCAAGACCCATGTAAAGGCCCCCAGACCCTTCTAGATTGCCTCAGGACCCATCTAAAAGCCCCCAGACCCTTCTAATACCTTTCAGGACCCTTATGAAGGCCACAAGACCCTTCTAATGCCCCTCAGGACCTTTCTAAAGGCCCTCAGACCATTCTAATGCCCCTCAGGGCATTTAGAAAGGTTCCCAGACCCTTCTAGAGCCCGTCAGGACCCTTATAAAGGCCCCCAGACCATTCTAGAGCCCCTCAGGACACTTCTAAATCCCGCAGACCATTCTAATGCCCGTCAGGGCCTTTACAAAGGTCCCCAGACCCTTCTACTGCCCCTCAGGAGCATTCTAAAGGCCCCCAGACCCTTCTAATGCCCCACAGGGCCTTTCTAAAGGTCCCCAGACCCTTCTAGAGCCCCTCCAGACCCTTCTAAAGGCCCCCAGACCCTTATAGAGCCCCTCAGGACCCTTCTAAAGTCCCCCAGACCCTGCTAATTCCCCTCAGGGCTTTTATAAGGGCACCCAGACCCTTCTAATGCTCCTCAGGACACTTATAAAGGCACCCAGACCATTCTAGAGCCTCTCAGGACAGTTTTAAATGCGTCCAAACCCTTCTAGACCCCCTCAGGACCATTCTAAAGGCCCCCAGACCTTTCTAATTCCCCTCAGGGCCTTTCTAAAGGCCCCCATACCCTTCTAATGCCCCTCAGGTCATTTCTAAAGGCACCCAGACCCTTCTAATGCCACTCAGGGCCTTTCTAAAGGCCGCGAGACCCTTATAATCCCCCTGAGGGCCTTTAAAAAGGCCCCCAGACCCTTCTGGACCCCCTCAGGACGCTTCTAATAGCCCCCAGACCCTTCTAGAGCCCCTCAGGGCCTTTGTAAAGGCCTCCACACCCTTCTAATGACCCTCAAGACCCATGTAAAGGCCCCCAGACCCTTCTAGATTGCCTCAGGACCCATCTAAAAGCACCCAGACCCATCTAATGCCATTCAGGGCCTTTCTAAAGGCCTCCACACCCTTCTAATGACCCTCAAGACCCATGTAAAGGCCCCCAGACCATTCTAGATTGCCTCAGGACCCATCTAAAAGCCCCAAGACCCTTCCAATGCCTTTCAGGACCCTTATTAAGGCCACAAGACCCTTCTAATGCCCCTCAGGACCTTTCTAAAGACCCTCAGACCCTTCTAATGCCCTTCAGGGCATTTATAAAGGTTCCCAGACCCTTCTAGAGACCGTCAGGACCCTTATAAAGGCCCCCAGACCATTCTAGAGCACCTCATGACACTTCTAAAGGCCCGCAGACCATTCTAATGCCCGTCAGGGCCTTTCTAAAGGCCCCCAGACCCTTCTAATGCCCCTCAGGGCATTTCTAAAGGTCCCCAGACCCTTCTAGAGCCCCTGAAGACCCTTCTATAGGCCCCCAGACCCTTATAGAGCCCCTCAGGACCCTTCTAAAGTCCCCCAGACCCTGCTAATTCCCTCAAGGCTTTTATAAGGGCACCGAAACCCTTCTAATGCCCCTCAGGACCCTTATAAAGGCACCCAGACCCTTCTAGAGCCTCTCAGGACAGTTTTAAATGCCTCCAGACCCTTCTAGACCCCCTCAGGACCATTCTAAAGGCCCACAGACCCTTCTAATGCCCCTCAGGGCCTTTCTAAAGTACCCCAGACACTTCTAGAACCTCTCAGGGCCTTTCTATATGACCCCAGACCCTTGTAATGCCACTCAGGGCCTTTCTAAAGGCCGCGAGACCCTTATAATCCCCCTGAGGGCCCTTAAAAAGGCCCCCAGATCCTTCTGGACCCCCTCAGGACGATTCTAATAGCCCCCAGACCCTTCTAGAGCCCCTCAGGGCCTTTCTAAAGGACTCCACACCCTTCTAATGACTCTCAAGGCCCATGTAAAGGCCCCTAGACCCTTCTAGATTGCCTCAGGACCCATCTAAAAGCCCCCAGACCCTTCTAATGCCTTTCAGGGCCTTTCTAAAGGCCTCCACACCCATCTAATGACCCTCAAGACCCATGTAAAGGCCCCTAGACTCTTCTAGATTGGCTCAGGACCAATCTAAAAGCACCCAGACCCTTCTAATGCCTTTCAGGACCCTTATGAAGGCCACAAGACCTTTCTGATGCCCCTCAGAACCTTTCTAAAGGCCCTCAGACCCTTCTAATGCCCCTCAGGGCATATATAAAGGTTCCCAGACCCTTCTAGAGCCGGTCAGGACACTTATAAATGTCCCCAGACCCTTCTACTGCCCCTCAGGAGCATTCTAAAGGCCCTCAGACCCTTCTAATGCCCCTCAGGGCATTTATAAAGGTTCCCAGACCCTTCTAGAGCCCGTCAGGACCCTTATAAAGGCCCCCAGACCATTCTAATGCCCCACAGGGCCTTTCTAAAGGTCCCCAGACCCTTCTACTGCCCCTGAAGAACATTCTAAAGGCACCCAGACCCTTCTAATGCCCCACAGGGCCTTTCTAAAGGTCCCCAGACCCTTCTAAAGCCCCTGAAGACCATTCTGAAGGCCCCCAGACCCTTATAGAGCCCCTCAGGACCCTTCTAAAGTCCCCCAGACCCTGCTAGTTCCCCTCAGGGCTTTTATAAGGGCACCCAGAATCTTCTAATGCCCCTCAGGACCCTTATAAAGGCACCCAGACCCTTCTAGAGCCTCTCAGGACAGTTTTAAATGCCTCCAGACCCTTCTAGAACCCCTCAGGACCATTCTAAAGGACCCCAGACCCTTCTAATGCCACTCAGGGCCTTTCTAAAGGCCCTCAGACCCTTCTAATGCCACTCAGGGCCTTTCTAAAGGCCGCGAGACCCTTATAATCCCCCTGAGGGCCTTTAAAAAGGCCCCCAGACCCTTCTGGAACCCTTCAGGACGATTCTAATAGCCCCCAGACCCTTCTAGAGCCCCTCTTGGCCTTTCTAAAGGCCTCCACACCCTTCTAATGACCCTCAAGACCCATGTAAAGGCCCCTAGACCCTTCTAGATTGCCTCAGGACCCATCTAAAAGCCCCCAGACCCTTCTAATGCCTTTCAGGACCCTTATGAAGGCCACAAGACCCTTCTAATGCCCCTCAGGACCTTTGTAAAGGCACTCAGACCCTTCTAATGCCCCTCAGGGCCCTTCTAAAGGCCCCCAGACCCTTCTAATGCCCCTCAGGGCATTTCTAAAGTACCCCAGACACTTCTAGAACCTCTCAGGGCCTTTCTATATGACCCCAGACCCTTGTAATGCCACTCAGGGCCTTTCTAAAGGCCGCGAGACCCTTATAATCCCCCTGAGGGCCTTTAAAAAGGCCCCCAGACCCTTCTGGACCCCCTCAGGAAGCTTCTAATAGCCCCCAGACCCTTCTAGAGCCCCTCAGGGCCTTTCTAAAGGCCTCCACACCCTTCTAATGACCCTCAAGACCCATGTAAAGGCCCCCAGACCCTTCTAGATTGCCTCAGGACCCATCTAAAAGAACCCAGACCCTTCTAATGCCATTCAGGGCCTTTCTAAAGGCCTCCACACCCTTCTAATGACCCTCAAGACCCATGTAAAGGCCCCCAGACCCTTCTAGATTGCCTCAGGACCCATCTAAAAGCCCCAAGACCTTTCCAATGCCTTTCAGGACCCTTATTAAGGACACAAGACCCTTCTAATGCCTTTCAGGACCTTTCTAAAGGCCCTCAGACCCTTCTAATGCCCCTCAGGGCATTTATAAAGGTTCCCAGACCCTTCTAGAGCCCGTCAGGACCCTTATAAAGGCCCCCAGACCATTCTAGAGCCCCTCATGACACTTCTAAAGGCCCGCAGACCATTCTAATGCCCGTCAGGGCCTTTCTAAAGGTCCCCAGACCCTTCTAGAGCCCCTGAAGACCCTTCTAAAGGCCCCCAGACCCTTATAGAGCCCCTCAGGACCCTTCTAAAGTCCCCCAGACCCTGCTAGTTCCCCTCAGGGCTTTTATAAGGGCACCCAGAATCTTCTAATGCCCCTCAGGACCATTATAAAGGCACCCAGACCCTTCTAGAGCCTCTCAGGACAGTTTTAAATGCGTCCAGACCCTTCTAGACCCCCTCAGGACCATTCTAAAGGCCCCCAGACCCTTCTAATGCCCCTCAGGGACTTTCTAAAGTAAACCAGACACTTCTAAAACCTCTCAAGGCCTTTCTATAAGAACCCAGACCCTTGTAATGCCACTCAGAGCCTTTCTAAAGGCCGCAAGACCCTTATATTCGCCCTGAGGGCCTTTAAAAGGCCCCCAGACCCTTATGGACCCCCTCAGGACACTTCTAATAGCCCCCAGACCCTTCTAGAGCCCCTCAGGGCCTTTCTAAAGGCTTCCACACCCTTCTAATGACCATCAAGACCCATGTAAAGGCCCCCAGACCCTTCTAGATTGCCTCAGGACCCATCTAAAAGCCCCCAGACCCTTCTAATACCTTTCAGGACCCTTATGAAGGCCACAAGACCCTTCTAATGCCCCTCAGGACCTTTCTAAAGGCCCTCAGACCATTCTAATGCCCCTCAGGGCATTTAGAAAGGTTCCCAGACCCTTCTAGAGCCCGTCAGGACCCTTATAAAGGCCCCCAGACCATTCTAGAGCCCCTCAGGACACTTCTAAATCCCGCAGACCATTCTAATGCCCGTCAGGGCCTTTACAAAGGTCCCCAGACCCTTCTACTGCCCCTCAGGAGCATTCTAAAGGCCCCCAGACCCTTCTAATGCCCCACAGGGCCTTTCTAAAGGTCCCCAGACCCTTCTAGAGCCCCTCAAGACCCTTCTAAAGGCCCCCAGACCCTTATAGAGCCCCTCAGGACCCTTCTAAAGTCCCCCAGACCCTGCTAATTCCCCTCAGGGCTTTTATAAGGGCACCCAGACCCTTCTAATGCTCCTCAGGACACTTATAAAGGCACCCAGACCATTCTAGAGCCTCTCAGGACAGTTTTAAATGCGTCCAAACCCTTCTAGACCCCCTCAGGACCATTCTAAAGGCCCCCAGACCTTTCTAATTCCCCTCAGGGCCTTTCTAAAGGCCCCCATACCCTTCTAATGCCCCTCAGGTCATTTCTAAAGGCACCCAGACCCTTCTAATGCCACTCAGGGCCTTTCTAAAGGCCGCGAGACCCTTATAATCCCCCTGAGGGCCTTTAAAAAGGCCCCCAGACCCTTCTGGACCCCCTCAGGACGCTTCTAATAGCCCCCAGACCCTTCTAGAGCCCCTCAGGGCCTTTGTAAAGGCCTCCACACCCTTCTAATGACCCTCAAGACCCATGTAAAGGCCCCCAGACCCTTCTAGATTGCCTCAGGACCCATCTAAAAGCACCCAGACCCATCTAATGCCATTCAGGGCCTTTCTAAAGGCCTCCACACCCTTCTAATGACCCTCAAGACCCATGTAAAGGCCCCCAGACCATTCTAGATTGCCTCAGGACCCATCTAAAAGCCCCAAGACCCTTCCAATGCCTTTCAGGACCCTTATTAAGGCCACAAGACCCTTCTAATGCCCCTCAGGACCTTTCTAAAGACCCTCAGACCCTTCTAATGCCCTTCAGGGCATTTATAAAGGTTCCCAGACCCTTCTAGAGCCCGTCAGGACCCTTATAAAGGCCCCCAGACCATTCTAGAGCACCTCATGACACTTCTAAAGGCCCGCAGACCATTCTAATGCCCGTCAGGGCCTTTCTAAAGGCCCCCAGACCCTTCTAATGCCCCTCAGGGCATTTCTAAAGGTCCCCAGACCCTTCTAGAGCCCCTGAAGACCCTTCTATAGGCCCCCAGACCCTTATAGAGCCCCTCAGGACCCTTCTAAAGTCCCCCAGACCCTGCTAATTCCCTCAAGGCTTTTATAAGGGCACCGAAACCCTTCTAATGCCCCTCAGGACCCTTATAAAGGCACCCAGACCCTTCTAGAGCCTCTCAGGACAGTTTTAAATGCCTCCAGACCCTTCTAGACCCCCTCAGGACCATTCTAAAGGCCCACAGACCCTTCTAATGCCCCTCAGGGCCTTTCTAAAGTACCCCAGACACTTCTAGAACCTCTCAGGGCCTTTCTATATGACCCCAGACCCTTGTAATGCCACTCAGGGCCTTTCTAAAGGCCGCGAGACCCTTATAATCCCCCTGAGGGCCCTTAAAAAGGCCCCCAGACCCTTCTGGACCCCCTCAGGACGATTCTAATAGCCCCCAGACCCTTCTAGAGCCCCTCAGGGCCTTTCTAAAGGACTCCACACCCTTCTAATGACCCTCAAGACCCATGTAAAGGCCCCTAGACCCTTCTAGATTGCCTCAGGACCCATCTAAAAGCCCCCAGACCCTTCTAATGCCTTTCAGGGCCTTTCTAAAGGCCTCCACACCCATCTAATGACCCTCAAGACCCATGTAAAGGCCCCTAGACTCTTCTAGATTGGCTCAGGACCAATCTAAAAGCACCCAGACCCTTCTAATGCCTTTCAGGACCCTTATGAAGGCCACAAGACCTTTCTGATGCCCCTCAGAACCTTTCTAAAGGCCCTCAGACCCTTCTAATGCCCCTCAGGGCATATATAAAGGTTCCCAGACCCTTCTAGAGCCGGTCAGGACACTTATAAATGTCCCCAGACCCTTCTACTGCCCCTCAGGAGCATTCTAAAGGCCCTCAGACCCTTCTAATGCCCCTCAGGGCATTTATAAAGGTTCCCAGACCCTTCTAGAGCCCGTCAGGACCCTTATAAAGGCCCCCAGACCATTCTAATGCCCCACAGGGCCTTTCTAAAGGTCCCCAGACCCTTCTACTGCCCCTGAAGAACATTCTGAAGGCACCCAGACCCTTCTAATGCCCCACAGGGCCTTTCTAAAGGTCCCCAGACCCTTCTAGAGCCCCTGAAGACCATTCTAAAGGCCCCCAGACCCTTATAGAGCCCCTCAGGACCCTTCTAAAGTCCCCCAGACCCTGCTAGTTCCCCTCAGGGCTTTTATAAGGGCACCCAGAATCTTCTAATGCCCCTCAGGACCCTTATAAAGGCACCCAGACCCTTCTAGAGCCTCTCAGGACAGTTTTAAATGCCTCCAGACCCTTCTAGAACCCCTCAGGACCATTCTAAAGGACCCCAGACCCTTCTAATGCCACTCAGGGCCTTTCTAAAGGCCCTCAGACCCTTCTAATGCCACTCAGGGACTTTCTAAAGGCCGCGAGACCCTTATAATCCCCCTGAGGGCCTTTAAAAAGGCCCCCAGACCCTTCTGGAACCCTTCAGGACGATTCTAATAGCCCCCAGACCCTTCTAGAGCCCCTCTTGGCCTTTCTAAAGGCCTCCACACCCTTCTAATGACCCTCAAGACCCATGTAAAGGCCCCTAGACCCTTCTAGATTGCCTCAGGACCCATCTAAAAGCCCCCAGACCCTTCTAATGCCTTTCAGGACCCTTATGAAGGCCACAAGACCCTTCTAATGCCCCTCAGGACCTTTGTAAAGGCCCTCAGACCCTTCTAATGCCCCTCAGGGCCCTTCTAAAGGCCCCCAGACCCTTCTAATGCCCCTCAGGGCATTTCTAAAGTACCCCAGACACTTCTAGAACCTCTCAGGGCCTTTCTATATGACCCCAGACCCTTGTAATGCCACTCAGGGCCTTTCTAAAGGCCGCGAGACCCTTATAATCCCCCTGAGGGCCTTTAAAAAGGCCCCCAGACCCTTCTGGACCCCCTCAGGAAGCTTCTAATAGCCCCCAGACCCTTCTAGAGCCCCTCAGGGCCTTTCTAAAGGCCTCCACACCCTTCTAATGACCCTCAAGACCCATGTAAAGGCCCCTAGACCCTTCTAGATTGCCTCAGGACCCATCTAAAAGCCCCCAGACCCTTCTAATGCCTTTCAGGACCCTTATGAAAGCCACAAGACCATTCTAATGCCCCACAGAACCTTTCTAAAGGCCCTCAGACCCTTCTAATGCCCCTCAGGGCATTTATAAAGGATCCCAGACCCTTCTAGAGTCCGTCAGGACATTATAAATGTCCCCATACCCTTCTACTGCCCCTCAGGAGAATTTAAAGGCCCCCAGACCCTTCTAATGCCCCACAGGGCCTTTCTAAAGGTCCCCAGACCCATCTAGAGCCCCTGAAGACCCTTCTAAAGGCCCCCAGACCCTTCTAGAGCCCCTCAGGACAATTCTAAAGTCCCCCAGACCCTGCTAATTCCCCTCAGGGCTTTTGTAAGGGCACCCAAACCCTTCTAATGCCCCTCAAAACCCTTATAAAGGCACCCAGACCCTTCTAGAGCCTCTCAGGACAGTTTTAAATGCCTCCAGACCCTTCTAGACCCCCTCAGGACCATTCTAAAGGCCCACAGACCCTTCTAATGCCCCTCAGGGCCTTTCTAAAGTACCCCAGACACTTCTAGAACCTCTCAGGGCCTTTCTATATGACCCCAGACCCTTGTAATGCCACTCAGGGCCTTTCTAAAGGCCGCGAGACCCTTATAATCCCCCTGAGGGCCTTTAAAAAGGCCCCCAGACCCTTCTGGACCCCCTCAGGACGATTCTAATAGCCCCCAGACCCTTCTAGAGCCCCTCAGGGCCTTTCTAAAGGACTCCACACCCTTCTAATGACTCTCAAGACCCATGTAAAGGCCCCTAGACCCTTCTAGATTGCCTCAGGACCCATCTAAAAGCCCCCAGACCCTTCTAATGCCTTTCAGGACCCTTATGAAGGCCACAAGACCCTTCTAATGCCCCTCAGGACCTTTCTAAAGGCACTCAGACCCTTCTAATGCCCCTCAGGGCATTTATAAAGGTTCCCAGACCCTTCTAATGCCCCTCAGGACCCTTATAAAGCCACCCAGACCCTTCTAGAGCCTCCCAGGACAGTTTTAAATGCGTCCAGACCCTTCTAGACCCCCTCAGGACCATTCTAAAAGCTCCCAGACCCTTCTAATGCCGCTCAGGACCCTTCTAAAGGCCCCCAGACCTTCTAATGCCCCTCAGGGCCTTTCTAAAGTACCCCAGACACTTCTAGAACCTCTCAGGGCCTTTCTATATGACCCCAGACCCTTGTAATGCCACTCAGGGCCTTTCTAAAGGCCCCGATACCCTTCTAATGCCCCTCAGGACATTTCTAAAGGCCCCCAGACCCTTCAAGAGCCCCTCAGGACATTTCTAAAGGCACCCAGACCCTTCTAATGCCACTCAGGGCCTTTCTAAAGGCTGCGAGACCCTTATAATCCCCCTGAGGACCTTTAAAAAGGCCCCCAGACCCTTCTGGACCCCCTCAGGACGCTTCTAATAGCCCCCAGACCCTTCTAGAGCCCCTCAGGGCCTTTCTAAAGGCCTCCACACCCTTCTAATGACCCTCAAGACCCATGTAAAGGCCCCCAGACCCTTCTAGATTGCCTCAGGACCCATCTAAAAGCCCCCAGACCCTTCTAATGCCTTTCAGGACCCTTATGAAGGCTACAAGACCCTTCTAATGCCCCTCAGGACCTTTCTAAAGGCCCTCAGACCCTTCTAATGCCCCTCAGGGCATTTATAAAGGTTCCCAGACCCTTCTAATGCCCCTCAGGACCCTTATAAAGCCACCCAGACCCTTCTAGAGCCTCCCAGGACAGTTTTAAATGCGTCCAGACCCTTCTAGACCCCCTCAGGACCATTCTAAAAGCTCCCAGACCCTTCTAATGCCGCTCAGGACCCTTCTAAAGGCCCCCAGACCTTCTAATGCCCCTCAGGGCCTTTCTAAAGTACCCCAGACACTTCTAGAACCTCTCAGGGCCTTTCTATATGACCCCAGACCCTTGTAATGCCACTCAGGGCCTTTCTAAAGGCCCCGATACCCTTCTAATGCCCCTCAGGACATTTCTAAAGGCCCCCAGACCCTTCAAGAGCCCCTCAGGACATTTCTAAAGGCACCCAGAACCTTCTAATGCCACTCAGGGCCTTTCTAAAGGCTGCGAGACCCTTATAATCCCCCTGAGGACCTTTAAAAAGGCCCCCAGACCCTTCTGGACCCCCTCAGGACGCTTCTAATAGACCCCAGACCCTTCTAGAGCCCCTCAGGGCCTTTCTAAAGGCCTCCACACCCTTCTAATGACCCTCAAGACCCATGTAAAGGCCGCCAGACCCTTCTAGATTGCCTCAGGACCCATCCAAAAGCCCCCAGACCCTTCTAATGCCTTTCAGGGCCTTTCTAAAGGCCTCCACACCCATCTAATGACTCTCAAGACCCATGTAAAGGCCCCCAGACCCTTCTAGATTGCCTCAGGACCCATCTAAAAGACCCCAGACCCTTCTAATGCCTTTCAGGACTCTTATGAAGGCCACAAGACCCTTCTAATGCCCCTCAGGACCTTTCTAAAGGCCCTCAGACCCTTCTAATGCCCCTCAGGGCATTTATAAAGGTTCCCAGACCCTTCTAGAGCCCGTCAGGACCCTTATAAAGGCCCCCAGACCGTTCTAGAGCCCCTCAGGACACTTCTAAAGGCCGGCAGACCATTCTAATGCCCGTCAGGGCCTTTATAAAGGTCCCCAGACCCTTCTCCTGCCCCTCAGGAGCATTCTAAAGGCCGCCAGACCCTTCTAATGCCCTACAGGGCCTTTCTAAAGGTCCCCAGACCCTTCTAGAGCCCCTGAAGACCCTTCTAAAGGCCCCCAGACCCTTATAGAGCCCCTCAGGACCCTTCTAAAGTCTCCCAGACCCTGCTAGTTCCCCTCAGGTCTTTTATAAGGGCACCCAGAATCTTCTAATGCCCCTCAGGACCATTATAAAGGCACCCAGACCCTTCTAGAGCCTCTCAGGACAGTTTTAAATGCCTCCAGACCCTTTTAGACCCGCTCAGGACCATTCTAAAGGCCCCCGACCCTTCTAATGCCCCTCAGGGCCTTTCTAAAGGCCCCCATACCCTTCTAATGCCCCTCAGGTCATTTCTAAAGGCACCCAGACCCTTCTAATGCCACTCAGGGCCTTTCTAAAGGCCGCGAGACCCTTATAATCCCCCTGAGGGCATTTAAAAAGGCCCCCAGACCATTCTGAACCCCCTCAGGAAGCTTCTAAGAGCCCCCAGACCCTTCTAGAGCCCCTCAGGGCCTTTCTAAAGGCCTCCACACCCTTCTAATGACTCTCAAGACCCATGTAAAGGCCCCTAGACCCTTCTAGATTGCCTCAGGACCCATCTAAAAGCCCTCAGACCCTTCTAATGCCTTTCAGGACCCTTATGAAGGCCACAAGACCCTTCTAATGCCCCTCAGGACCTTTCTAAAGGCCCTCAGACCCTTCTAATGCCCCTCGGGGCATTTATAAAGGTTCCCAGACCCTTCTAGAGCCCGTCAGGACCCTTATAAAGGCCCCCAGACCATTCTAGAGCCCCTCAGGACACTTCTAAATCCCGCAGACCATTCTAATGCCCGTCAGGGCCTTTATAAAGGTCCCCAGACCCTTCTACTGCCCCTCAGGAGCATTCTAAAGGCCCCCAGACCCTTCTAATATCCCACACGGCCTTTCTAAAGGTCCCCAGACCCTTCTAGAGCCCTTGAAGACCATTCTAAAGGCCCCCAGACCCTTATAGAGCCCCTCAGGACCCTTCTAAAGTCCCCCAGACCCTGCTAATTCCCCTCAGGGCTTTTATAAGAGCCACAAGACCCTTCTAATGCCCCTCAGGACCCTTATAAAGGCATCCCAGACCCTTCTAGAGCCTCTCAGGACAGTTTTAAAAGCCTCCAGACCTTTCTAGACCCCCTCAGGACCATTCTAAAGGTCCCCAGACCCTTCTAATGCCCCTCAGGACCCTTCTAAAGGCCCCCAGACCCTTCTAATGCCCCTCAGGACCCTTCTAAAGGCCCTCAGACCCTTCTAATGCCCCGCAGGGCCTTTCTAAATTACTCCAGACACTTCTAGAACCTCTCAGGGCCTTTCTATATGACCCCAGACCTTTGTAATGCCCCTCAGGGCCTTTCTAAAGGCCCCCACACCCTTCTAATGACACTCAGGACATTTCTAAAGGCCCCCAGACCATTGAAGAGCCCCTCAGGACATTTCTAAAGGCACCCAGACCCTTCTAATGCCACTCAGGGCCTTTCTAAAGGCTGCGAGACCCTTATAATCCCCCTGAGGACCTTTAAAAAGGCCCCCAGACCCTTCTGGACCCCCTCAGGACGCTTCTAATAGCCCCCAGACCCTTCTAGAGCCCCTCAGGGCCTTTCTAAAGGCCTCCACACCCTTCTAATGACCCTCAAGACCCATGTAAAGGCCCCCAGACCCTTCTAGATTGCCTCAGGACCCATCTAAAAGCCCCCAGACCCTTCTAATGCCTTTCAGGACCCTTATGAAGGCCACAAGACCCTTCTAATGCCCCTCAGGACCTTTCTAAAGGCACTCAGACCCTTCTAATGCCCCTCAGGGCATTTATAAAGGTTCCCAGACCCTTCTAATGCCCCTCAGGACCCTTATAAAGCCACCCAGACCCTTCTAGAGCCTCCCAGGACAGTTTTAAATGCGTCCAGACCCTTCTAGACCCCCTCAGGACCATTCTAAAAGCTCCCAGACCCTTCTAATGCCGCTCAGGACCCTTCTAAAGGCCCCCAGACCTTCTAATGCCCCTCAGGGCCTTTCTAAAGTACCCCAGACACTTCTAGAACCTCTCAGGGCCTTTCTATATGACCCCAGACCCTTGTAATGCCACTCAGGGCCTTTCTAAAGGCCCCGATACCCTTCTAATGCCCCTCAGGACATTTCTAAAGGCCCCCAGACCCTTCAAGAGCCCCTCAGGACATTTCTAAAGGCACCCAGAACCTTCTAATGCCACTCAGGGCCTTTCTAAAGGCTGCGAGACCCTTATAATCCCCCTGAGGACCTTTAAAAAGGCCCCCAGACCCTTCTGGACCCCCTCAGGACGCTTCTAATAGACCCCAGACCCTTCTAGAGCCCCTCAGGGCCTTTCTAAAGGCCTCCACACCCTTCTAATGACCCTCAAGACCCATGTAAAGGCCCCCAGACCCTTCTAGATTGCCTCAGGACCCATCCAAAAGCCCCCAGACCCTTCTAATGCCTTTCAGGGCCTTTCTAAAGGCCTCCACACCCATCTAATGACTCTCAAGACCCATGTAAAGGCCCCCAGACCCTTCTAGATTGCCTCAGGACCCATCTAAAAGACCCCAGACCCTTCTAATGCCTTTCAGGACCCTTATGAAGGCCACAAGACCCTTCTAATGCCCCTCAGGACCTTTCTAAAGGCCCTCAGACCCTTCTAATGCCCCTCAGGGCATTTATAAAGGTTCCCAGACCCTTCTAGAGCCCGTCAGGACCCTTATAAAGGCCCCCAGACCGTTCTAGAGCCCCTCAGGACACTTCTAAAGGCCGGCAGACCATTCTAATGCCCGTCAGGGCCTTTATAAAGGTCCCCAGACCCTTCTCCTGCCCCTCAGGAGCATTCTAAAGGCCGCCAGACCCTTCTAATGCCCTACAGGGCCTTTCTAAAGGTCCCCAGACCCTTCTAGAGCCCCTGAAGACCCTTCTAAAGGCCCCCAGACCCTTATAGAGCCCCTCAGGACCCTTCTAAAGTCTCCCAGACCCTGCTATTTCCCCTCAGGTCTTTTATAAGGGCACCCAGAATCTTCTAATGCCCCTCAGGACCCTTATAAAGGCACCCAGACCCTTCTAGAGCCTCTCAGGACAGTTTTAAATGCCTCCAGACCCTTTTAGACCCGCTCAGGACCATTCTAAAGGCCCCCGACCCTTCTAATGCCCCTCAGGGCCTTTCTAAAGGCCCCCATACCCTTCTAATGCCCCTCAGGTCATTTCTAAAGGCACCCAGACCCTTCTAATGCCACTCAGGGCCTTTCTAAAGGCCGCGAGACCCTTATAATCCCCCTGAGGGCATTTAAAAAGGCCCCCAGACCATTCTGAACCCCCTCAGGAAGCTTCTAAGAGCCCCCAGACCCTTCTAGAGCCCCTCAGGGCCTTTCTAAAGGCCTCCACACCCTTCTAATGACTCTCAAGACCCATGTAAAGGCCCCTAGACCCTTCTAGATTGCCTCAGGACCCATCTAAAAGCCCTCAGACCCTTCTAATGCCTTTCAGGACCCTTATGAAGGCCACAAGACCCTTCTAATGCCCCTCAGGACCTTTCTAAAGGCCCTCAGACCCTTCTAATGCCCCTCGGGGCATTTATAAAGGTTCCCAGACCCTTCTAGAGCCCGTCAGGACCCTTATAAAGGCCCCCAGACCATTCTAGAGCCCCTCAGGACACTTCTAAATCCCGCAGACCATTCTAATGCCCGTCAGGGCCTTTATAAAGGTCCCCAGACCCTTCTACTGCCCCTCAGGAGCATTCTAAAGGCCCCCAGACCCTTCTAATATCCCACACGGCCTTTCTAAAGGTCCCCAGACCCTTCTAGAGCCCTTGAAGACCATTCTAAAGGCCCCCAGACCCTTATAGAGCCCCTCAGGACCCTTCTAAAGTCCCCCAGACCCTGCTAATTCCCCTCAGGGCTTTTATAAGAGCCACAAGACCCTTCTAATGCCCCTCAGGACCCTTATAAAGGCATCCCAGACCCTTCTAGAGCCTCTCAGGACAGTTTTAAAAGCCTCCAGACCTTTCTAGACCCCCTCAGGACCATTCTAAAGGTCCCCAGACCCTTCTAATGCCCCTCAGGACCCTTCTAAAGGCCCCCAGACCCTTCTAATGCCCCTCAGGACCCTTCTAAAGGCCCTCAGACCCTTCTAATGCCCCGCAGGGCCTTTCTAAATTACTCCAGACACTTCTAGAACCTCTCAGGGCCTTTCTATATGACCCCAGACCTTTGTAATGCCCCTCAGGGCCTTTCTAAAGGCCCCCACACCCTTCTAATGACACTCAGGACATTTCTAAAGGCCCCCAGACCATTGAAGAGCCCCTCAGGACATTTCTAAAGGCACCCAGACCCTTCTAATGCCACTCAGGGCCTTTCTAAAGGCTGCGAGACCCTTATAATCCCCCTGAGGACCTTTAAAAAGGCCCCCAGACCCTTCTGGACCCCCTCAGGACGCTTCTAATAGCCCCCAGACCCTTCTAGAGCCCCTCAGGGCCTTTCTAAAGGCCTCCACACCCTTCTAATGACCCTCAAGACCCATGTAAAGGCCCCCAGACCCTTCTAGATTGCCTCAGGACCCATCTAAAAGCCCCCAGACCCTTCTAATGCCTTTCAGGACCCTTATGAAGGCCACAAGACCCTTCTAATGCCCCTCAGGACCTTTCTAAAGGCACTCAGACCCTTCTAATGCCCCTCAGGGCATTTATAAAGGTTCCCAGACCCTTCTAATGCCCCTCAGGACCCTTATAAAGCCACCCAGACCCTTCTAGAGCCTCCCAGGACAGTTTTAAATGCGTCCAGACCCTTCTAGACCCCCTCAGGACCATTCTAAAAGCTCCCAGACCCTTCTAATGCCGCTCAGGACCCTTCTAAAGGCCCCCAGACCTTCTAATGCCCCTCAGGGCCTTTCTAAAGTACCCCAGACACTTCTAGAACCTCTCAGGGCCTTTCTATATGACCCCAGACCCTTGTAATGCCACTCAGGGCCTTTCTAAAGGCCCCGATACCCTTCTAATGCCCCTCAGGACATTTCTAAAGGCCCCCAGACCCTTCAAGAGCCCCTCAGGACATTTCTAAAGGCACCCAGAACCTTCTAATGCCACTCAGGGCCTTTCTAAAGGCTGCGAGACCCTTATAATCCCCCTGAGGACCTTTAAAAAGGCCCCCAGACCCTTCTGGACCCCCTCAGGACGATTCTAATAGACCCCAGACCCTTCTAGAGCCCCTCAGGGCCTTTCTAAAGGCCTCCACACCCTTCTAATGACCCTCAAGACCCATGTAAAGGCCCCCAGACCCTTCTAGATTGCCTCAGGACCCATCCAAAAGCCCCCAGACCCTTCTAATGCCTTTCAGGGCCTTTCTAAAGGCCTCCACACCCATCTAATGACTCTCAAGACCCATGTAAAGGCCCCCAGACCCTTCTAGATTGCCTCAGGACCCATCTAAAAGACCCCAGACCCTTCTAATGCCTTTCAGGACCCTTATGAAGGCCACAAGACCCTTCTAATGCCCCTCAGGACCTTTCTAAAGGCCCTCAGACCCTTCTAATGCCCCTCAGGGCATTTATAAAGGTTCCCAGACCCTTCTAGAGCCCGTCAGGACCCTTATAAAGGCCCCCAGACCGTTCTAGAGCCCCTCAGGACACTTCTAAAGGCCGGCAGACCATTCTAATGCCCGTCAGGGCCTTTATAAAGGTCCCCAGACCCTTCTCCTGCCCCTCAGGAGCATTCTAAAGGCCGCCAGACCCTTCTAATGCCCTACAGGGCCTTTCTAAAGGTCCCCAGACCCTTCTAGAGCCCCTGAAGACCCTTCTAAAGGCCCCCAGACCCTTATAGAGCCCCTCAGGACCCTTCTAAAGTCTCCCAGACCCTGCTAGTTCCCCTCAGGTCTTTTATAAGGGCACCCAGAATCTTCTAATGCCCCTCAGGACCCTTATAAAGGCACCCAGACCCTTCTAGAGCCTCTCAGGACAGTTTTAAATGCCTCCAGACCCTTTTAGACCCGCTCAGGACCATTCTAAAGGCCCCCGACCCTTCTAATGCCCCTCAGGGCCTTTCTAAAGGCCCCCATACCCTTCTAATGCCCCTCAGGTCATTTCTAAAGGCACCCAGACCCTTCTAATGCCACTCAGGGCCTTTCTAAAGGCCGCGAGACCCTTATAATCCCCCTGAGGGCATTTAAAAAGGCCCCCAGACCATTCTGAACCCCCTCAGGAAGCTTCTAAGAGCCCCCAGACCCTTCTAGAGCCCCTCAGGGCCTTTCTAAAGGCCTCCACACCCTTCTAATGACTCTCAAGACCCATGTAAAGGCCCCTAGACCCTTCTAGATTGCCTCAGGACCCATCTAAAAGCCCTCAGACCCTTCTAATGCCTTTCAGGACCCTTATGAAGGCCACAAGACCCTTCTAATGCCCCTCAGGACCTTTCTAAAGGCCCTCAGACCCTTCTAATGCCCCTCGGGGCATTTATAAAGGTTCCCAGACCCTTCTAGAGCCCGTCAGGACCCTTATAAAGGCCCCCAGACCATTCTAGAGCCCCTCAGGACACTTCTAAATCCCGCAGACCATTCTAATGCCCGTCAGGGCCTTTATAAAGGTCCCCAGACCCTTCTACTGCCCCTCAGGAGCATTCTAAAGGCCCCCAGACCCTTCTAATATCCCACACGGCCTTTCTAAAGGTCCCCAGACCCTTCTAGAGCCCTTGAAGACCATTCTAAAGGCCCCCAGACCCTTATAGAGCCCCTCAGGACCCTTCTAAAGTCCCCCAGACCCTGCTAATTCCCCTCAGGGCTTTTATAAGAGCCACAAGACCCTTCTAATGCCCCTCAGGACCCTTATAAAGGCATCCCAGACCCTTCTAGAGCCTCTCAGGACAGTTTTAAAAGCCTCCAGACCTTTCTAGACCCCCTCAGGACCATTCTAAAGGTCCCCAGACCCTTCTAATGCCCCTCAGGACCCTTCTAAAGGCCCCCAGACCCTTCTAATGCCCCTCAGGACCCTTCTAAAGGCCCTCAGACCCTTCTAATGCCCCGCAGGGCCTTTCTAAATTACTCCAGACACTTCTAGAACCTCTCAGGGCCTTTCTATATGACCCCAGACCTTTGTAATGCCCCTCAGGGCCTTTCTAAAGGCCCCCACACCCTTCTAATGACACTCAGGACATTTCTAAAGGCCCCCAGACCATTGAAGAGCCCCTCAGGACATTTCTAAAGGCACCCAGACCCTTCTAATGCCACTCAGGGCCTTTCTAAAGGCTGCGAGACCCTTATAATCCCCCTGAGGACCTTTAAAAAGGCCCCCAGACCCTTCTGGACCCCCTCAGGACGCTTCTAATAGCCCCCAGACCCTTCTAGAGCCCCTCAGGGCCTTTCTAAAGGCCTCCACACCCTTCTAATGACCCTCAAGACCCATGTAAAGGCCCCCAGACCCTTCTAGATTGCCTCAGGACCCATCTAAAAGCCCCCAGACCCTTCTAATGCCTTTCAGGACCCTTATGAAGGCCACAAGACCCTTCTAATGCCCCTCAGGACCTTTCTAAAGGCACTCAGACCCTTCTAATGCCCCTCAGGGCATTTATAAAGGTTCCCAGACCCTTCTAATGCCCCTCAGGACCCTTATAAAGCCACCCAGACCCTTCTAGAGCCTCCCAGGACAGTTTTAAATGCGTCCAGACCCTTCTAGACCCCCTCAGGACCATTCTAAAAGCTCCCAGACCCTTCTAATGCCGCTCAGGACCCTTCTAAAGGCCCCCAGACCTTCTAATGCCCCTCAGGGCCTTTCTAAAGTACCCCAGACACTTCTAGAACCTCTCAGGGCCTTTCTATATGACCCCAGACCCTTGTAATGCCACTCAGGGCCTTTCTAAAGGCCCCGATACCCTTCTAATGCCCCTCAGGACATTTCTAAAGGCCCCCAGACCCTTCAAGAGCCCCTCAGGACATTTCTAAAGGCACCCAGAACCTTCTAATGCCACTCAGGGCCTTTCTAAAGGCTGCGAGACCCTTATAATCCCCCTGAGGACCTTTAAAAAGGCCCCCAGACCCTTCTGGACCCCCTCAGGACGCTTCTAATAGACCCCAGACCCTTCTAGAGCCCCTCAGGGCCTTTCTAAAGGCCTCCACACCCTTCTAATGACCCTCAAGACCCATGTAAAGGCCCCCAGACCCTTCTAGATTGCCTCAGGACCCATCCAAAAGCCCCCAGACCCTTCTAATGCCTTTCAGGGCCTTTCTAAAGGCCTCCACACCCATCTAATGACTCTCAAGACCCATGTAAAGGCCCCCAGACCCTTCTAGATTGCCTCAGGACCCATCTAAAAGACCCCAGACCCTTCTAATGCCTTTCAGGACCCTTATGAAGGCCACAAGACCCTTCTAATGCCCCTCAGGACCTTTCTAAAGGCCCTCAGACCCTTCTAATGCCCCTCAGGGCATTTATAAAGGTTCCCAGACCCTTCTAGAGCCCGTCAGGACCCTTATAAAGGCCCCCAGACCGTTCTAGAGCCCCTCAGGACACTTCTAAAGGCCGGCAGACCATTCTAATGCCCGTCAGGGCCTTTATAAAGGTCCCCAGACCCTTCTCCTGCCCCTCAGGAGCATTCTAAAGGCCGCCAGACCCTTCTAATGCCCTACAGGGCCTTTCTAAAGGTCCCCAGACCCTTCTAGAGCCCCTGAAGACCCTTCTAAAGGCCCCCAGACCCTTATAGAGCCCCTCAGGACCCTTCTAAAGTCTCCCAGACCCTGCTATTTCCCCTCAGGTCTTTTATAAGGGCACCCAGAATCTTCTAATGCCCCTCAGGACCCTTATAAAGGCACCCAGACCCTTCTAGAGCCTCTCAGGACAGTTTTAAATGCCTCCAGACCCTTTTAGACCCGCTCAGGACCATTCTAAAGGCCCCCGACCCTTCTAATGCCCCTCAGGGCCTTTCTAAAGGCCCCCATACCCTTCTAATGCCCCTCAGGTCATTTCTAAAGGCACCCAGACCCTTCTAATGCCACTCAGGGCCTTTCTAAAGGCCGCGAGACCCTTATAATCCCCCTGAGGGCATTTAAAAAGGCCCCCAGACCATTCTGAACCCCCTCAGGAAGCTTCTAAGAGCCCCCAGACCCTTCTAGAGCCCCTCAGGGCCTTTCTAAAGGCCTCCACACCCTTCTAATGACTCTCAAGACCCATGTAAAGGCCCCTAGACCCTTCTAGATTGCCTCAGGACCCATCTAAAAGCCCTCAGACCCTTCTAATGCCTTTCAGGACCCTTATGAAGGCCACAAGACCCTTCTAATGCCCCTCAGGACCTTTCTAAAGGCCCTCAGACCCTTCTAATGCCCCTCAGGGCATTTATAAAGGTTCCCAGACCATTCTAGAGCCCGTCAGGACCCTTATAAAGGCCCCCAGACCATTCTAGAGCCCCTCAGGACACTTCTAAAGGCCCGCAGACCATTCTAATGCCGGTCAGGGCCTTTCTAAAGGTCCCCAGACCCTTCTCCTGCCCCTCAGGAGCATTCTAAAGGCCCCCAGACCCTTCTAATGCCCCACAGGGCCTTTCTAAAGGTCCCCAGACCCTTCTAGAGCCCCTGAAGACCCTTCTAAAGGCCCCCAGACCCTTATAGAGCCCCTCAGGACCCTTCTAAAGTCCCCCAGACCCTGCTAGTTCCCCTCAGGTCTTTTATAAGGGCACCCAGAATCTTCTAATGCCCCTCAGGACCCTTATAAACGCACCCAGACCCTTCTAGAGCCTCTCAGGACAGTTTATAATGCCTCCAGACCCTTCTAGACCCGCTCAGGACCATTCTAAAGGCCCCCAGACCCTTCTAATGCCCCTCAGGGCCTTTCTAAAGGCATCCACACCCTTCTAATGACCCTCAAGACCCATGTAAAGGCCGCCAGACCTTTCTAGATTGCCTCAGGACCCATCTAAAAGCCCCCAGACCCTTCCAATGCCCCTCAGGACCCTTCTAAAGGCCTCCACACCCTTCTAATGACCCTCAAGCCCCATGTAAAGGCCCCTAGACCCTTCTAGATTGCCTCAGGACCCATCTAAAAGCCCCAGACCCTTCTAATGCCTTTCAGGACCCTTATTAAGACCACAAGACCCTTGTAATGCCCCTCAGGACCTTTCTAAAGGCCCTCAGACCCTTCTAATGCCCCTCAGGGCATTTATAAAGGTTCCCAGACCCTTCTAGAGCCCGTCAGGACCCTTATAAAGGTCCCCAGACCCCTCTACTGCCCCTCAGGAGCATTCTAATGGCCCCCAGACCCTTCTAATGCCCCACAGGGCCTTTCTAAAGGTCCCCAGACCCTTCTAGAGCCCCTGAAGACCCATCTAAAGGCCCCCAGACCCATATAGAGCCCCTCAGGACCATTCTAAAGTTCCCAGACCCTGCTAATTCCCCTCAGGGCTTTTATAAGGGCACCCATACCCTTGTAATGCCCCTCAGGACCCTTATAAAGGCACCCAGACCCTTCTAGAGCCTCTCAGGACAGTTTTAAATGCCTCCAGACCCTTCTAGAACCCCTCAGGACCATTCTAAAGGCCCCCAGACCCTTCTAATGCCCCTCAGGGCCTTTCTAAAGTACCCCAGACACTTCTAGAACATCTCAGGGCCTTTCTATATGTCCCCAGGCCCATGTAATGCCACTCAGGGCCTTTCTAAAGGCCGCGAGACCCTTATAATCCCCCTGAGGGCCTTTAAAAAGGCCCCCAGACCCTTCTGGACCCCCTCAGGACGCTTCTAATAGCCCCCAGACCCTTCTAGAGCTCTTCAGGGCCTTTCTAAAGGCATCCACACCCTTCTAATGACCCTAAAGACCCATGTAAAGGCCCCCAGACCATTCTAGATTGCCTCAGGACCCATCTAAAAGCCCCCAGACCCTTCTAATGCCTTTCAGGACCCTTATGAAGGCCACAAGACCCTTCTAATGCCCTTCAGGACCTTTCTAAAGGACCTCAGACCCTTCTAATGCCCCTCAGGGCATTTATAAAGGTTCCCAGACCCTTCTAGAGCCCGTCAGGACACTTACAAAGGTCCCCAGACCCTTCTACTGCCCCTCAGGAGCATTACAAAGGCCCCCAGACCCTTCTAATGTCCCTCAGGTCATTTCTAAAGGCACCCAGACCCTTCTAATGCCACTCAGGGGCTTTCTAAAGGCCACGAGACCCTTAGAATCCCCCTGAGGGCCTTTAAATAGGCCCCCAGACCCTTCTGGACCCCCTCAGGACGCTTCTAATAGACCCCAGACCCTTCTAGAGCCCCTCAGGGCCTTTCTAAAGGCCTCCACACCCTTCTAATGACCCTCAAGACCCATGTAAAGGACCCCAGACCCTTGTAGAATGCCTGAGGACCCATCTAAAAGCCCCCAGACCCTTCTAATGCATTTCAGGGCCTTTCTAAAGTCCTCCACACCCTTCTAATGACCCTCAAGACCCATGTAAAGGCCCCTAGACCCTTCTAGATTGCCTCAGGACCCATCTAAAAGCCCCCAGACCCTTCTAATGCCTTTCAGGACCCTTATGAAGGCCACAAGACCCTTCTAATGCCTCTCAGGACCATTCTAAAGGCCCTCAGACCCTTCTAATGCCCCTCAGGGCATTTATAAAGGTTCCCAGACCCTTCTAGAGCCCGTCAGGACCCTTATAAAGGCCCCCAGACCATTCTAGAGCCCCTCAGGACACTTCTAAAGGCCCGCAGACCATTCTAATGCCCGTCAGGGCCTTTATAAAGGTCCCCAGACCCTTCTACTGCCCCTCAGGAGCATTCTAAAGGCCCCCAGACCCTTCTAATGCCCCACAGGGCCTTTCTAAAGGTCCCCAGACCCTTCTAGAGCCCCTCAAGACCCTTCTAAAGGCCCCCAGACCCTTATAGAGACCCTCAGGACCCTTCTAAAGTCCCCCAGACCCTGCTAGTTCCCCTCAGGGCTTTTATAAGGGCACCCAGAATCTTCTAATGCCCCTCAGGAGCCTTATAAAGGCCCCCAGACCCGTCTAGAGCCTCTCAGGACAGTTTTAAATGCCTCCAGACCCTTCTAGACCCCCTCAGGACCATTCTAAAGGCACCCAGACCCTTCTAATGCCCCTCAGGACCTTTCTAAAGTATACCAGAGGCTTCTAGAACCTCTCAGGGCCTTTCTATATGACCCCAGGCCCTTGTAATGCCACTCAGGGCCTTTCTAAAGGCCGCGAGACCCTTATAATCCCCCTGAGGGCCTTTAAAAAGGACTCCAGACCCTTCTGGACCCCCTCTGGACAGTTCTAATAGCCCCCAGACATTTCTAGAGCCCCTCAAGGCCTTTCTAAAGGCCTCCACACCCTTCTAATGACCCTCAAGACCCATGTAAAGGCCCCTAGACCCTTCTAGATTGCCTCAGGACCCATCTAAAAGCCCCCAGACCCTTCTAATGCCTTTCAGGACCCTTATGAAGGCCACAAGACCCTTCTAATGCCTCTCAGGACCATTCTAAAGGCCCTCAGACCCTTCTAATGCCCCTCAGGGCATTTATAAAGGTTCCCAGACCCTTCTAGAGTCCGTCAGGACCCTTATAAAGGCCCCCAGACCATTCTAGAGCCCCTCAGGACACTTCTAAAGGCCCGCAGACCATTCTAATGCCCGTCAGGGCCTTTATAAAGGTCCCCAGACCCTTCTACTGCCCCTCAGGAGCATTCTAAATGCCCCCAGACCCTTCTAATGCCACACAGGGCCTTTCTAAAGGTCCCCAGACCCTTATACAGCCCATCAAGACCCTTCTAAAGGCCCCCAGACCCTTATAGAGCCCCTCAGGACCCTTCTAAAGTCCCCCAGACCCTGCTAGTTCCCCTCAGGGCTTTTATAAGGGCACCCAGAATCTTCTAATGCCCCTCAGGAGCCTTATAAAGGCCCCCAGACCCGTCTAGAGCCTCTCAGGACAGTTTTAAATGCCTCCAGACCCTTCTAGACCCCCTCAGGACCATTCTAAAGGCACCCAGACCCTTCTAATGCCCCTCAGGACCTTTCTAAAGTATACCAGACGCTTCTAGAATCTCTCAGGGCCTTTCTAAAGGACCCCAGACCCTTCTAGAGCCCCTGAAGACCCTTCTAAAGGCCCCCAGACCCTTATAGAGCCCCTAAGGACACTTCTGAAGTCCCCCAGACCCTGCTAATTCCCCTCAGGGCTTTTATAAGGGCACCCAGACCCTTCTAATGCCCCTCAGGGCCTTTCTAAATTACCCCAGACACGTCTAGAACCTCTCAGGGCCTTTCTATATGACCCCAGGCCCTTGTAATGCCACTCAGGGCCTTTCTAAAGGCAGCGAGACCCTTATAATCCCCCTGAGGGCCTTTAAAAAGGCCACCAGACCCTTCTGGACCCCCTCAGGACGCTTCTAATAGCCCCCAGACCCTTCTAGAGCCCCTCAGGTCCTTTCTAAAGGCCTCCACACCCTTCTAATGACCCTCAAGACCCATGTAAAGGCCCCCAGACCCTTCTAGATTGCATAAGGACCCATCTAAAAGCCCCCAGACCCTTCTAATGCCTTTCAGGGCCTTTCTAAAGGCCTCCACACCCTTCTAATGACCCTCAACACCCATGTAAAGGCCCCTAGACCCTTCTAGATTGCCTCAGGACCCATCGAAAAGACCCCAGACCCATCTAATGCCTTTCAGGACCCTTATGAAGGCCACAAGACCCTTCTAATGCCCCTCAGGACCTTTCTAAAGGCCCTCAGACCCTTCTAATGCCTCTCAGGACCTTTCTAAAGGCCCCCAGACCCTTCTAATGCCCCTCAGGACCTTTCAAAAGGCCCTCAGACCCTTCTAATACCCCTCAGGGCATTTATAAAGGTTCCCAGACCCTTCTAGAGCCCCTCAAGACCCTTCTAAAGGCCCCCAGACCCTTATAGAGCCACTGAGGACCCTTCTAAAGTCCCCCAGACCCTGCTAGTTCCCCTCAGGGCTTTTATAAGGGCACCCAGAATCTTCTAATGCCCCTCAGGACCCTTATAAAGGCACCCAGACCCTTCTAGAGCCTCTCAGGACAGTTTTAAATGCCTCCAGACCCTTCTAGACCCCCTCAGGACCATTCTAAAGGCACCCATACCCTTCTAATGCCCCTCAGGGCCTTTCTAAAGTAAACCAGACGCTTCTAGAACCTCTTAGGGCCTTTCTATATGAACCCAGACCCCTGTAATGCCACTCAGGGCCTTTCTAAAGGCCGCGAGACCCTTATAATCCCCCTGAGGGCCTTTAAAAAGGCCCCCAGACCCTTCTGGATCCCCTCTGGACAATTCTAATAGCCCCCAGACCCTTCTAGAGCCCCTCAGGGCCTTTCTAAAGGCATCCACACCCTTCTAATGACCCTCAAGACCCATGTAAAGGCCCCCAGACCCTTCTAGATTGCCTCAGGACCCATCTAAAAGCCCCGAGACCCTTCTAATGCCTTTCAGGACCCTTATGAAGGCCACAAGACCCTTCTAATGCCCCTCAGGACCTTTCTAGAGGCCCTCAGACCCTTCTAATGCCCCTCAGGGCATTTATAAAGGTTCCCAGACCATTCTAGAGCCTGTCAGGACACTTATAAAGGTCCTCAGACCCTTCTACTGCCCCTCAGGAGCATCATAAAGGCCCCCAGACCCTTCTAATGCCCCTCAGGACATTTCTAAAGGCACCCAGACCCTTCTAATGCCACTCAGGGCCTTTCTAAAGGCCGCGAGACCTTTATAATCCCCCTGGGGGCCTTTAAAAAGGCCCCCAGACCCTTCTGGACCCCCTCAGGACGCTTCTAATAGCCCCCAGACCCTTCTAGAGCCCCTCAGGGCCTTTCTAAAGGCATCCACACCCTTCTAATGACCCTCAAGACCCATGTAAAGGCCCCCAGACCCTTCTAGATTGCCTCAGGACCCATCCAAAAGCCCCCAGACCCTTCGAATGCCTTTCAGGGCCTTTCTAAAGGCCTCCACACCCTTCTAATGACTCTCAAGACCCATGTAAAGGCCCCTAGACCCTTCTAGATCGCCTCAGGACCCATCTAAAAGCCCTCAGACCCTTCTAATGCCTTTCAGGACCCTTATGAAGGCCACAAGACCCTTCTAATGCCCCTCAGGACCTTTCTAAACGCCCTCAGACCCTTTTAATGCCCCTCAGGGCATTTATAAAGGTTCCCAGACCCTTCTAGAGCCTGTCAGGACCCTTATAAAGGCCCCCAGACCATTCTAGAGCCCCTCAGGACACTTCTAAATCCCGCAGACCATTCTAATGCCGGTCAGGGCCTTTATAAAGGTCCCCACACCCTTCTACTGCCCCTCAGGAGCATTCTAAAGGCCCCTAGACCCTTCTAATGCCCCACAGGGCCATTCTAAAGGTCCCCAGACCCTTCTAGAGACCCTGAAGACCATTCTCAAGGCCCCCAGACCCTTATAGAGCCCCTCAGGACCCCTCTAAAGTCCCCCAGACCCTGCTAATTCCCCTCAGGGCTTTTATAAGGGCACCCAGAATCTTCTAATTCCCCTCAGGACCCTTATAAAGGCACCCAGACCCTTCTAGAGCCTCTCAGGACAGTTTTAAATGCGTCCAGACCATTCTAGACCCCCTCAGGACCATTCTAAAGGCACCCAGACCCTTCTAATGCCCCTCAGGGCCTTTCTAAAGGCCCCCATACCCTTCTAATGCCCCTCAGGTCATTTCTAAAGGCACCCAGACCCTTCTAATGCCACTCAGGGCCTTTCTAAAGGCCGCGAGACCCTTATAATCCACCTGAGGTCCTTTAAAATGCTCACAGACCCTTATGGACCCCCTCAGGACGCTTCTAATAGCCCCCAGACCCTTCTAGAGCCCCTCAGCGCCTTTCTAAAGGCCTCCACACCCTTCTAATGACCCTCAAGACCCATGTAAAGGCCCCCAGACCCTTGTAGAATGCCTCAGGACCCATCTAAAATCCCCCAGACCCTTCTAATGCCTTTCAGGGCCTTACTAAAGGCCTCCACACCCTTCTAATGACCCTCAAGACCCATGTAAAGGCCCCTAGACCCTTCTAGATTGCCTCAGGACCCATCTAAAAGCCCCCAGACCCTTCTAATGCCTTTCAGGACCCTTATGAAGGCCACAAGACCCTTCTAATGCCCCTCAGGACCTTTCTAAAGGCCCTCAGACCCTTCTAATGCCCCTCAGGGCATTTATAAAGGTTCCCAGACCCTTCTAGAGCCCGTCAGGACCCTTATAAAGGCCCCCAGACCATTCTAGAGCCCCTCAGGACACTTCTAAAGGCCCGCAGACCATTCTAATGCCCGTCAGGGCCTTTCTAAAGGTCCCCAGACCCTTCTACTGCCACTCAGGAGCATTCTAAAGGCCCCCAGACCCTTCTAATGCCCCACAGGGCCTTTCTAAAGGTCCCCAGACCCTTCTAGAGCCCCTGAAGACCCTTCTAAAGGCCCCCAGACCCTTATAGAGCCCCTCAGGACCCTTCTAAAGTCCCCCAGACCCTGCTAGTTCCCCTCAGGGCTTTTATAAGGGCACCCAGAATCTTCTAATGCCCCTCAGGACCCTTATAAAGGCACCCAGACCCTTCTAGACCCTCTCAGGGCAGTTTTAAATGCCTCCAGACCCTTCTAGACCCGCTCAGGACCATTCTAAAGGCACCCAGACCCTTCTAATGCCCCTCAGGGCCTTTCTAAAATAAACCAGACGCTTCTAGAACCTCTCAGGGCCTTTCTATATCAACCCAGACCCCTGTAATGCCACTCAGGGCCTTTCTAAAGGCCGCGAGACCCTTATAATCCCCCTGAGGGCCTTTAAAAAGGCCCCCAGACCCTTCTGGACCACCTCTGGACACTTCTAATAGCCCCCAGACCCTTCTAGAGCCCCTCAGGGTCTTTCTAAAGGCATCCACACCCTTCTAATGACCCTCAAGACCCATGTAAAGGCCCCTAGACCCTTCTAGATTGCCTCAGGACCCATCTAAAAGCCCCCAGACACTTCTAATGCTTTCAGGACCCTTATTAAGGCCACAAGACCCTTCTAATGCCCCTCAGGACCTTTCTAAAGGCCCTCAGACCCTTCTAATGCCACTCAGGGCATTTATAAAGGTTCCCAGACCCTTCTAGATCACGTCAGGACACTTATAAAGGTCCCCAGACCCTTCTACTGCCCCTCAGGAGCATTCTAAAGGCACCCAGACCCTTCTAATGCCCCACAGTGCCTTTCTAAAGGTCCCCAGACCGTTCTAGAGCCCCTGAAGACCCTTCTAAAGGCCCCCAGACCCTTATAGAGCCCCTCAGGACCCTTATAAAGTCCCCCAGACCCTGCTAATTCCCCTCAGGGCTTTTATAAGGGCCCCCAGACCCTTCTAATGCCCCTCAGGACCCTTATAAAAGCACCCAGACCCTTCTAGAGCCTCTCAGGACAGTTTTAAATGCCTAAAGACCCTTCTAGAACCCCCCAGGACCATTCTAAAGGCCCCCAGACCCTTCTAATGCCCCTCAGGGCCTTTCTAAAGTACCCCAGACACTTCTAGAACCTCTCAGGGCCTTTCTATATGACCCCAGGCCCTTGTAATGCCACTCAGGGCCTTTCTAAAGGCAGCGAGACCCTTATAATCCCCCTGAGGGCCTTTAAAAAGGCCCCCAGTCCCTTCTGGACCCCCTCAGGATGCTTCTAATAGCCCCCAGACCCTTCTAGAGCCCTTCAGGACCATTCTAAAAGCCCCCAGACCCTTCTAATGCCTTTCAGGACCCTTATGAAGGCCACAAGACCCTTCTAATGCCCCTCAGGACCTTTCTAAAGGCCCTCAGACCCTTCTAATGCCCCTCAGGGCATTTATAAAGGTTCCCAGACCCTTCTAGAGCCAGTCAGGACCCTTATAAAGGCCCCCAGACCATTCTAGAGCCCCTCCGGACACTTCTAAAGGCCCGCAGACCATTCTAATGCCCGTCAGGGCCTTTCTAAAGGTCCCCAGACCCTTCTACTGCCCCTCAGGAGCATTCTAAAGGCCCCCAGACCCTTCTAATGCCCCACAGGGCCTTTCTAAAGGTCCCCAGACCCTTCTAGAGCCCCTAAAGACCCTTCTAAAGGCCCCCAGACCCTTATAGAGCCCCTCAGGACCCTTCTAAAGTCCTCCAGACCCTGCTAGTTCCCCTCAGGGCTTTTATAAGGGCACCCAGAATCTTCTAATGCCCCTCAGGAC
This sequence comes from Coccyzus lansbergi, assembly GCA_033558105.1. Lineage (NCBI taxonomy): Eukaryota > Metazoa > Chordata > Aves > Cuculiformes > Coccyzidae > Coccyzus > Coccyzus lansbergi. The sequence continues at coordinate 340,247 of JAUMJK010001764.1, forward strand.
CCTTGTAAAGGCACCCAGACCCTTCTAGAGCCTCTCAGGGCAGTTTTAAATGCCTCCAGACCCTTCTAGACCCCCTCAGGACCATTCTAAAGGCACCCAGACCCTTCTAATGCCCCTAAGGGCCTTTCTAAAGTAAACCAGACGCTTCTAGAACCTCTCAGGGCCTTTCTATATCAACCCAGACCCCTGTAATGCCACTCAGGGCCTTTCTAAAGGCCGCGAGACCCTTATAATCCCCCTGAGGGCCTTTAAAAAGGCCCCCAGACCATTTTGGACCCCCTCAGGAAGCTTCTAATAGCCCCCAGACCCTTCTAGAGCCCCTCAGGGCCTTTCTAAAGGCCTCCACACCCTTCTAATGACCCTCAAGACCCATGTAAAGGCCGCCAGACCCTTCTAGATTGCCTCAGGACCCATCTAAAAGCCCCTTGACCCTTCTAATGCCTTTCAGGGCCTTTCTAAAGGCCTCCACACCCTTCTAATGACCATCAAGACCCATGTAAATGCCCCTAGACCATTCTAGATTGCCTCAGGACCCATCTAAAAGCCCCCAGACCCTTCTAATGCCTTTCAGGGCCTTTCTAAAGGCCTCCACACCCTTCTAATGACCCTCAAGACCCATGTAAAGGCCCCCAGACCCTTCTAATGCCTTTCAGGACCCTTATGAAGGCCACAAGACCCTTCTAATGCCCCTCAGGACCTTTCTAAATGCCCTCAGACCCTGAGCCCCTCAGGGTCTTTCTAAGGCATCCACACCATTCTAATGACCGTCAAGACCCATGTAAAGGCCCCTAGACCCTTCTAGATTGCCTCAGGACCCATCTAAAAGCCCCCAGACCCTTCTAATGCCTTTCAGGACCCTTATTAAGGCCACAAGACCCTTCTAATGCCCCTCAGGACCTTTCTAAAGGCCCTTAGACCTTTCTAATGCAACTCAGGGCATTTATAAAGGTTCCCAGACCTTTCTAGATCACGTCAGGACACTTATAAAGGTCCCCAGACCCTTCTACTGCCCCTCAGGAGCATTCTAAAGGCCCCCAGACCCTTCTAATGCCCCTCAGGACCCTTATAAAGGCACCCAGACCCTTCTAGAGCCTCTCAGGACAGTTTTAAATGCCTAAAGACCCTTCTAGAACCCCCCAGGACCATTCTAAAGGCCCCCAGACCCTTCTAATGCCCCTCAGGGCCTTTCTAAAATACCCCAGACACTTCTAGAACCTCTCAGGGCCTTTCTATATGACCCCAGGCCCTTGTAATGCCACTCAGGGCCTTTCTAAAGGCAGCGAGACCCTTATAATCCCACTGAGGGCCTTTAAAAAGGCCCCCAGACCCTTCTGGACCCCCTCAGGATGCTTCTAATAGCCCCCAGACCCTTCTAGAGCCCCTCAGGGCCTTTCTAAAGGCCTCCACACCCTTCTAATGACCCTCAAGACCCATGTAAAGGCCCCCAGACCCTTCTAGATTGCCTCAGGACCCATCTAAAAGCCCCCAGACCCTTCTAATGCCTTTCAGGACCCTTATTAAGGCCACAAGACCCGTCTAATGCCCCTCAGGACCTTTCTAAAGGCCCTCAGACCCTTCTAATGCCCCTCAGGGCATTTATAAAGGTTCCCAGACCCTTCTAGAGCCCGTCAGGACCCTTATAAAGGCCCCCAGACCATTCTAGAGACCCTCAGGACACTTCTAAATCCCGCAGACCATTCTAATGCCCGTCAGGGCCTTTACAAAGGTCCCCAGACCCTTCTACTGCCCCTCAGGAGCATTCTAAAGGCCCCCAGACCCTTCTAATGCCCCACAGGGCCTTTCTAAAGGTCCCCAGACCCTTCTAGAGCCCCTGAAGACCCTTCTAAAGGCCCCCAGACCCTTATAGAGCCCCTCAGGACCCTTCTAAAGTCCCCCAGACCCTGCTAATTCCCCTCAGGGCTTTTATAAGGGCACCCAGACCCTTCTAGAGCCTCTCAGGACAGTTTTAAATGCGTCCAAACCCTTCTAGACCCCCTCAGGACCATTCTAAAGGCCCCCCGACCTTTCTAATGCCCCTCAGGGCCTTTCTAAAGGCCCCCATACCCTTCTAATGCCCCTCAGGTCATTTCTAAAGGCACCCAGACCCTTCTAATGCCACTCAGGGCCTTTCTAAAGGCCGCGAGACCCTTATAATCCCCCTGAGGGCCTTTAAAAAGGCCCCCAGACCTTTCAGGACCACCTCAGGACGCTTCTAATAGCCCCCAGACCCTTCTAGAGCCCCTCAGGGCCTTTCTAAAGGCCTCCACACCCTTCTAATGACCCTCAAGACCCATGTAAAGGCCCCCAGACCCTTCTAGATTGCCTCAGGACCCATCTAAAAGCACCCAGACCCTTCTAATGCCATTCAGGGCCTTTCTAAAGGCCTCCACACCCTTCTAATGACCCTCAAGACCCATGTAAAGGCCCCCAGACCATTCTAGATTGCCTCAGGACCCATCTAAAAGCCCCAAGACCCTTCCAATGCCTTTCAGGACCCTTATGAAGGCCACAAGACCCTTCTAATGCCCCTCAGGACCTTTCTAAAGGCCCTCAGACCCTTCTAATGCCCCTCAGGGCATATATAAAGGTTCCCAGACCCTTCTAGAGCCCGTCAGGACCCTTATAAAGGCCCCCAGACCATTCTAGAGCCCCTCAGGACACTTCTAAAGGATCGCAGACCATTCTAATGCCCGTCAGGGCCTTTCTAAAGGTCCCCAGACCCTTCTACTGCCCCTCAGGAGCATTCTAAAGGCCCCCAGACCCTTCTAATGCCCCACAGGGCCTTTCTAGAGGTCCCCAGACCCTTCTAGAGCCCCTGAAGACCCTTCTAAAGGCCCCCAGACCCTTAGAGAGCCCCTCAGGACCATTCTAAAGTCCCCCAGACCCTGCTAGTTCCCCTCAGGGCTTTTATAAGGGCACCCAGAATCTTCTAATGCCCCTCAGGACCCTTATAAAGGCACCCAGACCCTTCTAGAGCCTCTCAGGACAGTTTTAAATGCCTCCAGAACATTCTAGAACGCCTCAGGACTATTCTAAAGGACCCCAGACCCTTCTAATGCCCCTCAGGGCCTTTCTAAAGTACCCTAGACACTTCTAGAACCTCTCAGGGCCTTTCTATATGACCCCAGACCCTTGTAATGCCACTCAGGGCCTTTCTAAAGGCCGCGAGACCTTTATAATCCCACTGAGGGCCTTTAAAAAGGCCCCCAGACCCTTCTGGACGCCCTCAGGAAGCTTCTAATAGCCCCCAGACCCTTCTAATGCCTTTCAGGGCCTTTCTAAAGGCCTCCACACCCTTCTAATGACCCTCAAGACCCATGTAAAGGCCCCTAGACCCTTCTAGATTGGCTCAGGACCCATCTAAAAGCACCCAGACCCTTCTAATGCCTTTCAGGACCCTTATGAAGGCCACAAGACCTTTCTGATGACACTCAGAACCTTTCTAAAGGCCCTCAGACCCTTCTAATGCCACTCAGGCCATATATAAAGTTTCCCAGACCCTTCTAGAGCCGGTCAGGACACTTATAATTGTCCCCAGACCCTTCTACTGCCCCTCAGGAGCATTCTAAAGGCCCTCAGACCCTTCTAATGCCCCTCAGGGCATTTATAAAGCTTCCCAGACCCTTCTAGAGCCCGTCAGGACCCTTTTAAAGGCACGCAGACCATTCTAATGCCCCACAGGGCCTTTCTAAAGGTCCCCAGACCCTTCTACTGCCCCTGAAGAGCATTCTAAAGGCCCCCAGACCCTTCTAATGCCCCACAGGGCCTTTCTAAATGTCCCCAGACCCTTCTAGAGCCCCTGAAGACCCTTCTAAAGGCCCCCAGACCCTTATAGAGCCCTTCAGGACCCTTCTAAAGTCCCCCAGACCCTGCTTGTTCCCCTCAGGGCTTTTATAAGGGCACCCAGAATTTTCTAATGCCCCTCAGAACCCTTATAAAGGCACCCAGACCCTTCTAGAGCCTCTCAGGACAGTTTTAAATGCCTCCAGACCCTTCTAGACCCCCTCAGGACCATTCTAAAGGCCCCCAGACCCTTCTAATGCCACTCAGGGCCTTTCTTAAGTACCCCAGACACTTCTAGAACCTCTCAGGGCCTTTCTATATGACCCCAGACCCTTGTAATGCCACTCAGGGCCTTTCTAAAGGCCGCGAGACCCTTATAATCCCCCTGAGGGCCTTTAAAAAGGCCCCCAGACCCTTCTGGACCCCCTCAGGAAGCTTCTAATAGCCCCCAGACCCTTCTAGAGCCCCTCAGGGCCTTTCTAAAGGCCTCCACACCCTTCTAATGACCCTCAAGACCCATGTAAAGGCCCCTAGACCCTTCTAGATTGCCTCAGGACCCATCTAAAAGCCCCCAGACCCTTCTAATGCCTTTCAGGACCCTTATGAAGGCCACAAGACCTTTCTAATGCCCCTCAGAACCTTTCTAAAGGCCCTCAGACACTTCTAATGCCCCTCAGGGCATTTATAAAGGTTCCCAGACCCTTCTAGAGTCCGTCAGGACACTTATAAATGTCCCCATACCCTTCTACTGCCCCTCAGGAGCATTTTAAAGGCCCCCAGACCCTTCTAATGCCCCACAGGGCCTTTCTAAAGGTCCCCAGACCCATCTAGAGCCCCTGAAGACCCTTCTAAAGGCCCCCAGACCCTTCTAGAGCCCCTCAGGACAATTCTAAAGTCCCCCAGACCCTGCTAATTCCCCTCAGGGCTTTTATAAGGGCACCCAAACCCTTCTAATGCCCCTCAGGACCCTTATAAAGGCCCCCAGACCCTTCTAGAGCCTCTCAGGACAGTTTTAAATGCCTCCAGACCCTTCTAGACCCCCTCAGGACCATTCTAAAGGCCCCCAGACCCTTCTAATGCCCCTCAGGGCCTTTCTAAAGTACCCCAGACACTTCTAGAACCTCTCAGGGCCTTTTTATATGACCCCAGACCCTTGTAATGCCACTCAGGGCCTTTCTAAAGGCCGCGAGACCCTTATAATCCCCCTGAGGGCCCTTAAAAAGGCCCCCAGACCCTTCTGGACCCCCTCAGGACGATTCTAATAGCCCCCAGACCCTTCTAGAGCCCCTCAGGGCCTTTCTAAAGGACTCCACACCCTTCTAATGTCTCTCAAGGCTCATGTAAAGGCCCCTAGACACTTCTAGATTGCCTCAGGACCCATCTAAAAGCCCCTAGACCCTTCTAATGCTTTTCAGGACCCTTATGAAGGCCACAAGACCCTTCTAAAGCCCCTCAGGACCTTTCTAAAGGCACTCAGACCCTTCTAATGCCCCTCAGGGCATTTATAAAGGTTCCCAGACCGTTCTAGAGCCTGTCAGGACCCTTATAAAGGCCCCCAGACCATTCTAGAGCCCCTCAGGACACTTCTAAAGGCCCGCAGACCATTCTAATGCCCGTCAGGGCCTTTATAAAGGTTCCCAGACCCTTCTACTTCCCCTCAGGAGCATTCTAAAGGCCCCCAGACCCTTCTAATGCCCCACAGGGCCTTTCTAAAGGTCCCCAGACCCTTCTAGAGCCCCTGAAGACCCTTCTAAAGGCCCCCAGACCCTTATAGAGCCCCTCAGGACCCTTCTAAAGTCCTCCAGACCCTGCTAGTTCCCCTCAGGTCTTTTATAAGGGCACCCAGAATCTTCTAATGCCCCTCAGGACCCTTATTAAAGGCACCCAGACCCTTCTAGAGCCTCTCAGGACAGTTTTAAATGACTCCAGACCCTTCTAGAACCCCTCAGGACCATTCTAAAGGACCCCAGACCCTTCTAATTCCCCTCAGGGCCTTTCTAAAGTACCCCAGACACTTCTAGAACCTCTCAGGGCCTTTCTATATGACCCCAGACCCTTGTAATGCCACTCAGGGCCTTTCTAAAGGCCGCGAGACCCTTATAATCCCGCTGAGGGCCTTTAAAAAGGCCCCCAGACCCTTCTGGACCCCCTCAGGAAGCTTCTAACAGCCCCCAAACCCTTCTAGAGCCCCTCAGGGCCTTTCTAAAGGCCTCCACACCCTTCTAATTACCCTCAAGACCCATGTAAATGCCGCCAGACCCTTCTAGATTGCCTCAGGACCCATCTAAAAGCCCCCAGACCCTTCTAATGCCTTTCAGGGCCTTTCTAAAGGCCTCCACACCCTTCTAATGACCCTCAAGACCCATGTAAAGGCCCCTAGACCCTTCTAGATTGCCTCAGGACCCATCTAAAAGCCCCCAGACCCTTCTAATGCCTTTCAAGACCCTTATGAAGGCCACAAGACCTTTCTGATGCCCCTCAGAACCTTTCTAAAGGCCCTCAGACCCTTCTAATGCCCCTCAGGGCATATATAAAGGTTCCCAGACCCTTCTAGAGCCGGTCAGGACACTTATAAATGTCCCCAGACCCTTCTACTGCCCCTTAGGAGCATTCTAAAGGCCCTCAGACCCTTCTAATGCCCCTCAGGGCATTTATAAAGGTTCCCAGACCCTTCTAGATCCCGTCAGGACCCTTATAAAGGCACGCAGACGATTCTAATGCCCCACAGGGCCTTTCTAAAGGTCCCCAGACCCTTCTACTGCCCCTGAAGAGCATTCTAAAGGCCCCCAGACCCTTCTAATGCCCCACAGGGCCTTTCTAAAGGTCCCCAGACCCTTCTAGAGCCCCTGAAGACCCTTCTAAAGGCCCCCAGACTCTTATAGAGCCCTTCAGGACCCTTCTAAAGTCCCCCAGACCCTGCTAGTTCCCCTCAGGGCTTTTATAAGGGCACCCAGAATCTTCTAATGCCCCTCAGGACCCTTATAAAGGCACCCAGACCCTTCTAGAGCCTCTCAGGACAGTTTTAAATGACTCCAGACCCTTCTAGAACACCTCAGGACCATTCTAAAGGACCCCAGACCCTTCTAATGCCACTCAGGGCCTTTCTAAAGTACCCCAGACACTTCTAGAACCTCTCAGGGCCTTTCTATATGACCCCAGACCCTTGTAATGCCACTCAGGGCCTTTCTAAAGGCCGCGAGACCCTTATAATCCCCCTGAGGGCCTTAAAAAAGGCCCCCAGACCCTTCTGTACACCCTCAGGACGATTCTAATAGCCCCCAGACCCTTCTAGAGCCCCTCAGGGCCTTTCTAAAGGACTCCACACCCTTCTAATGACTCTCAAGGCCCATGTAAAGGCCCCTAGACCCTTCTAGATTGCCTCAGGACCCATCTAAAAGCCCCCAGACCCTTCTAATGCCTTTCAGGACCCTTATGAAGGCCACAAGACCCTTCTAATGCCCCTCAGGACCTTTCTAAAGGCACTCAGACCCTTCTAATGCCACTCAGGGCATTTATAAAGGTTCCCAGACCCTTCTAGAGCCTGTCAGGACCCTTATAAAGGCCCCCAGACCATTCTAGAGCCCCTCAGGACAATTCTAAAGGCCCGCAGACCATTCTAATGCCCGTCAGGGCCTTTATAAAGGTTCCCAGACCCTTCACCTGCCCCTCAGGAGCATTCTAAAGGCCCCCAGACCCTTCTAATGCCCCATAGGGCCTTTCTAAAGGTCCCCAGACCCTTCTAGAGCCCCTGAAGACCCTTCTAAAGGCCCCCAGACCCTTACAGAGCCCCTCAGGACCCTTCTAAAGACCCCCCAGACCCTGCTAATTCCTTTCAGGGCTTTTATAAGGGCACCCAGACCCTTCTAATGCCCCTCAGGACCCTTATAAAGGCTCCCAGACCCATCTAGAGCCTCTCAGGACAGTTTTAAATGCCTCCAGACCCTTCTAGAGCCCCTCAGGACCATTCTAAAGGCCACCCAGACCCTTCTAATGCCCCTCAGGACCCTTCTAAAGGCCCCCAGACCCTTCTAATGCCCCTCAGGGCCTTTCTAAAGTACCCCAGACACTTCTAGAACCTCTCAGGGCCTTTCTATATGACCCCAGACCTTTGTAATGCCACTCAGGGCCTTTCTAAAGGCCGCGAGATCTTTATAATCCCCCTGAGGTCCTCTCAAAAGTCCCCAGACCCTTCTGGACCCCCTCAGGACTCTTCTAATAGCCCCCAGACCCTTCTAGAGCCCCTCAGGGCCTTTCTAAAGGCCTCCACACCCTTCTAATGACCCTCAAGACCCATGTAAAGGCCCCCAGACCCTTCTAGATTGCCTCAGGACCCATCTAAAAGCCCCCAGACCCTTCTAATGCCTTTCAGGTCCTTTCTAAAGGCCTCCACACCCTTCTAATGACCCTCAAGACCCATGTAAAGGCCCCTAGACCCTTCTAGATTGGCTCAGGACCCATCTAAAAGCACCCAGACCCTTATAATGCCTTTCAGGACCCTTATGAAGGCCACAAGACCTTTCTGATGCCCCTCAGAACCTTTCTAAAGGACCTCAGACCCTTCTAATGCCCCTCAGGGCATTTATAAATGTTCCCAGACCCTTCTAGAGCCCGTCAGGACCCTTATAAAGGCACACAGACCATTCTAATGCCCCACAGGGCCTTTCTAAATGTCCCCAGACCCTTCTACTGCCCCTGAAGAGCATTCTAAAGGCCCCCAGACCCTTCTAATGCCCCACAGGGCCTTTCTAAAGGTCCCCAGACCCTTCTAGAGCCCCTGAAGACCCTTCTAAAGGCCCCCAGACCCTTATAGAGCCCTTCAGGACCCTTCTAAAGTCCCCCAGACCCTGCTAGTTCCCCTCAGGGCTTTTATAAGGGCACCCAGAATCTTCTAATGCCCCTCAGGACCCTTATAAAGGCACCCAGACCCTTCTAGAGCCTCTCAGGACAGTTTTAAATGCCTCCAGACCCTTCTAGAACCCCTCAGGACCATTCTAAAGGAACACAGACCCTTCTAATGCCACTCAGGGCCTTTCTAAAGTACCCCAGACACTTCTAGAACCTCTCAGGGCCTTTCTATATGACCCCAGACCCATGTAATGCCACTCAGGGCCTTTCTAAAGGCCGCGAGACCCTTATAATCCCCCTGAGGGCCTTTAAAAAGGCCCCCAGACCCTTCTGGACCCCCTCTAGAAGCTTCTAATAGCCCCCAGACCCTTCTAGAGCCCCTCAGGGCCTTTCTAAAGGCATCCACACCCTTCTAATGACCCTGAAGACCCATGTAAAGGCCCCTAGACCCTTCTAGATTGCCTCAGGACCCATCTAAAAGCCCCCAGACCTTTCTAATGCCTTTCAGGACCCTTATGAAGGCCACAAGACCTTTCTAATGCCACTCAGAACCTTTCTAAAGGCCCTCAGACCCTTCTAATGCCCCTCAGGGCATTTATAAAGGTTCCCAGACCCTTCTAGAGTCCGTCAGGACACTTATAAATGTCCCCATACCCTTCTACTGCCCCTCAGGAGCATTTTAAAGGCCCCCAGACCCTTCTAATGCCCCACAGGGCCTTTCTAAAGGTCCCCAGACCCATCTAGAGCCCCTGAAGACCCTTCTAAAGGCCCCCAGACCCTTCTAGAGCCCCTCAGGACAATTCTAAAGTCCCCCAGACCCTGCTAATTCCCCTCAGGGCTTTTATAAGGGCACCCAAACCCTTCTAATGCCCCTCAGGACCCTTATAAAGGCACCCAGACCCTTCTAGAGCCTCTCAGGACAGTTTTAAATGCCTCCAGACCCTTCTAGACCCCCTCAGGACCATTCTAAAGGCCCACAGACCGTTCTAATGCCCCTCAGGGCCTTTCTAAAGTACCCCAGACACTTCTAGAACCTCTCAGGGCCTTTCTATATGACCCCAGACCCTTGTAATGCCAATCAGGGCCTTTCTAAAGGCCGCGAGACCCTTATAATCCCCCTGAGGGCCTTTAAAAAGGCCCCCAGACCCTTCTGGACCCCCTCAGGACGATGCTAATAGCCCCCAGACCCTTCTAGAGCCCCTCAGGGCCTTTCTAAAGGACTCCACACCCTTCTAATGACTCTCAAGGCCCATGTAAAGGCCCCTCGACCCTTCTAGATTGCCTCAGGACCCATCTAAAAGCCCCCAGACCCTTCTATTGCCTTTCAGGACCCTTATGAAGGCCACAAGACCCTTCTAATGCCCCTCAGGACCTTTCTAAAGGCACTCAGACCCTTCTAATGCCCCTCAGGGCATTTATAAAGGTTCCCAGACCCTTCTAGAGCCTGTCAGGACCCTTATAAAGGCCCCCAGACCATTCTAGAGCCCCTCAGGACACTTCTAAAGGCCCGCAGACCATTCTAATGCCCGTCAGGGCCTTTACAAAGGTCCCCAGACCCTTCTACTGCCCCTCAGGAGCATTCTAAAGGACCCCAGACCCTTCTAATGCCCCACAGGGCCTTTCTAAAGGTCCCCAGACCCTTCTAGAGCACCTCAAGACCCTTCTAAAGGCCCCCAGACCCTTTTAGAGCCCCTCAGGACCCTTCTAAAGGCCCCCAGACCCTGCTAATTCCCCTCAGGGCTTTTTTAAGGGCACCCAGACCCTTCTAATGCCCCTCAGGACCCTTATAAAGGCACCCAGACCATTCTAGAGCCTCTCAGGACAGTTTTAAATGCGTCCAAACCCTTCTAGACCCCCTCAGGACCATTCTAAAGGACCCCAGACCCTTCTAATGCCCCTCAGGGCCTTTCTAAAGGCCCCCATACCCTTCTAATGCCCCTCAGGTCATTTCTAAAGGCACCCAGACCCTTCTAATGCCACTGAGGGCCTTTCTAAAGGCCGCGAGACCCTTATAATCCCCCTGAGGGCCTTTAAAAAGGCCCCCAGACCCTTCTGGACCCCCTCAGGACGCTTCTAATAGCCCCCAGACCCTTCTAGAGCCCCTCAGGGCCTTTCTAAAGGCCTCCACACCCTTCTAATGACCCTCAAGACCCATGTAAAGGCCCCCAGACCCTTCTAGATTGCCTCAGGACCCATCTAAAAGCCCCCAGACCCTTCTAATGCCTTTCAGGGCCTTTCTAAAGGCCTCCACACCCTTCTAATGACCCTCAAGACCCATGTAAAGGCCCCTAGACCCTTCTAGATTGCCTCAGGACCCATCTAAAAGCCCCCAGACCCTTCTAATGCCTTTCAGGACCCTTATGAAGGCCACAAGACCTTTCTAATGCCCCTCAGAACCTCTCTAAAGGCCCTCAGACCCTTCTAATGCCCCTCAGGGCATTTATAAAGGTTCCCAGACCCTTCTAGAGTCCGTCAGGACACTTATAAATGTCCCCATACCCTTCTACTGCCCCTCAGGAGCATTTTAAAGGCCCCCAGACCCTTCCAATGCCCCACAGGGCCTTTCTAAAGGTCCCCAGACCCTTCTAGATCCCCTGAAGACCCTTCTAAAGTCCCCCAGACCCTACTAGTTCCCCTCAGGGCTTTTATAAGGGCACCCAGAATCTTCTAATGCCCCTCAGGACCCTTATAAAGGCACCCAGACCCTTCTAGAGCCTCTCAGGACAGTTTTAAATGCCTCCAGACCCTTCTAGAACCCCTCAGGACCATTCTAAAGGACCCCAGACCCTTCTAATGCCCCTCAGGGCCTTTCTAAAGTACCCCAGACACTTCTAGAACCTCTCAGGGCCTTTCTATATGACCCCAGACCCTTATAATGCCACTCAGGGCCTTTCTAAAGGCCGCGAGACCCTTATAATCCCCCTGAGGGCCTTTAAAAAGGCCCCCAGACCCTTCTGGACCCCCTCAGGACGCTTCTAATAGACCCCAGACCCTTCTAGAGCCCCTCAGGGCCTTTCTAAAGGCCTCCACACCCTTCTAATGACCCTCAAGACCCATGTAAAGGCCGCCAGACCCTTCTAGATTGCCTCAGGACCCATCTAAAAGCCCCCAGACCCTTCTAATGCCTTTCAGGGCCTTTCTAAAGGCCTCCACACCCTTCTAATGACCCTCAAGACCCATGTAAAGGCCCCCAGACCCTTCTAGATTGCCTCAGGACCCATCTAAAAGCCCCCAGACCCTTCTAATGCCTTTCAGGACCCTTATGAAGGCCACAAGACCTTTCTGATGCCCCTCAGAACCTTTCTAAAGGCCCTCAGACCCTTCTAATGCCCCTCAGGGCATATATAAAGGTTCCCAGACCCTTCTAGAGCCGGTCAGGACACTTATAAATGTCCCCAGACCCTTCTACTGCCCCTCAGGAGCATTCTAAAGGCCCTCAGACCCTTCTAATGCCCCTCAGGGCATTTATAAAGGTTCCCAGACCCTTCTAGAGCCCTTCAGGACCCTTATAAAGGCACGCAGACCATTCTAATGCCCCACAGGGCCTTTCTAAAGGACCCCAGACCCTTCTACTGCCCCTGAAGAGCATTCTAAAGGCCCCCAGACCCTTCTAATGCCCCACAGGGCCTTTCTAAAGGTCCCCAGACCCTTCTAGAGCCCCTGAAGACCCTTCTAAAGACCCCCAGACCCTTATAGAGCCCTTCAGGACCCTTCTAAAGTCCCCCAGACCCTGCTAGTTCCCCTCAGGGCTTTTATAAGGGCACCCAGAATCTTCTAATGCCCCTCAGGACCCTTATAAAGGCACCCAGACCCTTCTAGAGCCTCTCAGGACAGTTTTAAATGCCTCCAGACCCTTCTAGAACCCCTCAGGACCATTCTAAAGGCCCACAGACCCTTCTAATGCCCCTCAGGGCCTTTCTAAAGTACCCCAGACACTTCTAGAACCTCTCAGGGCCTTTCTATATGACCCCAGACCCTTGTAATGCCACTCAGGGCCTTTCTAAAGGCCGCGAGACCCTTATAATCCCCCTGAGGGCCTTTAAAAAGGCCCCCAGACCCTTCTGTACCACCTCAGGACGATTCTAATAGCCCCCAGACCCTTCTAGAGCCCCTCAGGGCCTTTCTAAAGGCATCCACACCCTTCTAATGACTCTCAAGGCCCATGTAAAGGCCCCTAGACCCTTCTAGATTGCCTCAGGACCCATCTAAAAGCCCCCAGACCCTTCTAATGCCTTTCAGGACCCTTATGAAGGCCACAAGACCCTTCTAAAGCCCCTCAGGACCTTTCTAAAGGCACTCAGACCCTTCTAATGCCCCTCAGGGCATTTATAAAGGTTCCCAGACCCTTCTAGAGCCTGTCAGGACCCTTATAAAGGCCCCCAGACCATTCTAGAGCCCCTCAGGACACTTCTAAAGGCCCGCAGACCATTCTAATGCCCGTCAGGGCCTTTATAAAGGTTCCCAGACCCTTCACCTGCCCCTCAGGAGCATTCTAAAGGCCCCCAGACCCTTCTAATGCCCCATAGGGCCTTTCTAAAGGTCCCCAGACCCTTCTAGAGCCCCTGAAGACCCTTCTAAAGGCCCCCAGACCCTTACAGAGCCCCTCAGGACCCTTCTAAAGACCTCCAGACCCTGCTAATTCCTTTCAGGGCTTTTATAAGGGCACCCAGAATCTTCTAATACCCCTCAGGACCCTTATAAAGGCTCCCAGACCCATCTAGAGCCTCTCAGGACAGTTTTAAATGCCTCCAGACCCTTCTAGAGCCCCTCAGGACCATTCTAAAGGCCACCCAGACCCTTCTAATGCCCCTCAGGACCCTTCTAAAGGCCCCCAGACCCTTCTAATGCCCCTCAGGGCCTTTCTAAAGTACCCCAGACACATCTAGAACCTCTCAGGGCCTTTCTATATGACCCCAGACGCCTATAATGCCCCTCAGGGCCTTTCTAAGGGCCCCTATACCCTTCTAATCCACCTCAGGGCCTTTCTAAAGTACCCCAGACACTTCTAGAACCTCTCAGGTCCTTTCTATATGACCCCAGACCGTTGTAATGCCACTCAGGGCCTTTCTAAAGGCTGCGACATCTTTATAATCCCCCTGAGGTCCTCTAAAAAGTCCCCAGACCCTTCTGGACCCCCTCAGGGCCTTTCTAAAGGCCTCCACACCGTTCTAATGACCCTCAAGACCCATGTAAAGGCCCCCAGACCATTCTAGATTGCCTCAGGACCCATCTAAAAGCCCCCAGACCCTTCTAATGCCTTTCAGGACCCTTATGAAGGCCACAAGACCCTTCTAATGCCCCTCAGGACCTTTCTACAGGACCTCAGACGTTTCTAATGCCACTCAGGGCATTTATAAAGGTTCCCAGACCCTTCTAGAGCCCGTCAGGACCCTTATAAAGGCCCCCAGACCATTCTAGAGCCCCTCAGGACACTTCTAAAGGCCCGCAGACCATTCTAATGCCCGTCAGGGCCTTTCTAAAGGTCCCCAGACCCTTCTACTGCCCCTCAGGAGCATTCTAAAGGCCCCCAGACCCTTCTAATGCCCCACAGAACCTTTCTAAAGGTCCCCAGACCCTTCTAGAGCCCCTGAAGACCCTTCTAAAGGCCCCCAGACCCTTATAGAGCCCCTCAGGACCCTTCTAATGTCCCCCAGACCCTGCTAATTCCCCTCAGGTCTTTTATAAGGGCACCCAGAATCTTCTAATGCCCCTCAGGACCATTATGAAGGCACCCAGACCCTTCTGGAGCCTCTCAGGACAGATTTAAATGCCTCCAGACCCTTCTAGACCCCCTAAGGACCATTCTAAAGGCCCCCAGACACTTCTAATGCCCCTCAGGACTCTTCTAAAGGCCCCCAGACCCTTCTAATGCCCCTCAGGGCCTTTCTAAAGTACCCCAGACACTTCTAGAACCTCTCAGGGCCTTTCTATATGACCCCAGACCCTTGTAATGCCACTCAGGGCCTTTCTAAAGGATGCGAGACCCATATAATCACCCTGAGGGCCTTTAAAATGGCCCCCTGACCATTCTGGACCCCTTCAGGACGCTTCTAATAGCCCCCAGACTCTTCTAGAGCCCCTCAGGGCCTTTCTAAAGGCATCTACACCCTTCTAATGACCCACAAGACCCATGTAAAGGCCCCCAGACCCTTCTAGACTGCCTCAGGACCCATCTAAAAGCCCCCAGACCTTTGTAATGCCTTTTAGGGCCTTTCTAAAGGACTCCACACCCTTCTAATGACCATCAAGACCCATGTAAAGTCCCCCAGACCCTTCTAGATTGCCTAAGGACCCATCTAATAGCCCCCAGACCCTTCTAATGCCTCTCAGGACCTTTGTAAAGGCCTCCACACCAGTCTAATGCCTCTCAGGGCCTTTCTAAAGGCCTCCACACCCTTCTAATGACCCTCAAGACCCATGTAAAGGCCCCTAGACCCTTCTAGATTGCCTCAGGACCCATCTAAAAGCCCCCAGACCCTTCTAATGCCTTTCAGGGCCTTTGTAAAGGCCTCCACACCCTTCTAATGACCCTCAAGACCCATGTAAAGGCCCCCAGACCCTTCTAGATTGCCTCAGGACCCATCTAAAAGACCCCAGACCCTTCTAATGCCTTTCAGGACCCTTATGAAGGCCACAAGACCCTTCTAATGCCCCTCAGGACCTTTCTAAAGGCCCTCAGACCCTTCTAATGCCCCTCAGGGCATTTATAAAGGTTCCCAGACCCTTCTAGAGACCGTCAGGACCCTTATAAAGGCCCCCAGACCATTCTAGAGCCCCTCAGGACACTTCTAAAGGCCCGCAGACCATTCTAATGCCCGTCAGGGCCTTTATAAAGGTCCCCAGACCCTTCTGCTGCCCCTCAGGAGCATTCTAAATGCCCCCAGACCCTTCTAATGCCCCACAGGGCCTTTCTAAAGGTCCTCAGACCCTTCTAGAGCCCCTGAAGACCCTTCTAAAGGCCCCCAGACCCTTATAGAGCCCCTCAGGACCCTTCTAAAGTCCCCCAGACCCTGCTAATTCCCCTCAGGGCTTTTATAAGGGCACCCAGACCCTTCTAATGCCACTCAGGACCCTTATAAAGGCACCGAGACCCTTGTAGAGCATCTCAGGACAGTTTTAAATGCCTCCAGACCCTTCTAGACCCCCTCAGGATCATTCTAAAGGCCCCCAGACCCTTCTAATGCCCCACAGGGCCTTTCTAAATGTCCCCAGACCCTTCTAGAGCCCCTGAAGTCCCTTCTAAAGGACTCCAGACCCTTATAGAGCCCCGCAGTACCCTTCTAATGTCCCCCAGACCCTGCTAATTCCCCTCAGGGCTTTTATAAGGGAACCCAGACCCTTCTAATGCCTCTGAAGACCCTTCTAAAGGCCCCGAGACACTTATAGAGCCACTCAGGACCCTTCTAAAGTCCCCCAGACCCTGTTAATTCCTCTCAGGGCTTTTATAAGGGCTCCCAGACCCTTCTAATGCCCCTCAGGACCCTTATAAAGGAACCCAGACCCTTCTAGAGCCTCTCAGGACAGTTTTAAATGCCTCCAGACCCTTCTAGACCCCCTCAGGACCATTCTAAAGGCCCCCAGACCCTTCTAATGCCCCTCAGGGCCTTTCTAAAGTAACCCAGACACTTCTAGAACCTCTCAGGGCCTTTCTATATGACCCCAGACCCTTGTAATGCCACTCAGGGCCTTTCTAAAAGCCACGAGACCCTTATAATCCCCCTGAGGGCCTTTAAAAAGGCCCCCAGACCCTTCTGGACCCCCTCAGGACGCTTCTAATAGCCCCCAGACCCTTCTAGAGCCACTCAGGGCCTTTATAAAGGCCTCCACACCCTTCTAATGACCCTCAAGACCCATGTAAAGGCCCCTAGACCCTTCTAGATTGTCTCAGGACCCATCTAAAAGCACGCAGACCCTTCTAATGCTTTTCAGGACCTTTATGAAGGCAACAAGACCGTTCTAATGCCCCTCAGGACCTTTCTAAAGGCCCTCAGACCCTTCTACAGCCCGTCACGACCCTTATAAAGGTCCCCAGACCCTTCTAGAACCCGTCAGGACCCTTATAAAGGTCCCAAGACCCTTCTACTGCCCCTCAGGAGCATTCTAAAGGCCCCCAGACCCTTCTAATGCCCCACAGGGCCTTTCTAAGTGTCCCCAGACCCCTCTAGAGTCCCTGAAGACCCTTCTAAAGGCCTCCAGACCCTTATAGAGCCCCTCTGGACTCTACTAAAGTCCCCCAGACCCTGCTAATTCCCCTCAGGGCTTTTATAAGGACACCCAGACCCTTCTAATGCCCCTCAGGACCCTTATAAAGGCACCCAGACCCTTCTAGAGCCTCTCAGGACAGTTTTAAATGCCTCCAGACCCTTCTAGACCCCCTAAGGACCATTCTAAAGGCCCCCAGACACTTCTAATGCCCCTCAGGACCCTTCTAAAGGCCCCCAGACCCTTCTAATGCCCCTCAGGGCCTTTCTAAAGGATGCGAGACCCATATAATCACCCTGAGGGCCTTTAAAATGGCCCCCTGACCATTCTGGACCCCTTCAGGACGCTTCTAATAGCCCCCAGACTCTTCTAGAGCCCCTCAGGGCCTTTCTAAAGGCATCTACACCCTTCTAATGACCCACAAGACCCATGTAAAGGCCCCCAGACCCTTCTAGACTGCCTCAGGACCCATCTAAAAGCCCCCAGACCTTTGTAATGCCTTTTAGGGCCTTTCTAAAGGACTCCACACCCTTCTAATGACCATCAAGACCCATGTAAAGTCCCCCAGACCCTTCTAGATTGCCTAAGGACCCATCTAATAGCCCCCAGACCCTTCTAATGCCTCTCAGGACCTTTGTAAAGGCCTCCACACCAGTCTAATGCCTCTCAGGGCCTTTCTAAAGGCCTCCACACCCTTCTAATGACCCTCAAGACCCATGTAAAGGCCCCTAGACCCTTCTAGATTGCCTCAGGACCCATCTAAAAGCCCCCAGACCCTTCTAATGCCTTTCAGGGCCTTTCTAAAGGCCTCCACACCCTTCTAATGACCCTCAAGACCCATGTAAAGGCCCCCAGACCCTTCTAGATTGCCTCAGGACCCATCTAAAAGACCCCAGACCCTTCTAATGCCTTTCAGGACCCTTATGAAGGCCACAAGACCCTTCTAATGCCCCTCAGGACCTTTCTAAAGGCCCTCAGACCCTTCTAATGCCCCTCAGGGCATTTATAAAGGTTCCCAGACCCTTCTAGAGACCGTCAGGACCCTTATAAAGGCCCCCAGACCATTCTAGAGCCCCTCAGGACACTTCTAAAGGCCCGCAGACCATTCTAATGCCCGTCAGGGCCTTTATAAAGGTCCCCAGACCCTTCTGCTGCCCCTCAGGAGCATTCTAAAGGCCCCCAGACCCTTCTAATGCCCCACAGGGCCTTTCTAAAGGTCCTCAGACCCTTCTAGAGCCCCTGAAGACCCTTCTAAAGGCCCCCAGACCCTTATAGAGCCCCTCAGGACCCTTCTAAAGTCCCCCAGACCCTGCTAATTCCCCTCAGGGCTTTTATAAGGGCACCCAGACCCTTCTAATGCCACTCAGGACCCTTATAAAGGCACACAGACCCTTGTAGAGCATCTCAGGACAGTTTTAAATGCCTCCAGACCCTTCTAGACCCCCTCAGGACCATTCTAAAGGCCCCCAGACCCTTCTAATGCCCCACAGGGCCTTTCTAAATGTCCCCAGACCCTTCTAGAGCCCCTGAAGACCCTTCTAAAGGACTCCAGACCCTTATAGAGCCCCGCAGTACCCTTCTAATGTCCCCCAGACCCTGCTAATTCCCCTCAGGGCTTTTATAAGGGAACCCAGACCCTTCTAATGCCTCTGAAGACCCTTCTAAAGGCCCCGAGACACTTATAGAGCCCCTCAGGACCCTTCTAAAGTCCCCCAGACCCTGTTAATTCCTCTCAGGGCTTTTATAAGGGCTCCCAGACCCTTCTAATGCCCCTCAGGACCCTTATAAAGGAACCCAGACCCTTCTAGAGCCTCTCAGGACAGTTTTAAATGCCTCCAGACCCTTCTAGACCCCCTCAGGACCATTCTAAAGGCCCCCAGACCCTTCTAATGCCACTCAGGGCCTTTCTAAAGTAACCCAGACACTTCTAGAACCTCTCAGGGCCTTTCTATATGACCCCAGACCCTTGTAATGCCACTCAGGGCCTATCTAAAAGCCACGAGACCCTTATAATCCCCCTGAGGGCCTTTAAAAAGGCCCCCAGACCCTTCTGGATCCCCTCAGGACACTTCTAATATACCCCAGACCCTTCTAGAGCCTATCAGGGCCTTTCTAAAGGCCTCCACACCCTTCTAATGACACTCAAGACCCATGTAAAGGCCCCCAGACCCTTCTAGATTTCCTCAGGACCCATCTAAAAGCCCCCAGACCTTTCTAATGCCCCTCAGGACCCTTATAAAGGCACCCAGACCCTTCTAGAGCCTCTCAGGACAGTTTTAAATGCCTCCAGACCCTTCTAGACCCCCTCAGGACCATTCTAAAGGCCCCCAGACCCTTCTAATGCCCCTCAAGGCCTTTCTAAATGCCCGCATACCCTTCTAATGCCCCTCAGGTCTTTTCTAAAGGCACCCAGACCCTTCTAATGCCACTCAGGGCCTTTCTAAAGGCCGCGAGACCCTTATAATCCCCCTGAGGGCCTTTAAAAAGGCCCCCAGACCCTTCTGGACCACCTCAGGACGCTTCTAATAGCCCCCAGACCCTTCTAGAGCCACTCAGGGCCTTTATAAAGGCATCCACACCCTTCTAATGACCCTCAAGACCCATGTAAAGGCCCCTAGACCCTTCTAGATTGTCTCAGGACCCATCTAAAAGCACGCAGACCCTTCTAATGCTTTTCAGGACCCTTATGAAGGCAACAAGACCGTTCTAATGCCCCTCAGGACCTTTCTAAAGGCCCTCAGACCCTTCTACAGCCCGTCAGGACCCTTATAAAGGTCCCCAGACCCTTCTAGAACCCGTCAGGACCCTTATAAAGGTCCCAAGACCCTTCTACTGCCCCTCAGGAGCATTCTAAAGGCCCCCAGACCCTTCTAATGCCCCACAGGGCCTTTCTAAGTGTCCCCAGACCCCTCTAGAGTCCCTGAAGACCCTTCTAAAGGCCTCCAGACCCTTATAGAGCCCCTCTGGACTCTACTAAAGTCCCCCAGACCCTGCTAATTCCCCTCAGGGCTTTTATAAGGACACCCAGACCCTTCTAATGCCCCTCAGGACCCTTATAAAGGCACCCAGACCCTTCTAGAGCCTCTCAGGACAGTTTTAAATGCCTCCAGACCCTTCTAGACCCCATCAGGACCATTCTAAAGGGCCCCAGACCCTTCTAATGCCCCTCAGGGCATTTATAAAGGTTCCCAGACCCTTCTAGAGCCCGTCAGGACCCTTATAAAGGCCCCCAGACCATTCTAGAGCCCCTCAGGACACTTCTAAAGGCCTGCAGACCATTCTAATGCCCGTCAGGGCCTTATAAAGGTCCCCAGACCCTTCTACTGCCCCTCAGGAGCATTCTAAAGGCCCCCAGATCCTTCTAATGACCCACAGGGCCTTTCTAAAGGTCCCGAGACCCTTCTAGAGCCCCTGAAGACCCTTCTAAAGGCCCCCAGACCCTTATAGAGCCCCTCAGGACCCTTCTAAAGGCCCCCAGACCCTTCTAATGCCCTACGGGGCCTTTCTAAAGGTCCCCAGACCCTTTTAGAGCCCCTGAAGAACCTTCTAAAGGCCCCGAGACCCTTATAGAGCCCCTCAGGACCATTCTAAAGTCACCCAGACCCTGCTAATTCTTCTCTGGGCTTTTATAAGGGCCCCCAGACCCTTCTAATGCCCCTCAGGACCCTTATAAAGGCACCCAGACCCTTCTAGAGCCTCTCAGGACAGTTTTAAATGCCTCCAGACCATTCTAGACCCCCTCAGGACCATTCTAAAGGCCCCCAGAACCTTCTAATGCCCCACAGGGCCTTTCTAAAGGCCCCCATACCCTTCTAATGCCCCTCAGGTCATTTCTATAGGCACCCAGGCCCTTCTAATGCCACTCAGGGCCTTTCTAAAGGCCGCGAGACCCTTATAATCCCCCTGAGGGCCTTTAAAAAGGCCCCCAGACCCTTCTGGACCCCCACAGGACGCTTCTAATAGCCCCCAGACCATTCTAGATCCCCTCAGGGCCTTTCTAAAGGCCTCCACACCCTTCTAATGACCCTCAAGACCCATGTAAAGGCCCCCAGACCCTTCTAGATTGCCTCAGGACCCATCTAAAAGCCCCCAGACCCATCTAATGCCTTTCAGGACCCTTATGAAGGCCACAAGACCCTTCTAATGCCCCTCAGGACCTTTCTGAAGGCCCTCAGACCCTTCTAGAGCCCGTCAGGACCCTTATAAACGTCCCCAGACCCTTCTAGAGCCCGTCAGGACCCTTATAAAGGTCGCCAGACCCTTCTACTGCCCCTCAGGAGCATTCTAAAGGCCCCCAGACCCTTCTAATGCCCCACAGGGCCTTTCTAAAGGTCCCCAGACCCTTCTAGAGCCCCTGAAGACCCTTCTAAAGGCCCTCAGACCGTTATAGAGCCCCTCAGGACCCTTCTAAAGTCCCCCAGACCCTGCTAATTCCCCTCAGGGCTTTTATAAGGTGACCCAGACCCTTCTAATGCCCCTCAGGACCCTTATAAAGGCACCCAAACCCTTCTAGAGCCTCTCAGGACAATTTTAAATGCCTCCAGACCCTTCTAGAACCCCTCAGGACCATTCTAAAGGCCCCCAGACCCTTCTAATGCCCCTCAGGGCCTTTCTAAAGTACCCCAGACACTTCTAGAACCTCTCAGGGCTTTTCTATATGACCCCAGACCCTTCTAATGCCACTCGGGGCCTTTCTAAAGTACCCCAGACACTTCTAGAACCTCTAAAGGACATTCTATATGACCCCAGACCCTTCTAATGCCACTCAGGGCCTTTCTAAATGCCCCTATACCCTTCTAATTCCCCTCAGGACATTTCTGAAGGCCCCCAGACCCTTCTAGAGGCCCTCAGGACATTTCTAAAGGCATCCAGACCCTTCTAATGCCACTCAGGGGCTTTCTAAAGGCCGCAAGACCCTTATAATTCCATTGAGGGCCTTTAAAAAGGCCCCCAGACACTTCTGGACCCCCTCAGGACGCTTCTAATAGCCCCCAGACCCTTCTAGAGCCCCTCAGGGCCTTTCTAAAGGCCTCCACACCCTTCTAATGACCCTCAAGGCCCATGTAAACGCCCGCAGACCCTTCTAGATTGCCTCAGGACCCATCTAAAAGCACCCAGACCCTTCTAATGCCTTTCAGGGCCTATCTAAAGGCCTCCACACCCTTCTAATGACCCACAAGACCCATGTAAAGGCGCCTAGACCTTTCTAGATTGCCTCAGGACCCATCTAAAAGCCCCCAGACCCTTCTAATGCCTTTCAGGACCCTTATCAAGGCCACAAGACCCTTCTAATGCCACTCAGGACCTTTCTAAAGGCCCCCATACCCTTCTAATGCCCCTCAGGACATTTCTGAAGGCCCCCAGACCCTTCTAGAGGCCCTCAGGACATTTCTAAAGGCACGCAGACCCTTCTAATGCCACTCAGGGCTTTCTAAAGGCCGCAAGACCTTTATAATTCCCCTGAGGGCCTTTAAAAAGGCCCCCAGACCCTTCTGGACCCCCTCAGGACGCTTCTAATAGCCCCCAGACCCTTCTAATGCCTTTCAGGACCCTTATCAAGGCCACAAGACCCTTCTAATGCCCCTCAGGACCTTTCTAAAGGCCCTCAGACCCTTCTAATGCCCCTCAGGGCATTTATAAAGGTTCCCAGACCCTTCTAGAGCCCGTCAGGACCCTTATAAATGCCCCCAGACCATTCTAGAGCCCCTCAGGACACTTCTAAAGGCCCGCAGACCATTCTAATGCCCGTCAGGGCCTTTATAAATGTCCCCAGACCCTTCTACTGCCCCTCAGGAGCATTCTAAAGGCCCCAGACCCTTCTAATGCCCCACAGGGCCTTTCTAAAGGTCCCCAGACCCTTCTAGAGCCCCTGAAGACCCTTCTAAAGGACCCCAGACCCTTATAGAGCCCCTCAGGACTCTTCTAAAGTCCCCCAGACCCTGCTACTTCCCCTCAGGGCTTTTATAAGGGCACCCAGAATCATCTAATGCCCCTCAGGACCCTTATAAAGGCACCCAGACCCTTCTAGAGCCTCTCAGGACAGTTTTAAATGCCTCCAGACCCTTCTAGACCCCCTCAGGGCCTTTCTAAAGTACCCCAGACACTTCTAGAAACTCTCAGGGCCTTTCTATATGACCCCAGGCCCTTGCAATGCCACTCAGGGCCTTTCTAAAGGCCGCGAGACCCTTATAATCCCCCTGAGGGCCTTTAAAAAGGCCCCCAGACCGTTCTGGACCCCGTCAGGATGCTTCTAATAGCCCCCAGACCCTTCTAGAGTCCCTCAGGGCCTTTCTAAAGGCCTCCACACCCTTCTAATGACCCCCAAGACCAATGTAAAGACCCCTAGACCCTTCTAGATTGCCTCAGGACCCATCTAAAAGCCCCCAGACCCTTCTAATGCCTTTCAGGACCCTTATGAAGGCCACAAGACCCTTCTAATGCCCCTCAGGACCTTTCCAAAGGCCCTCAGACCCTTCTAATGCCCCTCAGCGCATTTATAAAGGTTCCCAAACCCTTCTAGAGCCCGTCAGGACCCTTATAAAGGCCCCCAGACCATTCTAGAGCCCCTCAGGACACTTCTAAATCCCGCAGACCATTCTAATGCCCGTCAGGGCCTTTATAAAGGTCCCCATACCCCTCTACTGCCCCTCAGGAGCATTCCAAAGGCCCCCAGACCATTCTAATGCCCCTCAGGGCCTTTCTAAAGTACCCCAGACACTTCTAGAAAGTCTCAGGGCCTTTCTATATGACCCCAGGCCCTTGTAATGCCACTCAGGGCCTTTCTAAAAGAACGCGAGACCCTTATAATCCCACTGAGGGCCTTTAAAAAGGCCCCCAGACCCTTCTGGACCCCCTCAGGATGCTTCTAATAGCCCCCAGACCCTTCTAGAGCCCCTCAGCGCCTTTCTAAAGGCCTCCACACCCTTCTAATGACCCTCAAGACCCATGTAAAGGCCCCCAGACCCTTCTAGATTGCCTCAGGACCCATCTAATAGCCCCCAGATCCTTCTAATGCCTTTCAGGGCCTTTCTAAAGGCCTCCACACCATTCTAATGACCCTCAAGATCCATGTAAAGGCCACTAGACCCTTCTAGATTGCCTCAGGACCCATCTAAAAGCCCCCAGACCCTTCTAATGCCTTTCAGGACCCTTATGAAGGCCACAAGATCCTTCTAATGCACCTCAGGACCTTTCTAAAGGCCCTCAGACCCTTCTAATGCCCCTCAGGGCATTTATTAAGGTTCCCAGACCCTTCTAGAGCCTGTCAGGACCCTTATAAAGGCCCCCAGACCATTCTAGAGCCCCTCAGGACACTTCTAAAGGCCCGCAGACCATTCTAATGCCCGTCAGGGCCTTTCTAAAGGTCCCCAGACCCTTCTACTGCCCCTCAGGAGCATTCTAAAGGCCCCCAGACCCTTCTAATGCCCCACAGGGCCTTTCTAAAGGACCCCAGACCCTTCTAGAGCCCCTGAAGACCCTTCTAAAGGCCCCCAGACCCTTATAGAGCCCCTCAGGACCCTTCTAAAGTCCACTAGACCCTGCTAGTTCCCCTCAGGGCTTTTATAAGGGCACCCAGAATCTTCTAATGCCCCACAGGACCCTTATAAAGGCACCCAGACCCTTCTAATGCCCCTCAGGGCCTTTCTAAAGTAAATCAGACACTTCTAGATCCTCTTAGGGCCTTTCTATATGAACCCAGACCCTTGTAATGCAACTCAGGGCCTTTCTAAAGGCCGCGAGACCCTTATCATCCCCCTCAGGGCCTTTAAAAAGGTCGCCAGACCCTTCTGGACCCCCTCAGAATGCTTCTAATAGCCCCCAGACCCTTCTAGAGCCCCTCAGGGCCTTTCTAAAGGACTCCACACCCTTCTAATGACCCTCAAGACCCATGTAAAGGCCCCTAGACCTTTCTAGATTGCCTCAGGACCCATCTAAAAGCCCCCAGACCCTTCTAATGCCTTTCAGGACCCTTATGAAGGCCACAAGACCCTTCTAATGCCCCTCAGGACCTTTCTAAAGGGCCTCAGACCATTCTAATGCCCCTCAGGGCATTTATAAAGGTTCCCAGACCCTTCTAGAGCCCGTCAGGACCCTTATAAAGGCCCCCAGACCATTCTAGAGCCCATCAGGACACTTCTAAATCCCGCAGACCATTCTAATGCCCGTCAGGGCCTTTATAAAGGTCCCCAGACCCTTCTACTGCACCTCAGGAGCATTCTAAAGGCCCCCAGACCCCTCTAATGCCCTACAGGGCCTTTCTAAAGGTCCCCAGGCCCTTCTAGAGCCCCTGAAGACCCTTCTAAAGGCCCCCAGACCGTTATAGAGCCCCTCAGGACCCTTCTAAAGTCCCCCAGACCCTGCTAATTCCCCTCAGGGCTTTTATAAGGGCGCCCAGACCCTTCTAATGCCCCTCAGGACCCTTATAAAGACACCCAGACCCTTCTAGAGCCCCTCAGGACACTTCTAAAGGCCCGTAGACCCTTCTAATGCCTGTCAGGGCCTTTATAAAGGTCCCCACACCCTTCTACTGCCCCTCAGGAGCATTCTAAAGGCCCCCAGACCCTTCTAGAGCCTCTCAGGACAGTTTTAAATGCCTCCAGATCCTTCTAGACCCCCTCATGACCATTCTAAAGGCCCCCAGACCCTTCTAATGCCCCTCAGGACCTTATAAATGCCCCCTGACCCTTCTAATGCCCCTCAGGGCCTTTCTAAAGTACCCCAGACACTTCTAGAACCTCTCAGGGACTTTCTATATGACCCCAGACCCTTCTAATGCCACTCGAAGCCTTTCTAAAGGCCCCCATACCCTTCTAATGCCCCTCAGGACATTTCTGAAGGCCCCCAGACCCTTCTAATGCCCCACTGGGCCTTTCTAAAGGTCCCCAGACCCTTCTAGACCCCCTGAAGACCCTTCTAAAGGACCCCAGACCCTTATAGAGCCCCTCAGGACCCTTCTAATTCCCCCAGACCCTTCTAATGCCCCACAGGGCCTTTCTAAAGGTCCCCAGACCATTCTAGAGCCCCTGAAGACCCTTCTAAAGGCGCCGAGACCCTTATAGAGCCCCTCAGGACCTTTCTAAAGTCCCCCAGACCCTGCTAATTCCTCTCAGGGCTTTTATAAGGGCACCCAGACCCTTCTAATGCCCCTCAGGACCCTTATAAAGGCACCCAGACCCTTCTAGAGCATCTCAGGACAGATTTAAATGCCTCCAGACCCTTGTAGACCCACTCAGGAGCATTCTAAAGGCCCCCAGACCCTTCTAATGCTCCACAGGGCCTTTCTAAAGGTCCCCAGACCCTTCTAGAGCCCCTGAAGACGCTTCTAAAGGACCCCAGACCCTTATAGAGCACCGCAGGACCCTTCTAATGTCCCCCACACCCTGCCAATTCCCCTCAGGGCTTTTATAAGGGCACCCAGACCCTTCTAATGCCTCTGAAGACCCTTCTGAAGGCCCCGAGACACTTATAGAGCCCCTAAGGACACTTCTATAGTCCCCCAGACCCTGTTAATTCCTCTCAGGGCTTTTATAAGGGCTCCCAGACCCTTCTAATGCCCCTCAGGACCCTTATAAAGGCACCCAGACCCTTCTAGAGCCTCTCAGGACAGTTTTAAATGCCTCCAGACCCTTCTAGACCGCCTCAGGACCATTCTAAAGGCCCCCAGACCCTTCTAATGCCCCTCAGGGCCTTTCTAAAGTATTCCAGACACTTCTAGAACCTCTCAGGGCCTTTCTATATGACCCCAGACCCTTGTAATGCCACTCAGGGCCTTTCTAAAAGCCGCGAGACCCTTATAATCCCCCTGAGGGCCTAAATAAAGGCCCCCAGACCCTTCTGGACCCCCTCAGGACGCTTCTAATAGACCCCAGACCCTTCTAGAGCCCCTCAGGGCCTTTCTAAAGGCCTCCACACCCTTCTAATGACCCTCAAGACCCATGTAAAGGCCGCCAGACCCTTCTAGATTGCCTCAGGACCCATCTAAAAGCCCCCAGACCCTTCTAATGGCCCTCAGGACCCTTATAAAGGCACCCAGACCCTTCTAGAGCCTCTCAGGACAGTTTTAAATGCCTCCAGACCCTTCTAGACCCCCTCAGGACCATTCTAAAGGCCCCCAGACCCTTCTAATGCCCCTCAGGGCCTTTCTAAAGGCCCCATACCCTTCTAATGCCACTCAGGTCATTTCTAAAGGCACCCAGACTCTTCTAATGCCACTCAGGGCCTTACTAAAGACCGCGAGACCCTTATAATCCCCCTGAGGGCCTTTAAAAAGGCCCCCAGACCCTTCTGGACCCCCTCAGGATGCTTCTAATAGCCCCCAGACCCTTCTAGAGCCTATCATTTCCTTTCTAAAGGCCTCCACACCCTTCTAATGACCCTCAAGACCCATGTAAAGGCCCTCAGACCCTTCTAGATTGCCTCAGGACCCATCTAAAGGCCACCAGACCCTTCTAATGCCTTTCAGGGCCTTTCTAAAGGCCTCCACACCCTTCTAATGACCCTCAAGACCCATGTAAAGGCCCCTAGACCCTTCTAGATTGCCTCAGGACCCATCTAAAAGACCCCAGACCCTTCTAATGCCTTTCAGGACCCTTATGAAGGCCACAAGACCCTTCTAATGCCCCTCGGGACCTTTCTAAAGGCCCTCAGACCCTTCTAGAGCCTGTCAGGACCCTTATAAAGGTCCCCAGACCATTCTAGAGACCATCAGGACCCTTTTAAAAGTCCCCAGACCCTTCTACTGCCACTCAGGAGCATTCTAAAGGCCCCCAGACCCTTTTAATGCCCCACAGGGCCGTTCTAAAGGTCCCCAGACCCCTCTAGAGTCCCTGAAGACCCTTCTAAAGGCCTCCAGACCCTTATAGAGCCCCTCTGGACCCTTCTGAAGTCCCCCAGACCCTGCTAATTCCCCTCAGGGCTTTTATAAGGGCACCCAGGCCCTTCTAATGCCCCTCAGGACCCTTATAAAGGCACCCAGACCCTTCTAGAGCCTCTCAGGACAGTTTTAAATGCCTCCACACCCTTCTAGACCCCCTAAGGACCATTCTAAAGGCCCCCAGAGCCTTCTAATGCTCCTCAGAGCATTTATAAATGTTCCCAGACCCTTCTAGAGCCCGTCAGGACCCTTATAAAGGCCCCCAGACCATTCTAGAGCCCCTGAGGACACTTCTAAAGGCCTGCAGACCATTCTAATGCCCGTTAAGGCCTTATAAAGGTCCCCAGACCCATCTACTGCCCCTCAGGAGCATTCTAAAGGCCCCCAGATCCTCCTAATGCCCCACAGGGCCTTTCTAAAGGTCCCGAGACCCTTCTAGAGCCCCTGAAGACCATTCTAAAGGCCCCCAGACCCTTATAGAGCCCCTCAGGACCCTTCTAAAGGACCCCAGACCCTTCTAATGCCCCACAGGGCCTTTCTAAAGGTCCCCAGACCCTTCTAGAGCCCATGAAGACCCTTCTAAAGGCGCCGAGACCCTTATAGAGCCCCTCAGGACCATTCTAAAGTACCCCAGACCCTGCTAATTCCTCTCAGGGCTTTTATAAGGTCCCCCAGGCCCTTCTAATGCCCCTCAGGACCCTTATAAAGGCACCCAGACTCTTCTAGAGCCTCTCAGGACAGTTTTAAATGCCTCCAGACACTTCTAGACCCCCTCAGGACCATTCTAAAGGCCCCCAGATCCTCCTAATGCCCCACAGGGCCTTTCTAAAGGTCCCGAGACCCTTCTAGAGCCCCTGAAGACCACTCTAAAGGCCCCCAGACCCTTCTAATGCCCCACAGGGCCTTTCTAAAGGCCCCCATACCCTTCTAATGCCCCTCAGGTCATTTCTAAAGGCACCCAGACCCTTCTAATGCCACTCAGGGCCTTTCTAAAGGCCGCGAGACCCTTATAATCCCCCTGAGGGCCTTTAAAAAGGCTCCCAGACCCTTCTGGACCCCCTCAGGACGCATCTAATAGCCCCCAGACCCTTCTAGAGCCCCTCAAGCCCTTTCTAAAGGCCTCCACACCCTTCTAATGACCCTCAAGACCCATGTAAAGGCCCCCAGACCCTTCTAGATTGCCTCAGGACCCATCTAAAAGCCCCCAGACCCTTCTAATGCCTTTCAGGACCCTTATGAAGGCCACAAGACCCTTCTAATGCCCCTCAGGACCTTTCTAAAGGCCCTCAGACCCTTTTAGAGCCCGTCAGGACCCTTATAAATGTCCCCAGACCCTTCTAGAGCCCGTCAGGCCCCTTATAAAGGTCCCCAGACCCTTCTAATTACACACAGGGCCTTTCTAAATGTCCCCAGACCCTTCTAGAGCCCCTGAAGACCCTTCTAAAGGCCCCCAGACCCTTCTAGATTGCCTAAAGACTCATCTAATAGCCCCCAGACCGTTCTAATGCCTTTCAGGGCCTTTCTAAAGGCCTCCACACCCTTCTAATGACCCTCAAGACCCATGTAAAGGCCCCTAGACCCTTCTAGATTGCCTCAGGACCCATCTAAAAGCCCCCAGACCCTTCTAATGCCGTTCAGGACCCTTATGAAGGCCACAAGACCCTTCTAATGCCCCTCAGGACCATTCTAAAGGCTCTCAGACCCTTCTAATGCCCCACAGGGCCTTTCTAAAGGTCCCCAGACCCTTCTAATGCCCCACAGGGCCTTTCTAAAGGTCCCCAGACCCCTCTAGAGCCCCTGAAGACCCTTCTAAAGGCCCCCAGACCCTTATGGAGCACCTCTGGACCCTTCTAAAGTCCCCCAGACCCTGCTAATTCCCCTCAGGGCTTTTATAAGGGCACCCAGACCCTTCTAATGCCCCTCAGGACCCTTATAAAGGCACCCAGACCCTTCTAGAGCCTCTCAGGACAGTTTTAAATGCCTCCAGACCCTTCTAGACCCCCTCAGGACCATTCTAATAGCCCCCAGACCCATCTAGAGCCCCTCAGCGCCTTTCTAAAGGCATCCACACCCTTCTAATGACCCTCAAGACCCATGTAAAGGCCCCCAGACCCTTCTAGATTGCCTCAGGACCCATCTAAAAGCACCCAGACCCTTCTAATGCCCCTCAGGACCTTTCTAAAGGCCCTCAGACCATTCTAATGCCCCTCAAGACCCATGTAAAGGCCCCTAGACCCTTCTAGATAGCCTCAGGACCCATCTAAAAGCGCCCAGACCCTTCTAATGCCTTTCAGGACCCTTATGAAGGCCACAAGACCCTTCTAATGCCCCTCAGGACCTTTCTAAAGGCCCCCAGACCCTTATAGAGCCCCTCAGGACCCTTCTAAAGTCCCCCAGACCCTGCTAATTCCTCTCAGGGCTTTTATAAGGGCACCCAGAATCTTCTTATACCACTCAGGACCCTTATAAAGGCACCCAGACCCTTCTAGAGCCTCTCAGGACAGTTTTAAATGCGTCCAGACCCTTCTAGACCCCCTCAGGACCATTCTAAAGGCCCCCAGACCCTTCTAATGCCCATCAGGGGCTTTCTAAAGTACCCCAGACACTTCTAGAACCTCTCAGGGCCTTTCTATATGACTCCAGGCCCTTGTAATGCCCCACAGGGCCTTTAGAAAGGACCCCAGACCATTCTAGAGCTCCTCAGGACCCTTCTAAAGTCCCCCAGACCCTGCTAATTCCTCTCAGGGCTTTTATAAGGGCACCCAGAATCTTCTAATGCCCCTCAGGACCCTTATAAAGGCACCCAGACCCTTCTAGAGCCTCTCAGGACAGTTTTAAATGCCTCCAGATCCTTCTAGACCCCCTGAGGACCATTCTAAAGGCCTGTCAGTGCCTTTATAAAGGTCCCAACACCCTTCTACTGCCCCTGAGGAGCATTCTAAAGGCCCTAGACCCTTCTAATGCCCCACAGGGCCTTTCTAAAGGTCCCCAGACCCTTCTAGAGCCCCTGAAGACCCTTCTAAAGGACCCCAGACCCTTATAGAGCCTCTCAGGACCCTTCTAAAGGACCCCAGACCCTGCTAATTCCCCTCAGGGCTTTTATAAGGGTACCCAGAACCTTCAAATGCCCCTTAGGTCCCTTATAAAGGCACCAAGACCCTTCTAGAGCCTCTCAGGACAGTTTTAAATGCCTCCAGACCCTTCTAGACCCCCTCAGGACCATTCTAAAGGCCCCCAGACACTTCTAATGCCCCTCAGGACATTTCTAAAGGCCCCCAGACCCATCTAATGCCCGTCAGGGCCTTTCTAAAGTACCCCAGACACTTCTAGAACCTCTCAGGGCCTTTCTATATGACCCCAGACCCTTCTAATGCCCCTCAGGGCCTTTCTAATGGCCCCCATACCCTTCTAATGCCCCTCAGGACATTTCTAAAGGTCCCCAGACCCTTCTAGAGCCCCTCAGGACATTTCTAAAGGCACCCAGACCCTTGTAATGCCACTCAGGGCCTTTCTAAAGGCCGCGAGACCCTTATAATCCCCCTGATGGCCTTTAAAAAGGCCCCCAGACCCTTCTGGACCCCCTCAGGATGCTTCTAATAGCCCCCAGACCCTTCTAGAGCCCCTCAGCGCCTTTCTAAAGGCCTCCACACCCTTCTAATGACCCTCAAGACCCATGTAAAGGCCCCCAGACCCTTCTAGATTGCCTCAGGACCCATCTAATAGCCCCCAGATCCTTCTAATGCCTTTCAGGGCCTTTCTAAAGGCCTCCACACCCTTCTAATGACCCTCAAGATCCATGTAAAGGCCCCTAGACCCTTCTGGATTGCCTCAGGACCCATCTAAAAGCCCCCAGACCTTTCTAATGCCTTTCACGACCCTTATGAAGGCCACAAGACCCTTCTAATGCCCCTCAGGACCTTTCTAAAGGCCCTCAGACCCTTCTAATGCCCCTCAGGGCCCTTCTAAAGGCCCTCAGACCCTTCTAATGCCCCTCCGGGCCTTTCTAAAGTACCCCAGACACTTCTAGAACCTCTCAGGGCCTTTCTATATGACCCCAGACCCTTGTAATGCCCCTCAGGGCTTTTCTAAAGGCCTCCACACCCTTCTAATGACCCTCAAGACCCATGTAAAGGCCCCCAGACCCTTCTAGATTGCCTCAGGATGCTTCTAATAGCCCTCAGACCCTTCTAGAGCCCCTCAGGGCCTTTCTAAAGGCCTCCACACCCTTCTAATGACCCTCAAGACCCATGTAAAGGCCCCCAGACCCTTCTAGATTACCTCAGGACCCATCTAAAAGCCCCCAGACCTTTCTAATGCCTTTCAGGACCCTTATGAAGGCCACAAGACCCTTCTAATGCCCCTCAGGACCTTTCTAAAGTCCCCCATACCCTTCTAATGCCCCTCAGGACATTTCTAAAGGCCCCCAGACCCTTCTAGAGCCCCTCAGGACATTTCTAAAGGCACCCAGACCCTTCTAATGGCACTCAGGGCCTTTCTAAAGGCCGCGAGACCCTTATAATCCCCCTGAGGGCCTTTAAAAAGGCCCCCAGACCCTTCTGGACCCCCTCAGGATGCTTCTAATAGCCCCCAGACCCTTCTAGAGCCCCTCAGGGCCTTTCTAAAGGACTCCACACCTTTCTAATGACCCTCAAGACCCATGTAAAGGCCCCCAGACCCTTCTAGATTGCTTCAGGACCCATCTAAAAGCCCCCAGACCCTTCTAATGCCTTTCAGGACCCTTATGAAGGCCCTCAGACCCTTCTAATTCCCCTCAGGGCATTTATAAAGGTTCCCAGTCCCTTCTAGAGCCCGTCAGGACCCTTATAAAGGCCCCCAGACCATTCTAGAGCCCCTCAGGACACTTCTAAAGTCCCCCAGACCATTCTAATGCTCGTCAGGGCCTTTATAAGGGTCCCCAGACTATTCTACTGCCCCTCAGGAGCATTCTAAAGGCCTCAAGACCCTTCTAATGCCCCACAGGGCCTTTCTAAAGGTCCCCAGACCCTTCTAGAGCCCCTGAAGACCCTTCTAAAGGCCCCCAGACCCTTATAGAGCCCCTCAGGACCCTTCTAAAGTCCCCCAGACCCTGCTAATTCCCCTCAGGGCTTTTATAAGGGCACCCAAACCCTTCTAATGCCCCTCAGTACATTTCTAAAGGCCCACAGAATCTTCTAGAGCCCCTCAGGACATTTCTAAAGGCACCCAGACCCTTGTAATGCCACTCAGGGCCTTTCTAAAGGCCGCGAGACACTTATAATCCCCCTGAGGGCCTTTAAAAAGGCCCCCAGACCCTTCTGGACCCCCTCAGGATGCTTCTAATAGCCCCCAGACCCTTCTAGAGCCCCTCAGGGCCTTTCTAAAGGCCTCCACACCCTTCTAATGACCCTCAAGACCCATGTAAAGGCCCCCAGACCATTCTAGATTGCCTCAGGACCCATCTAAAAGCTCCCAGACCCTTCTAATGCCTTTCAGGACCATTATGAAGGCCACAAGACCCTTCTAATGCCCCTCAGGACCTTTGTAAAGGACCTCAGACCCTTCTAATGCCCCTCAGGGCCCTTCTAAAGGCCCTCAGACCCTTCTAATGCTCCTCAGGGCCTTTCTAAAGTACCCCAGACACTTCTAGAACCTCTCAGGGCCTTTCTATATGACCCCAGACCCTTGTAATGCCCCTCAGGGCTTTTCTAAAGGCCCCCATACCCTTCTAATGCCCCTCAGGACATTTCTAAAGGCCCCCAGACCCTTCTAGAGCCCCTCAGGACATTTCTAAAGGCACCCAGAACCTTCTAATGCCAGTCAGGGCGTTTCTAAAGGCCACGAGACCCTTATAATCCCCCTGAGGGCCTTTAAAAAGGCCCCCAGACCCTTCTGGACCCCCTCAGGACGCTTCTAATAGCCCCCAGACCCTTCTAGAGCCACTCAGGGCCTTTGTAAAGGCCTCCACACCCTTCTAATGACCCTCAAGACCCATGTAAAGGCCCCCAGACCCTTCTAGATTGCCTCAGGACGCTTCTAAAAGCCCCCAGAACCTTCTAATGCATTTCAGGACCCTTATGAAGGCCACAAGACCCTTCTAATGCCCCTCAGGGCATTTATAAAGGTTCCCAGACCCTTCTAGAGCCCGTCAGGACCATTATAAAGGCCCCCCGACCATTCTAGAGCCCCTCAGGACACTTCTAAAGGCCTGCAGACCATTCTAATGCCTGTCAGGGCCTTTCTAAAGGTCCCCAGACCCTTCTACTGCCCCTCAGGAGCATTCTAATGGCCCCCAGACCCTTCTAATGCCACACAGGGCCTTTCTAATGGTCCCCAGACCCTTCTAATGCCCCTAAAGACCCTTCTAAAGGCCTCCAGACCCTTCTAGAGCACCTCAGGACCAATCTAAAGTCCCCCAGACCCTCCTAATTCCCCTGAGGGCTTTTATAAGGGCACCCATACCCTTCTAATGCCCCTCAGGACAATTCTAAAGGCCCCCAGACCCTTCTAGAGCCCCTCAGGACATTTCTAAAGGCACCCAGACCCTTGTAACGCCACTCAGAGCCTTACTAAAGGCCGCGAGACTCTTATAATCCCCCTGAGGGCCTTTAAAAATGCCCCCAGACCCTTCTGGACCCCCTCAGGACGCTTCTAATAGCCCCCAGACCCTTCTAGAGCCCCTCAGGGTCTTTCTAAAGGCCTCCACACCCTTCTAATGACCCTCAAGACCCATGTAAATGCCCCCAGACCCTTCTAGATTGCCTCAGGACCCATCTAAAAGCCCCCAGACCCTTCTAATGCCTTTCAGGGCCTTTCTAAATGCCTCCACACCCATCTAATGACACTCAAGACCCATGTCAAGGACCCCAGACCCTTCTAGATTGACTCAGGACCCATCTAAAAGCCCCCAGACCCTTCTTATGCCTTTCAGGACCCTTATGAAGGCCACAAGACCCTTCTAATGCCCCTCAGGGCATTTATAAAGGTTCCCAGACCCTTCTAGAGCCCGTCAGGACCATTATAAGGCCCCCCGACCATTCTAGAGCCACTCAGGACACTTCTAAAGGTCCGCAGACCATTCTAATGCCTGTCAGGGCCTTTCTAAAGGTCCCCAGACCCTTCTACTGCCCCTCAGGAGCATTCTAAAGGCCCCCAGACCCTTCTAATGCCCCTCAGGACATTTCTAAAGGCCCCCAGACCCTTCTAGAGCCCCTAAGGACATTTCTAAAGGCACCCAGACCCTTCTGATGCCACTCAGGGCCTTTCTAAAGGCCGCGAGACCCTTATAATCCCCCTGAGGGCCTTTAAAAAGGCCCCCAGACCCTTCTGGACCCCCTCAGGACGCTTCTAATAACCCCCAGACCCTTCTAGAGCCCCTCAGGGTCTTTCTAAAGGCCTCCACACCCTTCTAATGACCCTTAAGACCCATGTAAAGGCCCCCAGACCTTTCTAGATTGCCTCAGGACCCATCCAAAAGCCCCCAGACCCTTCTAATGCCTTTCAGGACCATTATAAAGGCCACAAGACCATTCTAATGCCCCTCAGGACCATTCTAAAGGCCCTCAGACCCTTCTAGTGCCCCTGAGGACATTTATAAAGGTTCCCAGACCCTTCTAGAGCCTGTCAGGACCCTTATAAAGGCCCCCAGACCCTTCTAGAACCCCTCAGGACACTTCTAAAGGCCCGCAGACCATTCTAATGCCCGTCAGGGCATTTATAAAGGTCCCCAGACCCTTCTACTGCACCTCAGGAGCATTCTAAATGACCCCAGACCCTTCTAATACCCCACAGGGCCTTTCTAAAGGTCCCCAGACCCTTCTAGAGCCCCTGAAGACCCTTCTAAAGGCCCCCAGACCCTTCTAGAGCACCTCAGGACCAATCTAAAGTCCCCCAGACCCAGCTAATTCCCCTCAGGGGTTTTATAAGGGCACCCAGACCCTTCTAATGCCCCTCAGGACATTTCTACAGGCCCACAGAACCTTCTAGAGCCCCTCAGGACATTTCTAAAGGCACCCAGACCCTTGTAATGCCACTCAGGGCCTTTCTAAAGGCCGCGAGACCCTTATAATCCCCCTGAGGGCCTTTAAAAAGGCCCCCAGACCCTTCTGGACCCCCTCAGGATGCTTCTAATAGCCCCCAGACCCCTCTAGAGCCCCTCAGGGCCTTTCTAAAGGCCTCCACACCCTTCTAATGACCCTCAAGACACATGTAAAGGCCCCCAGACCCTTCTAGATTGCCTCAGGACCCATCTAAAAGCCCCCAGACCCTTCTAATGCCTTTCAGAGCCTTTCTAAAGGCCTCCACACCCTTCTAATGACCCTCAAGACCCATGTAAAGGCCTCTAGACCCTTCTAGATTGCCTCAGGACCCATCTAAAAGCCCGCAGACCCTTCTAATGACTTTCAGGACCCTTATGAAGGCCACAAGACCCTTCTAATGCCCCACAGGACCTTTCTAAAGGTCCCCAGACCCTTCTAGAGCCCCTGAAGAACCTTCTAAAGGCCCCCAGACCCTTATAGAGCCCCTCAGGACCCTTGTAACGTCCCCCAGACCCTGCTAATTCCCCTCAGGGCTTTTATAAGGGCACCCAGACCCTTCTAATGCCCCTCAGGATATTTCTAAAGGCCCACAGAACCTTCTAGAGCCCCTCAGGACATTTCTAAAGGCACCCAGACCCTTGTAATGCCACTCAGGGCCTTTCTAAAGGCCGCGAGACCCTTATAATCCCCCTGAGGGCCTTTAAAAAGGCCCCCAGACCCTCCGGGACCCCCTCAGGAAGCTTCTAATAGCCCCCAGACCCTTCTAGAGCCCCTCAGGGCCTTTCTAAAGGCCTCCACACCCTTCTAATGACCCTCAAGACCCATGTAAAGGCCCCCAGACCCTTCTAGATTGCCTCAGGACCCATCTAAAAGCCCCCAGACCCTTCTAATGCCTTTCAGGGCCTTTCTAAAAACCTCCACACCCTTCTAATGACCCTCAAGACCCATGTAAAGGCCTCTAGACCCTTCTAGATTGCCTCAGGACCCATCTAAAAGCCCCCAGACCCTTCTAATGCCTTTCACGACCCTTATGAAGGCCACAAGACCCTTCTAATGCCCCTCAGGACCTTTGTAAAGGCCCTCAGACCCTTCTAATGCCCCTCAGGGCCCTTCTAAAGGCCCCAGACCCTTCTAATGCCCCTCACGGCCTTTCTAAAGTACCCCAGACACTTCTAGAACCTCTCAGGGCCTTTCTATATGACCCCAGACCCTTGTAATGCCCCTCAGGGCTTTTCTAAAGTCCCCCATACCCTTCTAATGCCCCTCAGGACATTTCTAAAGGCCCCCAGACCCTTCTAATGCCCCTCAGGACATTTCTAAAGGCCCCCAGACCCTTCTAGAGCCCCTCAGGACATTTCTAAAGGCACCCAGACCCTTCTAATGCCTCTCAGGGCCTTTCTAAAGGCCGCGAGACCCTTATAATCCCCCTGATGGCCTTTAAAAAGGCCCCCAGACCCTTCTGGACCCCCTCAGGACGCTTCTAATAGCCCCCAGACCCTTCTAGAGCCACTCAGGGCCTTTGTAAAGGCCTCCACACCCTTCTAATGACCCTCAAGACCCATGTAAAGGCCCCCAGACCCTTCTAGATTGCCTCAGGATGCTTCTAAAAGCCCCCAGACCCTTCTAATGCCTTTCAGGACCCTTATGAAGGCCACAAGACCCTTCTAATGCCCCTCAGGGCATTTATAAAGGTTCCCAGACCCTTCTAGAGCTCGTCAGGACCATTATAAAGGCCCCCCGACCATTCTAGAGCCCCTCAGGACACGTCTAAAGGCCTGCAGACCATTCTAATGCCCCTCAGGGCCTTTCTAAAGGTCCCCAGACCCTTCTACTGCCCCTCAGGAGCATTCTAAAGGCCCCCAGACCCTTCTAATGCCCCTCAGGACATTTCTAAAGGCCCCCAGACCCTTCTAGAGCCCCTCAGGACCAATCTAAAGTCCCCCAGACCCTGCTAATTCCCCTGAGGTCTTTTATAAGGGCACCCAGACCCTTCTAATGCCCCTCAGGACTATTTTAAAGGCCCCCAGACCCTTCTAGAGCCCCTCAGGACATTTCTAAAGGCACCCAGATCCTTGTAACGCCACTCAGAGCCTTTCTAAAGGCCGCTAGACCCTTATAATCCCCCTGAGGGCCTTTAAAAATGCCCCCAGACCCTTCTGGACCCCCTCAGGACGCTTCTAATAGCCCCCAGACCCTTCTAGAGCCCCTCAGGGTCTTTCTAAAGGCCTCCACACCCTTCTAATGACCCTCAAGACCCATGTAAAGGCCCCCAGACCCTTCTAGATTGCCTCAGGACCCATCCAAAAGCCCCCAGACCCTTCTAATGCCTTTCAGGACCATTATAAAAGCCACAAGACCCTTCTAATGCCCCTCAGGACCTTTCTAAAGGCCCTCAGACCCTTCTAGTGCCCCTCAGGGCATTTATAAAGGTTCCCAGACCCTTCTAGAGCCTGTCAGGACCCTTATAAAGGCCCCCAGACCCTTCTAGATCCCCTCAGGACACTTCTAAAGGCCCGCAGACCATTCTAATGCCCGTCAGGGCCTTTCTAAACGTCCCCAGACCCTTCTACTGCCCCTGAGGAGCATTCTAAATTCCCAAAGACCCTTCTAATGCCCCACAGGGCCTTTCTAAAGGTCCCCAGACACTTCTAGAGCCCCTCAAGACCCTTCTAAAGGCCCCCAGACCCTTCTAGAGCACCTCAGGACCAATCTAAAGTCCCCCAGACCCAGCTAATTCCCCTCAGGGGTTTTATAAGGGCACCCAGACCCTTCTAATGCCCCTCAGGACATTTCTAAAGGCCCACAGAACCTTCTAGAGCCCCTCAGGACATTTCTAAAGGCACCCAGACCCTTGTAATGCCACTCAGGGCCTTTCTAAAGGCCGCGAGACCCTTATAATCCCCCTGAGGGCCTTTAAAAAGGCCCCCAGACCCTTCTGGACCCCCTCAGGACGCTTCTAATAGCCCCCAGACCCCTCTAGAGCCCCTCAGGGCCTTTCTAAAGGCCTCCACACCCTTCTAATGACCCTCAAGACACATGTAAAGGCCCCCAGACCCTTCTAGATTGCCTCAGGACCCATCTAAAAGCCCCCAGACCCTTCTAATGCCTTTCAGAGCCTTTCTAAAGGCCTCCAAACCCTTCTAATGACCCTCAAGACCCATGTAAAGGCCTCTAGACCCTTCTAGATTGCCTCAGGACCCATCTAAAAGCCCGCAGACCCTTCTAATGACTTTCAGGACCCTTATGAAGGCCACAAGACCCTTCTAATGCCCCACAGGACCTTTCTAAAGGTCCCCAGACCCTTCTAGAGCCCCTGAAGAACCTTCTAAAGGCCCCCAGACCCTTATAGAGCCCCTCAGGACCCTTGTAACGTCCCCCAGACCCTGCTAATTCCCCTCAGGGCTTTTATAAGGGCACCCAGACCCTTCTAATGCCCCTCAGGATATTTCTAAAGGCCCACAGAACCTTCTAGAGCCCCTCAGGACATTTCTAAAGGCACCCAGACCCTTGTAATGCCACTCAGGGCCTTTCTAAAGGCCGCGAGACCCTTATAATCCCCCTGAGGGCCTTTAAAAAGGCCCCCAGACCCTCCGGGACCCCCTCAGGAAGCTTCTAATAGCCCCCAGACCCTTCTAGAGCCCCTCAGGGCCTTTCTAAAGGCCTCCACACCCTTCTAATGACCCTCAAGACCCATGTAAAGGCCCCCAGACCCTTCTAGATTGCCTCAGGACCCATCTAAAAGCCCCCAGACCCTTCTAATGCCTTTCAGGGCCTTTCTAAAAACCTCCACACCCTTCTAATGACCCTCAAGACCCATGTAAAGGCCTCTAGACCCTTCTAGATTGCCTCAGGACCCATCTAAAAGCCCCCAGACCCTTCTAATGCCTTTCACGACCCTTATGAAGGCCACAAGACCCTTCTAATGCCCCTCAGGACCTTTGTAAAGGCCCTCAGACCCTTCTAATGCCCCTCAGGGCCCTTCTAAAGGCCCCAGACCCTTCTAATGCCCCTCACGGCCTTTCTAAAGTACCCCAGACACTTCTAGAACCTCTCAGGGCCTTTCTATATGACCCCAGACCCTTGTAATGCCCCTCAGGGCTTTTCTAAAGTCCCCCATACCCTTCTAATGCCCCTCAGGACATTTCTAAAGGCCCCCAGACCCTTCTAATGCCCCTCAGGACATTTATAAAGGCCCCCAGACCCTTCTAGAGCCCCTCAGGACATTTCTAAAGGCACCCAGACCCTTCTAATGCCTCTCAGGGCCTTTCTAAAGGCCGCGAGACCCTTATAATCCCCCTGATGGCCTTTAAAAAGGCCCCCAGACCCTTCTGGACCCCCTCAGGACGCTTCTAATAGCCCCCAGACCCTTCTAGAGCCACTCAGGGCCTTTGTAAAGGCCTCCACACCCTTCTAATGACCCTCAAGACCCATGTAAAGGCCCCCAGACCCTTCTAGATTGCCTCAGGACGCTTCTAAAAGCCCCCAGACCCTTGTAATGCCTTTCAGGACCCTTATAAAGGCCACAAGACCCTTCTAATGCCCCTCAGGGCATTTATAAAGGTTCCCAGACCCTTCTAGAGCTCGTCAGGACCATTATAAAGGCCCCCCGACCATTCTAGAGCCCCTCAGGACACGTCTAAAGGCCTGCAGACCATTCTAATGCCCCTCAGGGCCTTTCTAAAGGTCCCCAGACCCTTCTACTGCCCCTCAGGAGCATTCTAAAGGCCCCCAGACCCTTCTAATGCCCCTCAGGACATTTCTAAAGGCCCCCAGACCCTTCTAGAGCCCCTCAGGACCAATCTAAAGTCCCCCAGACCCTGCTAATTCCCCTGAGGGCTTTTATAAGGGCACCCAGACCCTTCTAATGCCCCTCAGGACTATTTTAAAGGCCCCCAGACCCTTCTAGAGCCCCTCAGGACATTTCTAAAGGCACCCAGATCCTTGTAACGCCACTCAGAGCCTTTCTAAAGGCCGCTAGACCCTTATAATCCCCCTGAGGGCCTTTAAAAATGCCCACAGACCCTTCTGGACCCCCTCAGGACGCTTCTAATAGCCCCCAGACCCTTCTAGAGCCCCTCAGGGTCTTTCTAAAGGCCTCCACACCCTTCTAATGACCCTCAAGACCCATGTAAAGGCCCCCAGACCCTTCTAGATTGCCTCAGGACCCATCCAAAAGCCCCCAGACCCTTCTAATGCCTTTCAGGACCATTATAAAAGCCACAAGACCCTTCTAATGCCCCTCAGGACCTTTCTAAAGGCACTCAGACCCTTCTAATGCCCCTCAGGGCATTTATAAAGGTTCCCAGACCCTTCTAGAGCCTGTCAGGACCCTTATAAAGGCCCCCAGACCCTTCTAGAGCCCCTCAGGACACTTCTAAAGGCCCGCAGACCATTCTAATGCCCGTCAGGGCCTTTCTAAACGTCCCCAGACCCTTCTACCGCCCCTGAGGAGCATTCTAAATTCCCAAAGACCCTTCTAATGCCCCACAGGGCCTTTCTAAAGGTCCCCAGACACTTCTAGAGCCCCTCAAGACCCTTCTAAAGGCCCCCAGACCCTTCTAGAGCCCCTCAGGACCAATCTAAAGTCCCCCAGACCCTGCTAATTCCCCTGAGGGCTTTTATAAGGGCACCCAGACCCTTCTAATGCCCCTCAGGACATTTCTAAAGGCCCCCCGAACCTTCTAGAGCCCCTCAGGACATTTCTAAAGGCACCCAGACCCTTGTAACGCCACTCAGGTCCTTTCTAAAGCCGCGAGACCCTTATAATCCCCCTGAGGGCCTTTAAAAATGCCCCCAGACCCTTCTGGACCCCCTCAGGACGCTTCTAATAGCCCCAGGACCCTTCTAGAGCCCCTCAGGGCCACTCTAAAGGCCTCCACACCCTTCTAATGACCCTCAAGACCCATGTAAAGGCCCCCAGACCCTTCTAGATTGCCTCAGGATGCTTCTAATAGCCCTCAGACCCTTCTAGAGCCCCTCAGGGCCTTTCTAAATGCCTCCACACCCTTCTAATGACCCTCAAGACCCATGTAAAGGCCCCCAGACCCTTCTAGATTGCCTCAGGACCCATCTAAAAGCCCCCAGACCCTTCTAATGCCTTTCAGAGCCTTTCTAAAGGCCTCCACACCCTTCTAATGACCCTCAAGACCCATGTAAAGGCCTCTAGACCCTTCTAGATTGCCTCAGGACCCATCTAAAAGACCGCAGACCCTTCTAATGACTTTCAGGACCCTTATGAAGGCCACAAGACCCTTCTAATGCCCCACAGGACCTTTCTAAAGGTCCCCAGACCCTTCTAGAGCCCCTGAAGAACCTTCTAAAGGCCCCCAGACCCTTATAGAGCCCCTCAGGACCCTTGTAACGTCCCCCAGACCCTGCTAATTCCCCTCAGGGCTTTTATAAGGGCACCCAGACCCTTCTAATGCCCCTCAGGATATTTCTAAAGGCCCACAGAACCTTCTAGAGCCCCTCAGGACATTTCTAAAGGCACCCAGACCCTTGTAATGCCA
The DNA here is from genome assembly GCA_033558105.1 of Coccyzus lansbergi. NCBI lineage: Eukaryota > Metazoa > Chordata > Aves > Cuculiformes > Coccyzidae > Coccyzus > Coccyzus lansbergi. The sequence continues at coordinate 382,474 of JAUMJK010001764.1, forward strand.
CTCAGGGCCTTTCTAAAGGCCGCGAGACCCTTATAATCCCCCTGAGGGCCTTTAAAAAGGCCCCCAGACCCTCCGGGACCCCCTCAGGAAGCTTCTAATAGCCCCCAGACCCTTCTAGAGCCCCTCAGGGCCTTTCTAAAGGCCTCCACACCCTTCTAATGACCCTCAAGACCCATGTAAAGGCCCCCAGACCCTTCTAGATTGCCTCAGGACCCATCTAAAAGCCCCCAGACCCTTCTAATGCCTTTCAGGGCCTTTCTAAAAACCTCCACACCCTTCTAATGACCCTCAAGACCCATGTAAAGGCCTCTAGACCCTTCTAGATTGCCTCAGGACCCATCTAAAAGCCCCCAGACCCTTCTAATGCCTTTCACGACCCTTATGAAGGCCACAAGACCCTTCTAATGCCCCTCAGGACCTTTGTAAAGGCCCTCAGACCCTTCTAATGCCCCTCAGGGCCCTTCTAAAGGCCCCAGACCCTTCTAATGCCCCTCACGGCCTTTCTAAAGTACCCCAGACACTTCTAGAACCTCTCAGGGCCTTTCTATATGACCCCAGACCCTTGTAATGCCCCTCAGGGCTTTTCTAAAGTCCCCCATACCCTTCTAATGCCCCTCAGGACATTTCTAAAGGCCCCCAGACCCTTCTAATGCCCCTCAGGACATTTCTAAAGGCCCCCAGACCCTTCTAGAGCCCCTCAGGACATTTCTAAAGGCACCCAGACCCTTCTAATGCCTCTCAGGGCCTTTCTAAAGGCCGCGAGACCCTTATAATCCCCCTGATGGCCTTTAAAAAGGCCCCCAGACCCTTCTGGACCCCCTCAGGACGCTTCTAATAGCCCCCAGACCCTTCTAGAGCCACTCAGGGCCTTTGTAAAGGCCTCCACACCCTTCTAATGACCCTCAAGACCCATGTAAAGGCCCCCAGACCCTTCTAGATTGCCTCAGGACGCTTCTAAAAGCCCCCAGACCCTTCTAATGCCTTTCAGGACCCTTATGAAGGCCACAAGACCCTTCTAATGCCCCTCAGGGCATTTATAAAGGTTCCCAGACCCTTCTAGAGCTCGTCAGGACCATTATAAAGGCCCCCCGACCATTCTAGAGCCCCTCAGGACACGTCTAAAGGCCTGCAGACCATTCTAATGCCCCTCAGGGCCTTTCTAAAGGTCCCCAGACCCTTCTACTGCCCCTCAGGAGCATTCTAAAGGCCCCCAGACCCTTCTAATGCCCCTCAGGACATTTCTAAAGGCCCCCAGACCCTTCTAGAGCCCCTCAGGACCAATCTAAAGTCCCCCAGACCCTGCTAATTCCCCTGAGGTCTTTTATAAGGGCACCCAGACCCTTCTAATGCCCCTCAGGACTATTTTAAAGGCCCCCAGACCCTTCTAGAGCCCCTCAGGACATTTCTAAAGGCACCCAGATCCTTGTAACGCCACTCAGAGCCTTTCTAAAGGCCGCTAGACCCTTATAATCCCCCTGAGGGCCTTTAAAAATGCCCCCAGACCCTTCTGGACCCCCTCAGGACGCTTCTAATAGCCCCCAGACCCTTCTAGAGCCCCTCAGGGTCTTTCTAAAGGCCTCCACACCCTTCTAATGACCCTCAAGACCCATGTAAAGGCCCCCAGACCCTTCTAGATTGCCTCAGGACCCATCCAAAAGCCCCCAGACCCTTCTAATGCCTTTCAGGACCATTATAAAAGCCACAAGACCCTTCTAATGCCCCTCAGGACCTTTCTAAAGGCCCTCAGACCCTTCTAGTGCCCCTCAGGGCATTTATAAAGGTTCCCAGACCCTTCTAGAGCCTGTCAGGACCCTTATAAAGGCCCCCAGACCCTTCTAGATCCCCTCAGGACACTTCTAAAGGCCCGCAGACCATTCTAATGCCCGTCAGGGCCTTTCTAAACGTCCCCAGACCCTTCTACTGCCCCTGAGGAGCATTCTAAATTCCCAAAGACCCTTCTAATGCCCCACAGGGCCTTTCTAAAGGTCCCCAGACACTTCTAGAGCCCCTCAAGACCCTTCTAAAGGCCCCCAGACCCTTCTAGAGCACCTCAGGACCAATCTAAAGTCCCCCAGACCCAGCTAATTCCCCTCAGGGGTTTTATAAGGGCACCCAGACCCTTCTAATGCCCCTCAGGACATTTCTAAAGGCCCACAGAACCTTCTAGAGCCCCTCAGGACATTTCTAAAGGCACCCAGACCCTTGTAATGCCACTCAGGGCCTTTCTAAAGGCCGCGAGACCCTTATAATCCCCCTGAGGGCCTTTAAAAAGGCCCCCAGACCCTTCTGGACCCCCTCAGGACGCTTCTAATAGCCCCCAGACCCCTCTAGAGCCCCTCAGGGCCTTTCTAAAGGCCTCCACACCCTTCTAATGACCCTCAAGACACATGTAAAGGCCCCCAGACCCTTCTAGATTGCCTCAGGACCCATCTAAAAGCCCCCAGACCCTTCTAATGCCTTTCAGAGCCTTTCTAAAGGCCTCCAAACCCTTCTAATGACCCTCAAGACCCATGTAAAGGCCTCTAGACCCTTCTAGATTGCCTCAGGACCCATCTAAAAGCCCGCAGACCCTTCTAATGACTTTCAGGACCCTTATGAAGGCCACAAGACCCTTCTAATGCCCCACAGGACCTTTCTAAAGGTCCCCAGACCCTTCTAGAGCCCCTGAAGAACCTTCTAAAGGCCCCCAGACCCTTATAGAGCCCCTCAGGACCCTTGTAACGTCCCCCAGACCCTGCTAATTCCCCTCAGGGCTTTTATAAGGGCACCCAGACCCTTCTAATGCCCCTCAGGATATTTCTAAAGGCCCACAGAACCTTCTAGAGCCCCTCAGGACATTTCTAAAGGCACCCAGACCCTTGTAATGCCACTCAGGGCCTTTCTAAAGGCCGCGAGACCCTTATAATCCCCCTGAGGGCCTTTAAAAAGGCCCCCAGACCCTCCGGGACCCCCTCAGGAAGCTTCTAATAGCCCCCAGACCCTTCTAGAGCCCCTCAGGGCCTTTCTAAAGGCCTCCACACCCTTCTAATGACCCTCAAGACCCATGTAAAGGCCCCCAGACCCTTCTAGATTGCCTCAGGACCCATCTAAAAGCCCCCAGACCCTTCTAATGCCTTTCAGGGCCTTTCTAAAAACCTCCACACCCTTCTAATGACCCTCAAGACCCATGTAAAGGCCTCTAGACCCTTCTAGATTGCCTCAGGACCCATCTAAAAGCCCCCAGACCCTTCTAATGCCTTTCACGACCCTTATGAAGGCCACAAGACCCTTCTAATGCCCCTCAGGACCTTTGTAAAGGCCCTCAGACCCTTCTAATGCCCCTCAGGGCCCTTCTAAAGGCCCCAGACCCTTCTAATGCCCCTCACGGCCTTTCTAAAGTACCCCAGACACTTCTAGAACCTCTCAGGGCCTTTCTATATGACCCCAGACCCTTGTAATGCCCCTCAGGGCTTTTCTAAAGTCCCCCATACCCTTCTAATGCCCCTCAGGACATTTCTAAAGGCCCCCAGACCCTTCTAATGCCCCTCAGGACATTTCTAAAGGCCCCCAGACCCTTCTAGAGCCCCTCAGGACATTTCTAAAGGCACCCAGACCCTTCTAATGCCTCTCAGGGCCTTTCTAAAGGCCGCGAGACCCTTATAATCCCCCTGATGGCCTTTAAAAAGGCCCCCAGACCCTTCTGGACCCCCTCAGGACGCTTCTAATAGCCCCCAGACCCTTCTAGAGCCACTCAGGGCCTTTGTAAAGGCCTCCACACCCTTCTAATGACCCTCAAGACCCATGTAAAGGCCCCCAGACCCTTCTAGATTGCCTCAGGATGCTTCTAAAAGCCCCCAGACCCTTCTAATGCCTTTCAGGACCCTTATGAAGGCCACAAGACCCTTCTAATGCCCCTCAGGGCATTTATAAAGGTTCCCAGACCCTTCTAGAGCTCGTCAGGACCATTATAAAGGCCCCCCGACCATTCTAGAGCCCCTCAGGACACGTCTAAAGGCCTGCAGACCATTCTAATGCCCCTCAGGGCCTTTCTAAAGGTCCCCAGACCCTTCTACTGCCCCTCAGGAGCATTCTAAAGGCCCCCAGACCCTTCTAATGCCCCTCAGGACATTTCTAAAGGCCCCCAGACCCTTCTAGAGCCCCTCAGGACCAATCTAAAGTCCCCCAGACCCTGCTAATTCCCCTGAGGTCTTTTATAAGGGCACCCAGACCCTTCTAATGCCCCTCAGGACTATTTTAAAGGCCCCCAGACCCTTCTAGAGCCCCTCAGGACATTTCTAAAGGCACCCAGATCCTTGTAACGCCACTCAGAGCCTTTCTAAAGGCCGCTAGACCCTTATAATCCCCCTGAGGGCCTTTAAAAATGCCCCCAGACCCTTCTGGACCCCCTCAGGACGCTTCTAATAGCCCCCAGACCCTTCTAGAGCCCCTCAGGGTCTTTCTAAAGGCCTCCACACCCTTCTAATGACCCTCAAGACCCATGTAAAGGCCCCCAGACCCTTCTAGATTGCCTCAGGACCCATCCAAAAGCCCCCAGACCCTTCTAATGCCTTTCAGGACCATTATAAAAGCCACAAGACCCTTCTAATGCCCCTCAGGACCTTTCTAAAGGCCCTCAGACCCTTCTAGTGCCCCTCAGGGCATTTATAAAGGTTCCCAGACCCTTCTAGAGCCTGTCAGGACCCTTATAAAGGCCCCCAGACCCTTCTAGATCCCCTCAGGACACTTCTAAAGGCCCGCAGACCATTCTAATGCCCGTCAGGGCCTTTCTAAACGTCCCCAGACCCTTCTACTGCCCCTGAGGAGCATTCTAAATTCCCAAAGACCCTTCTAATGCCCCACAGGGCCTTTCTAAAGGTCCCCAGACACTTCTAGAGCCCCTCAAGACCCTTCTAAAGGCCCCCAGACCCTTCTAGAGCACCTCAGGACCAATCTAAAGTCCCCCAGACCCAGCTAATTCCCCTCAGGGGTTTTATAAGGGCACCCAGACCCTTCTAATGCCCCTCAGGACATTTCTAAAGGCCCACAGAACCTTCTAGAGCCCCTCAGGACATTTCTAAAGGCACCCAGACCCTTCTAATGCCCCTCAGGACATTTATAAAGGCCCCCAGACCCTTCTAGAGCCCCTCAGGACATTTCTAAAGGCACCCAGACCCTTCTAATGCCTCTCAGGGCCTTTCTAAAGGCCGCGAGACCCTTATAATCCCCCTGATGGCCTTTAAAAAGGCCCCCAGACCCTTCTGGACCCCCTCAGGACGCTTCTAATAGCCCCCAGACCCTTCTAGAGCCACTCAGGGCCTTTGTAAAGGCCTCCACACCCTTCTAATGACCCTCAAGACCCATGTAAAGGCCCCCAGACCCTTCTAGATTGCCTCAGGACGCTTCTAAAAGCCCCCAGACCCTTGTAATGCCTTTCAGGACCCTTATGAAGGCCACAAGACCCTTCTAATGCCCCTCAGGGCATTTATAAAGGTTCCCAGACCCTTCTAGAGCTCGTCAGGACCATTATAAAGGCCCCCCGACCATTCTAGAGCCCCTCAGGACACGTCTAAAGGCCTGCAGACCATTCTAATGCCCCTCAGGGCCTTTCTAAAGGTCCCCAGACCCTTCTACTGCCCCTCAGGAGCATTCTAAAGGCCCCCAGACCCTTCTAATGCCCCTCAGGACATTTCTAAAGGCCCCCAGACCCTTCTAGAGCCCCTCAGGACCAATCTAAAGTCCCCCAGACCCTGCTAATTCCCCTGAGGGCTTTTATAAGGGCACCCAGACCCTTCTAATGCCCCTCAGGACTATTTTAAAGGCCCCCAGACCCTTCTAGAGCCCCTCAGGACATTTCTAAAGGCACCCAGATCCTTGTAACGCCACTCAGAGCCTTTCTAAAGGCCGCTAGACCCTTATAATCCCCCTGAGGGCCTTTAAAAATGCCCCCAGACCCTTCTGGACCCCCTCAGGACGCTTCTAATAGCCCCCAGACCCTTCTAGAGCCCCTCAGGGTCTTTCTAAAGGCCTCCACACCCTTCTAATGACCCTCAAGACCCATGTAAAGGCCCCCAGACCCTTCTAGATTGCCTCAGGACCCATCCAAAAGCCCCCAGACCCTTCTAATGCCTTTCAGGACCATTATAAAAGCCACAAGACCCTTCTAATGCCCCTCAGGACCTTTCTAAAGGCACTCAGACCCTTCTAATGCCCCTCAGGGCATTTATAAAGGTTCCCAGACCCTTCTAGAGCCTGTCAGGACCCTTATAAAGGCCCCCAGACCCTTCTAGAGCCCCTCAGGACACTTCTAAAGGCCCGCAGACCATTCTAATGCCCGTCAGGGCCTTTCTAAACGTCCCCAGACCCTTCTACCGCCCCTGAGGAGCATTCTAAATTCCCAAAGACCCTTCTAATGCCCCACAGGGCCTTTCTAAAGGTCCCCAGACACTTCTAGAGCCCCTCAAGACCCTTCTAAAGGCCCCCAGACCCTTCTAGAGCCCCTCAGGACCAATCTAAAGTCCCCCAGACCCTGCTAATTCCCCTGAGGGCTTTTATAAGGGCACCCAGACCCTTCTAATGCCCCTCAGGACATTTCTAAAGGCCCCCCGAACCTTCTAGAGCCCCTCAGGACATTTCTAAAGGCACCCAGACCCTTGTAACGCCACTCAGGTCCTTTCTAAAGCCGCGAGACCCTTATAATCCCCCTGAGGGCCTTTAAAAATGCCCCCAGACCCTTCTGGACCCCCTCAGGACGCTTCTAATAGCCCCAGGACCCTTCTAGAGCCCCTCAGGGCCACTCTAAAGGCCTCCACACCCTTCTAATGACCCTCAAGACCCATGTAAAGGCCCCCAGACCCTTCTAGATTGCCTCAGGATGCTTCTAATAGCCCTCAGACCCTTCTAGAGCCCCTCAGGGCCTTTCTAAATGCCTCCACACCCTTCTAATGACCCTCAAGACCCATGTAAAGGCCCCCAGACCCTTCTAGATTGCCTCAGGACCCATCTAAAAGCCCCCAGACCTTTCTAATGCCTTTCAGGACCCTTATGAAGGCCACAAGACCCTTCTAATGCCCCTCAGGACCTTTCTAAAGTCCCCCATACCCTTCTAATGCCCCTCAGGACATTTCTAAAGGCCCCCAGACCCTTCTAGAGCCCCTCAGGACATTTCTAAAGGCACCCAGACCCTTCTAATGGCACTCAGGGCCTTTCTAAAGGCCGCGAGACCCTTATAATCCCCCTGAGGGCCTTTAAAAAGGCCCCCAGACCCTTCTGGACCCCCTCAGGATGCTTCTAATAGCCCCCAGACCCTTCTAGAGCCCCTCAGGGTCTTTCTAAAGGCCTCCACACCCTTCTAATGACCCTCAAGACCCATGTAAAGGCCCCCAGACCCTTCTAGATTGCCTCAGGACGCTTCTAAAAGCCCCCAGACCCTTCTAATGCCTTTCAGGACCCTTATGAAGGCCACAAGACCCTTCTAATGCCCCTCAGGACCTTTCTAAAGGCCCTCAGACCCTTCTAATGCCCCTCAGGGCATTTATAAAGGTTCCCAGACCCTTCTAGAGACCGTCAGGACCCTTATAAAGGCCCCCAGACCATTCTAGAGCCCCTCAGGACACTTCTAAAGGCCTGCAGACCATTCTAATGCCTGTCAGGGCCTTTCTAAAGGTCCCCAGACCCTTCTACTGCCCCTCAGGAGCATTCTAATGGCCCCCAGACCCTTCTAATGCCACACAGGGCCTTTCTAAAGGTCCCCAGACCCTTCTAGAGCCCCTAAAGACCCTTCTAAAGGCCCCCAGACCCTTCTAGAGCCCCTCAGGACAATTCTAAAGTCCCCCAGACCCTCCTAATTCCCCTGAGGGCTTTTATAAGGGCACCCAGACCCTTCTAATGCCCCTCAGGACAATTCTAAAGGCCCCCAGACCCTTCTAGAGCCCCTCAGGACATTTCTAAAGGCACCCAGACCCTTGTAACGCCACTCAGAGCCTTACTAAAGGCCGCGAGACTCTTATAATCCCCCTGAGGGCCTTTAAAAAGGCCCCCAGACCCTTCTGGACCCCCTCAGGACGCTTCTAATAGCCCCCAGACCCTTCTAGAGCCCTTCAGGGTCTTTCTAAAGGCCTCCACACCCTTCTAATGACCCTCAAGACCCATGTAAAGGCCCCAGACCCTTCTAGATTGCCTCAGGACCCATCTAAAAGCCCCCAGACCCTTCTAATGCCTTTCAGGGCCTTTCTAAAGGCCTCCACAACCTTTTAATGACCCTCAAGACCCATGTAAAGGCCCCTAGACCCTTCTAGATTGTCTCAGGACCCATCTAAAAGCCCCCAGAACCTTCTAATGCCTTTCAGGACCCTTATGAAGGACACAAGACCCTTCTAATGCCCCTCAGGACCTTTCTAAAGGCACTCAGACCCTTCTAATGCCCCTCAGGGCATTTATAAAGGTTCCCAGACCCTTCTAGAGCCCGTCAGGACCCTTATAAAGGCCCCCAGACCATTCTAGAGCCCCTCCGGACACTTCTAAAGGCCCGCAGACCATTCTAATGCCCGTCAGGGCCTTTATAAAGGTCCCCAGACCCTTCTACTGCCCCTCAGGACCCTTATAAAGGCACCCAGACCCTTCTAGAGCCTCTCAGGACAGTTTTAAATGCCTCCAGACCCTTCTAGACCCCCTCAGGACCAATCTAAAGGCCCCCAGACCCTTCTAATGCCCCTCAGGACCCTTCTAAAGGCCCCCAGACCCTTCTAATGCCCCTCAGGGCCCTTCTAAAGTACCCCAGACACTTCTAGAACCTCTCAGGGCCTTTCTATATGACCCTAGACCCTTGTAATGCCCTTCAGGGCTTTTCTAAAGTCCCCCATACCCTTCTAATGCCCCTCAGGACATTTCTAAAGGCCCCCAGACCCTTCTAGAGCCCCTCAGGACATTTCTAAAGGCACCCAGACCCTTCTAATGGCACTCAGGGCCTTTCTAAAGGCCGCGAGACCCTTATAATCCCCCTGAGGGCCTTTAAAATGGCCCCCAGACCATTCTGGACCCCCTCAGGATGCTTCTAATAGCCCCCAGACCCTTCTAGAGCCCCTCAGGGCCTTTCTAAAGGACTCCACACCTTTCTGATGACCCTCAAGACCCATGTAAAGGCCCCCAGACCCTTCTAGATTGCTTCAGGACCCATCTAAAAGCCCCCAGACCCTTCTAATGCCTTTCAGGACCCTTATGAAGGCCACAAGACCCTTCTAATGTCCCTCAGGACCTTTCTAAAGGCCCTCAGACCCTTCTAATGCCCCTCAGGGCATTTATAAAGGTTCCCAGACCATTCTAGATCACGTCAGGACACTAATAAAGGTCCCCAGACCCTTCTACTGCCCCTCAGGAGCATTCTAAATGCCCCCAGACCCTTCTAATGCCCCTCAGGACCCTTATAAAGGCACCCAGACCCTTCTAGGGCCTCTCATGACAGTTTTAAATGCCTAAAGACCCTTCTAGAACACCCCAGGACCATTCTAAAGGCCCCCAGACCCTTCTAATGCCCCTCAGGGCCTTTCTAAAATACCCCAGACAATTCTAGAACCTCTCAGGGCCTTTCTATATGACCCCAGGCCCTTGTAATGCCACTCAGGGCCTTTCTAAAGGCAGCGAGACCCTTATAATCCCACTGAGGGCCTTTAAAAAGGCCCCCAGACCCTTCTGGACCCCCTCAGGTCGCTTCTAATGGCCCCCACACCCTTCTAATGCCCCTCAGGGCCTTTCTAAAGGCCCCCAGACCCTTCTAATGCCCCTCAGGACCCTTCTAAAGGCCCCCAGACCCTTCTAATGCCCCTCAGGGCCTTTCTAAAGTACCCCAGACACTTCTAGAACCTCTCAGGGCCTTTCTATATGACCCCAGACCCTTGTAATGGCCCTCAGGGCTTTTCTAAAGGCCCCCAGACCCTTCTAGAGCCCCTCAGGACATTTCTAAAGGCACCCAGACCCTTGTAATGCCACTCAGGGCCTTTCTAAAGGCCGCGAGACCCTTATAATCCCCCTGAGGGCCTTTAAAAAGGCCCCCAGACCCTTCTGGACCCCTCAGGACGCTTCTAATAGCCCCCAGACCCTTCTAGAGCCCCTCAGGGCCTTTCTAAAGGCCTCCACACCCTTCTAATGACCCTCAAGACCCATGTAAAGGCCCCCAGACCCTTCTAGATTGCCTCAGGACCCATCTAAAAGCCCCCAGACCCTTCTAATGCCTTTCAGGGCCTTTCTAAAGGCCTCCACACCCTTCTAATGACCCCCAAGACCAATGTAAAGGCCCCTAGACCCTTCTAGATTGCCTCAGGACCCATCTAAAAGCCCCCAGACCCTTCTAATGCCTTTCAGGACACTTATGAAGGCCACAAGACCCTTCTAATGCCCCTCAGGACGTTTCTAAAGGCCCTCAGACCCTTCTAATGCCCGTCAGGGCCCTTCTAAAGGCCCCCAGACCCTTCTACTGCCCCTCAGGGCCTTTCTAAAGTACCCCAGACACTCCTAGAACCTCTCAGGGCCTTTCTATATGACCCCAGACCCTTCTAATGCCCCTCAGGGCTTTTCTAAAGGCCCCCATACCCTTCTAATGCCCCTCAGGACATTTCTAAAGGCCCCCAGACCCTTCTAGAGTCCCTCAGGACATTTCTAAAGGCACCCAGACCCTTGTAATGCCCCTCAGGGCCCTTCTAAAGGACCCCAGACCCTTCTAATGCCCCTCAGGGCCTTTCTAAAGTACCCCAGACACTTCTAGAACCTCTCAGGGCCTTTCTATATGACAGCAGACCATTGTAATGCCTATCAGCGCTTTTCTAAAGGCCCCCATACCCTTCTAATGCACCTCAGGACATTTCTAAAGGCCTCCAGACCCTTCTAGAGCCCCTCAGGACATTTCTAAAGGCACCCAGACCATTCTAATGCCACTCAATGCCATTCTAAAGGCCGCGAGACCCTTATAATCCCCCTGAGGGCCTTTAAAAAGGCCCCCAGACCATTCTGGACCCCCTCAGGACGCTTCTAATACCCCCAGACCCTTCTAGAACCCCTCAGGGCCTTTCTAAAGGCCTCCACACCCTTCTAATGACCCTCAAGACCCATGTAAAGGCCTCTAGACCCTTCTAGATTGCCTCAGGACCCATCTAAAAGCCCCCAGACCCTTCTAATGCCTTTCAGGACCCTTATGAAGGCCACAAGACGATTCTAATGACACTCAGGACCTTTCTAAAGGCCCTCAGACCCTTCTAATGCCCCTCAGGGCCCTTCTAAAGGCCCCCAGACCCTTCTAATGCCCCTCAGGGCCTTTCTAAAGTACCCCAGACACTTCTAGAACCTCTCAGGGCCTTTCTATATGACCCCAGACCCTTGTAATGCCCCTCAGGGCTTTTCTAAAGGCCCCCATACCCTTCTAATACCCCTCAGGACATTTCTAAAGGTCCCCAGACCCTTCTAGAGCCCCTCAGGACATTTCTAAAGGCACCCAGACCCTTCTAATGCCACTCAGGGCCTTTCTAAAGGTCGCGAGACCCTTATAATCCCCCTGAGGGCCTTTAAAAAGGCCCCCAGACCCTTCTGGACCCCCTCAGGATGCTTCTAATATGCCCCAGACCCTTCTAATGCCTTTCAGGGCCTTTCTAAAGGCCTCCACACCCTTCTAATGACCCTCAAGACCCATGTAAAGGCCCCCAGACCCTTCTAGATTGCCTCAGGACGCTTCTAAAAGCCCCCAGACCCTTCTAATGCCTTTCAGGGCCTTTCTAAAGGCCTCCACACCCTTCTAATGACCCTCAAGACCCATGTAAAGGCCCCCAGACCCTTCTAGATTGCCACAGGACCCATCTAAAAGCCCCCAGACCCTTCTAATGCCTTTCAGGACCCTTATGAAGGCCACAAGACCCTTCTAATGCCCCTCAGGACCTTTCTAAAGGCCCTCAGACCCTTCTAGTGCCCCTCAGGGCATTTATAAATGTTCCCAGACCCTTCTAGAGCCTGTCAGGACCATTATACAGGCCCCCAGACCATTCTAGAGCACCTCAGGACACTTCTAAAGGCCCGCAGACCATTCTAATGCCCGTCAGGGCCTTTCTAAAGGTCCCAAGACCCTTCCACTGCCCCTCAGGAGCATTCTAAAGGCCCCCGGACCCTTCTAATGCCCCTCAGGACATTTCTAAAGGCCCCCAGACCCTTCTAGAGCCCCTCAGGACATTTCTAAAGGCACCCAGAACCTTCTAATGCCACTCAAGGCCTTTCTAAAGGCCGCGAGACCCTTATAATCCCCCTCAGGGCCTTTAAAAAGGCCCCCAGACCCTTCTGGACCCCCTCAGGACGCTTCGAATAGCCCCCAGACCCTTCTAGAGCCCCTCAGGGCCTTTCTAAAGGCCTCCACACCCTTCTAATGACCCTCAAGACCCATGTAAAGGCCCCCAGACCCTTCTGGACCCCCTCAGGACGCTTCTAATAGCCCCCAGACCCTTCTAATGCCTTTCAGGGCCTTTCTAAAGGCCACCACACCCTTCTAATGACCCTAAAGACCCATGTAAAGGCCCCCAGACCCTTCTAGATTGCCTCAGGACCCATCTAAAAGCCCCCAGACCCTTCTAATGCCTTTCAGGACCCTTAGGAAGGCCACAAGACCCTTCTAATGCCCCTCAGGACCTTTCTAAAGGCCCTCAGACCCTTCTAGTGCCCCTCAGGGCATTTATAAAGGATCCCAGACCATTCTAGAGCCTGTCAGGACCCTTATAAAGGCCCCCAGACCATTCTAGTGCACCTCAGAACACTTCTAAAGGCCCGCAGACCATTCTAATGCCCGTCAGGACCTTTCTAAAGGTCCCCAGACCCTTCTACTGCCCCTCAGGAGCATTCTAAAGGCCCCCAGACCCTTCTAATGCCCCACAGGGCCTTTCTAAAGGTCCCCAGACCCTTCTAGAGCCCCTGAAGACCCTTCTAAAGGCCCCCAGACCCTTCTAGAGCCCCTCAGGACCCTTCTAAAGTCCCCCAGACCCTGTTAATTCCCCTCAGGGCTTTTATAAGGGCACCCAGACCCTTCTAATGCCCCTCAGGACATTTCTAAAGGCCCCCAGAACCTTCTAGAGCCCCTGAGTACATTTCTAAAGGCACCCAGACCCTTCTAGATTGCCTCAGGACCCATCTAAAAGCCCCCAGACCCTTCTAATGCCTTTCAGGGCCTTTCTAAAGGCCTCCACACCCTTCTAATGACCCTCAAGACCCATGTAAAGGCCTCTAGACCCTTCTAGATTGCCTCAGGACCCATCTAAAAGCCCCCAGACCCTTCTAATGCCTTTCAGGACCCTTATGAAGGCCACAAGACCCTTCTAATGCGCCTCAGGACCATTGTAAAGGCCCCCAGACCCTTCTAATGCCCCTCAGGGCCTTTCTAAAGGCCGCCAGACCCTTCTAGAGCCCCTCAGGACATTTCTAAATGCACCCAGACCCTTATAATGCCACTCAGGGCCTTTCTAAATGCCGCGAGACCCTTATAATCCCCCTGAGCGCCTTTAAAAAGGCCCCCAGACCCTTCTGGACCCCCTCAGGACGCTTCTAATAGCCCCCAGACCCTTCTAGAGCCACTCAGGGCCTTTCTAAATGCCTCCACACCCTTCTAATGACCCTCAAGACCCATGTAAAGGCCCCCAGACCCTTCTAGATTGCCTGAGGACCCATCTAAAAGCCCCCAGACCCTTCTAATGCCTTTCAGGACCCTTATGAAGGCCACAAGACCCTTCTAATGCCCCTCAGGACCTTTCTAAAGGCCCTCAGACCCTTCTAATGCCCCTCAGGGCATTTATAAAGGTTCCCAGACCCTTCTAGAGCCCGTCAGGACCCTTATAAAGGCCCCCTGACCATTCTAGAGCCCCTCAGGACACTGCTAAAGGCCCGCAGACCATTCTAATGCCCATCAGGGCCTTTCTAAAGGTCCCCAGACCCTTCTACTGCCACTCAGGAGCATTCTAAAGGCCCCCAGACCCTTCTAATGCCCCACAGGGCCTTTCTAAAGTTCCCCAGAGCCTTCTAGAGCCCCTGAAGACCCTTCTAAAGGCCCCCAGACCCTTCTAATGCCCCTCAGGGCCTTTCTAAAGTACCCCAGACACTTCTAGAATCTCTCAGGGCCTTTCTATATGACCCCAGACCCGTCTAATGCCACTCAGGGCCTTTCTAAAGGCCGCGAGACCCTTATAATACCCCTGAGGGCCTTTAAAAAGGCCCCCAGACCCTTCTGGACCACCTCAGGACTCTTCTAATAGCCCCCAGACCCTTCTAGAGCCCCTCAGGGTCTTTCTAAAGGCCTCCACACCCTTCTAATGACCCTCAAGACCCATGTAAAGGCCCCCAGACCCTTCTAGATTGCCTCAGGACCCATCTAAAAGCCCCCAGACCCTTCTAATGCCTTTCAGGGCCTTTCTAAAGGCCTCCACACCCTTCTAATGACCCTCAAGACCCATGTAAAGGCCCCTAGACCCTTCTAGATTGCCTCAGGACCCATCGAAAAGACCCCAGACCCTTCTAATGCCTTTCAGGACCCTTATGAAGGCCACAAGACCCTTCTAATGCCCCTCAGGACCTTTGTAAATGCCCTCAGACCCTTCTAATGCCACTCAGGGCCATTCTAAAGGCCCCCAGACCCTTCTAATGCCCCTCAGGGCCTTTCTAAAGTACCCCAGACACTTCTAGAACCTCTCAGGTCCTTTCTATATGACCCCAGACCCTTCTAATGCCACTCAGGGCTTTTCTAAAGGCCCACATACCCTTCTAATGCCCCTCAGGACATTTCTAAAGGCCCCCAGACCCTTCTAGAGCCCCTCAGGACATTTCTAAAGGCACCCAGACCCTTATAATGCCACTCAGGGCCTTTCTAAAGGCCGCGAGACCCTTATAATCCCCCTGAGGGCCTTTAAAAAGGCCCCCAGACCATTCTGGACCCCCTCAGGTCACTTCTAATAGCCCCCAGACCCATCTAGAGCCCCTCAGGACCTTTCTAAAGGCCTCCACACCCTTCTAATGACCCTCAAGACCCATGTAAAGGCCCCCAGACCCTTCTAGATGGCCTCAGGACCCATCTAAAAGACCCCAGACCCTTCTAATGCCTTTCAGGACCCTTAGGAAGGCCACAAGACCCTTCTAATGCCCCTCAGGACCTTTCTAAAGGCCCTCAGACCCTTCTAATGCCCCTCAGGGCATTTATAAAGGTTCCCAGACCCTTCTAGAGCCCGTCAGGACCCTTATAAAGGCCCCCAGACCATTCTAGAGCCCCTCAGGACACTGCTAAAGGCCTGCAGGCCATTCTAATGCCCGTCAGGGCCTTTCTAAAGGTCCCCAGACCCTTCTACTGCCCCTCAGGAGCATTCTAAAGGCCCCCAGACCCTTCAAATGCCTCACAGGGCCTTTCTAAAGGTCCCTAGACCCTTCTAGAGCCCCTGAAGACCCTTCTAAATGCCCCCAGATCCTTCTACTGCCCCTCAGGAGCCTTCTAAAGGCCCCCAGACCCTTCTAATGCCCCTCAGGGCTTTTCTAAAGGTCCCCACACCCTTCTAGGGCCCCTCAAGACCACTCTAAAGGCCCCCAGACTCTTTTAGAGCCCCTCAGGGCCATGCTAAGGGCCCGCAGACCCTCCAAGATCCCCGAAACATCCCTCTAACGGCTCCCTGACCCTTCTAGAGCCCCTCAGGGCCTTTCTAAAGGACCCCAGACCCTTCTAGAGCCCCTCAGTACACTTCTAAAGGCCCCCAGACCTTTCTAGATCCCCTCAAGACCCTTCTAAAAGGCCCCAGACCTTTCTAATGCCCCTCAGGGCATTTCTAAAGGCCCTCAGACCCAGCTAATTCCCCTCAGGGCTTTTATAAGGGCACCCAGACCCTTCTAATGCCCCTCTGGACCCTTCGAAATGCCCCGAGACACTTTTAGAGCACCTCAGGACATTTCTAAAGGACCCCAGATCTTTCTAGAGCCCCTCAGGACCCTTCTAGAGGCCCTCAGACCCTTCTAGAGCCCCTCAGGACCTTTCTAAAGGCCCCTAGACCCTTCTAATCCACCTCAGGGCCTTTCTAAATCCCCCAGACCCTTCTAATGCCTTTCAGGACCCTTATGAAGGCCACAAGACCCATCTAATGCCCCTCAGGACCTTTCTAAAGGCCCTCAGACCCTTCTAATGCCCCTCAGGGCATTTATAAAGGTTCCCAGACCCTTCTAGAGCCCGTCAGGACCCTTATAAAGGCCCCCAGACCATTCTAGAGCCCCTCAGGACACTTCTAAAGGCCCGCAGACCATTCTAATGCCCGTCAGGGCCTTTCTAAAGGTCCCCAGACCCTTCTACTGCCCCTCAGGACCCTTATAAAGGCACCCAGACCCTTCTAGAGCCTCTCAGGACAGTTTTAAATGCCTCCAGACCCTTCTAGACCCCCTCAGGACCAATCTAAAGGCCCCCAGACCCTTCTAATGCCCCTCAGGACCCTTCTAAAGGCCCACAGACCCTTCTAATGCCCCTCAGGGCCCTTCTAAAGTACCCCAGACACTTCTAGAACCTCTCAGGGCCTTTCTATATGACCCTAGACCCTTGTAATGCCCTTCAGGGCTTTTCTAAAGTCCCCCATACCCTTCTAATGCCCCTCAGGACATTTCTAAAGGCCCCCAGACTCTTCTAGAGCCCCTCAGGACATTTCTAAAGGCACCCAGACCCTTCTAATGGCACTCAGGGCCTTTCTAAAGGCCGCGAGACCCTTATAATCCCCCTGAGGGCCTTTAAAATGGCCCCCAGACCCTTCTGGACCCCCTCAGGATGCTTCTAATAGCCCCCAGACCCTTCTAGAGCCCCTCAGGGCCTTTCTAAAGGACTCCACACCTTTCTAATGACCCTCAAGACCCATGTAAAGGCCCCCAGACCCTTCTAGATTGCTTCAGGACCCATCTAAAAGCCCCCAGACCCTTCTAATGCCTTTCAGGACCCTTATGAAGGCCACAAGACCCTTCTAATGTCCCTCAGGACCTTTCTAAAGGCCCTCAGACCCTTCTAATGCCCCTCAGGGCATTTATAAAGGTTCCCAGACCATTCTAGATCACGTCAGGACACTAATAAAGGTCCCCAGACCCTTCTACTGCCCCTCAGGAGCATTCTAAATGCCCCCAGACCCTTCTAATGCCCCTCAGGACCCTTATAAAGGCACCCAGACCCTTCTAGGGCCTCTCATGACAGTTTTAAATGCCTAAAGACCCTTCTAGAACACCCCAGGACCATTCTAAAGGCCCCCAGACCCTTCTAATGCCCCTCAGGGCCTTTCTAAAATACCCCAGACAATTCTAGAACCTCTCAGGGCCTTTCTATATGACCCCAGGCCCTTGTAATGCCACTCAGGGCCTTTCTAAAGGCAGCGAGACCCTTATAATCCCACTGAGGGCCTTTAAAAAGGCCCCCAGACCCTTCTGGACCCCCTCAGGTCGCTTCTAATGGCCCCCACACCCTTCTAATGCCCCTCAGGGCCTTTCTAAAGGCCCCCAGACCCTTCTAATGCCCCTCAGGACCCTTCTAAAGGCACCCAGACCCTTCTAATGCCCCTCAGGGCCTTTCTAAAGTACCCCAGACACTTCTAGAACCTCTCAGGGCCTTTCTATATGACCCCAGACCCTTGTAATGGCCCTCAGGGCTTTTCTAAAGGCCCCCAGACCCTTCTAGAGCCCCTCAGGACATTTCTAAAGGCACCCAGACCCTTGTAATGCCACTCAGGGCCTTTCTAAAGGCCGCGAGACCCTTATAATCCCCCTGAGGGCCTTTAAAAAGGCCCCCAGACCCTTCTGGACCCCTCAGGACGCTTCTAATAGCCCCCAGACCCTTCTAGAGCCCCTCAGGGCCTTTCTAAAGGCCTCCACACCCTTCTAATGACCCTCAAGACCCATGTAAAGGCCCCCAGACC